>JARQOC010000001.1:247562431-247983893 GCA_033576535.1 Allobates femoralis
GCAGAAATGCACAGTGGACACAGCCTAAATGTTATACTGACTACACACAGTGAAAAAAGGCACTGTAGCAAGGAGCCAAAACAAGCCAATATGCACACATGAATGAAGAGATAGTCGGTTTTGATCTCTTAACACTTAGTGGAAAATTTCCACCTAAGATACAGTTGTGGCCAAAAGTATTGACACCCCTGCAATTCTGTCAAATAATACTCAGTTTCTTCCTGAAAATGATTGAAATCACAAATTCTTAGGTATTATCATCTTCATTTAATTTGTCTTCAATGAAAAAACACAAAAAGAATTGTCCTAAAGCCAAATTGGATATAGTTCCACACCAAACATAAAAAAGGGGGTGGACAAAAGTATTGGCACTGTTAGAAAAATCATGTGATGCTTCTCTAATTTGTGTAATTAACAGCACCTGTAACTTACCTGTGGCACCTAACAGGTGTTGGCAATAACTAAATCACACTTGCAGCCAGTTGACATGGATTAACGTTGACTCAACCGCTGTCCTGTGTCCTTGTGTGTACCACATTGGTCTTCTTTCTTTTCTCCATGCTCAAAGAACTGTCTGAGGACTTGAGAAACCAAATTGTAAGAAGCATGAGCAATCTCAAGGCTACAAGTCCATCTCCAAAGACCTGAATGTTCCTGTGTCTACCGTGCGCAGTGTCATCAAGAAGTTTAAAGCCCATGGCACTGTGGCTAACCTCCCCAGATGTGGACGGAAAAGAAAAATGGACGAGAGATTTCAACGCAAGATTGTGCGGATGGTGGATAAAGAACCTCTACTAACATCCAAACAAGTTCAAGCTGCCCTGCAGTCTGAGGGTACATCAGTGTCAACCCGTACTATCCGTCAGCGTCTGAATGAAAAGGAACTGTATGGTAGGAGACCCAGGAAGACCCCACTTCTTACCCCGAGACATAAGAAAGCCAGGCTGGAGTTTGCCAAAACTTACCTGAGAAAGCCTGAGTATTATCTGACAGAATTGCAGGGGTGTCAATACTTTTGGCCACAACTGTATATTAGAATCAGAGAGTCCTTAGTGGTTGATACCTTTTAATGGCTAAGGCCGGCTTCACACTTAGGGAAGCACAAGCTGAGCGCAGGCACTGGCGTCCCTGTGTTTACCATGGGGACGCACGGTGATGCGCTCGGTTGTGGATGGGCATGCATACCCATTTACTTCCCTGTGTGAATTGTAGGGATGCGGATGCTTGCGTACAAATCACACATTCTTGTCCGCACCATGAATGCGACATGATAAACATAGGGACGCGTGGTGTCTGCGCTCAGCATGCGCTTCCCCGCTGCAATACGCAACGGCAGGGAGCACAAGTGTGAAACTGGCCTAACTGAGAAGATGGTAAAAAAAAGCATATTTGGTACAGAAATTTTCTGACAGAAAAAGGCACCAAAAACACGGTGGAGATTTGGTAGAGATTTGCCTTTTTCCTAATGAGATCAATGGCTGCAAGGGCTGAAAAACTTAGGAAATCTGCACCAAGAATTCATATGCACATATTTTTCTGCATCCAAATTTGCAAGCAAAAACAAGCAATGTCTGCACAACACTTCAGAATTCTCACTGACTTTTCTGGCATAAGGATAGACATGCAGATTTGTGTCAACTCTGCACCAAAAAATGCATTGTGTGCACAGTGCCTAAACAACCATAGTAGTAAAATCAGCTTGTCATTGTGGGGTGCCCCAATTTTATTATTCTCTAGATGTAGCCTGAACTTTCATGTCAGAGAAACATGACTGGTGGGTCATACAGAGGGTCATCAATAAAACTTAGACCTCAACTCCCACCCTCACATCAAAAACAGAATGGAGGGGGCAACACACAGGAGCTCTACCAACCCCACGTATCAAGCCTTGCATAAATACCCAGAAAGTAAAGATCAGACTCTCCTGGGGACAGAGAACTTTACCATAGAGCGGAATGAAGGCCAATATGCTGCCAAATTAGAGGTGGGTGCAGCTTATCATATGGTCAAAAGTCACCCCAGCTGCACTTTACCAATTACTGGGGTAGCTCAGCAGTGAGACCACCCACCTCATGGTTTGGGAAGCTTTGGTATAGAATTCAGTAACCCATCTTATCTTTCTGCCCCCTGTCTACCAAATCCATGCATTACAGAGGGAGCCACTTATTTAGAAGTGAACTTCACATTACCTACAGGAAGACGTTTGGTCACTTGTGGATTGTAATATTTGTTGACTGGCAGTAAATGAAGACATGAAAAGCTTTCACTACATTTCCACGTCCATGAATAAACTCCAAGCTAAGCAGCTAGCAACCAGGTTGGTAAAGAGCAAAGTGGCTTGAAATGATGTATGTATGGACTAAGTAATTCTTACATTTATCCAGCCGACCAGAGGCCTGATCACACACATGAGCGTAACATGAACACTGGCTGTAAAGATAAATCAATGTAGAAGCCTTTTCCCCTGCAGTAGCAGAGAGCATAACCTCATTTCGAACGTTGTTCTTTGAGAATTACCCAGAGGTATAAGGTGGAATGGTTACGTAGGAAGCAGAAGCCATTTACGCACAAAAATAGGTTTCATCTAAAAGCATTCTTTCATTGTGATTTCTGCATGTGCTGTTGATCACTTTAATGGAACCATTATCCCCCCCATGCTCCCTTTCCTGCTAAAAATTCAACCTAGAAATGTTCTCACACTGAGCACTAAATCTCCTCGGTAGTAAACCTGACATCGCCGCGCTCCCCTACAATGTCAATAAGCCAACTTTGAAAATGGAAAGCCTATAGTGCACCACTGAGCTCAGGTTAAGACATATTCTGGGAGAGAGAAAAAGGATTAGCACAGTATGTGACTGGGAAGAAACCCTTTACTTAGGTTCTGGAAATGTTATTCTTTTCAAGTTAAGAAATTTCACTTGGGTCCAATCTTGTAAGTAACAAATTCTAAAATAGGAGCCTGACCCAGAAGTAACAAATAGTGGATTAAAAACCGTGTACCTGCTAGACGTCGTCACACTTGGAAAATTGATTATTCTGGAATAATACTTATTTTTAATAATTCACAGTATGGGGGATTTGGGGGCATTAATAACTTTGGGGAGGGGAAGATGACAAAAAAAACACAAAAAACAAAAAACAAAAAAAAAAACAAAAAAAAAACTTACTTTGTATATAAAATTTGGTATATTAAAATTTTACAGTTTAAAATAATGCCGCAATTCTCCTTCTCCCAGACTGCATTTGCGTCATTTATCAGGAGCCTGACTGATTGCACCCCCCCCACACAAAGGTGAAGACCTCCATACAGATGGTAAATATTTAGTGAGTGTAAGCATAGATAGGGCAAGGGCTACACACAAAGGGCAGACATATGGGTTTGGAAAACTTCCCTCTAATAGCTGATGTGGTAGGTGATGTTGTCCTACTGCAAGTGAAAAACTGTTCCAGTGTATTTGCCCGAGAATAGCCTAGCACCAATGTAAGATTGTGTGTTGGGATGCTAGTACCCGTCACCACAACATTACTAGAAAGAGAGAACTGAATGGCGTGGTCCCATTGGGTGTTTAAGTAGGGCTGGTTTCCAAATGGAGATTAGAAGACCAGCAATTGACCAATATGGCAGTTATGGCGGGTTTACACGTCGCGATATCGTATTACGATTTCAATGAAAAGTCACGTGGTTCAATCGTTGGAGGCGAAATCGTTCCTGCGTTGTATGGTGTGAACGTCCAATACGATGCAGGAACGATGTCAATGCGATATCGGGGATTGAATGAGCTTGCTATTCAATGCCCGGATATTGCATAGCGATTGAAGCCGGATCGTGCTGTGTAAACGCCCAATTAAGATGCGATTTCATACGTCACCCATTCACTCCCATGTTAACTATGCGATCCTGGGTTGGGAGGCGGAGACATCGCACGGACGTTGTATTCCGATATCGCAGCGTGTAAACATTCAATGCGATGCGGGAGGAACGTGCACTAATTGCGCGCTCCCGCACCATTGAACTGCGATATCGGAACGATATTGAAGCGTGTAAACCCACCATTAGACCAGGGCTTGTCCATTGGTGATGCATTGGCAATCCAGGGAGGCTTTATTATTGACAGGTGTAGATGGATGGGGTGGCTTCTTTATTACAAAAGTGGTGATGGGCTGAAAACTAGAGTGCCTCATCAAGAGACTGTACAGGTGAATAGTACGTCACTTGAACATTCAAGGAATTTACAGGGGAAAGTTACTATCAAGTCACTGGTGTAAACAGAGCTGTCAGACAATAAGACACAAACAATTTAAAGCACGGCTCTAGACTTTTTTTTTTTTTTTATTGCCTTGCTGGAAAGGTTCTTTAGATCCAAGTCCTCTGCCCCCTGTCCAATTGCTCACAGTCATTGCCTTCATCCTTTTCCAGCATTGCTCCTGTCGGGATCTGGCGGAAAGTGACTAGCTGCCAGCTCCAGTATTCCATGGAGCATGCCAAAGGTCACTTTTCAATACATCTCTGTGAGGGCCTCATTCTGGCTCTCATAGATGCATTCAACGCATGGGACATAACTTTTTGACTTCCCAACAATCAGAAGTTAGTGTCACAAGATGGTGCCACGGGACCGGAACAACGTCTGTAAGAGATGAAGACATTGTAAGGCGAATACATGACAGGGGGCTTTTATTTAAGGCACAACTCTAGAGGTGAAAAAAAACTGCTGTAGTGGTCCTTTAACAATTTACCATGTCTAAATGGGCAACCTTAAGGCGGTGCCCACTACGGG
The DNA here is from genome assembly GCA_033576535.1 of Allobates femoralis. Taxonomy (NCBI): domain Eukaryota; kingdom Metazoa; phylum Chordata; class Amphibia; order Anura; family Aromobatidae; genus Allobates; species Allobates femoralis. The sequence goes on from JARQOC010000001.1 coordinate 247,567,207, forward strand.
ACAACCTTAGCTTAATTAAATTAAAATAAAAACCCTGTATACTCCCTCCAGCAGGGGTGCTATTCCAGCTAACACATTGCCGCTAATGTGACTTGTTGTGTCATGTCTCGGCTGCAACCAATGAGGGCCAGACATTACATCCAGACAGACGTCCATCCTTGCAAAAATTAAGAAGCTCCAGCCAAAAAGCGGCTTTTTCTTGGCTGCAGCTTGCCTGTGATACACCAAGTCTCATTATTCTCCTGGAACAGTGGTGCCAACATTGCTGGAATAGTGCTGCTGCAGAAGTTAAGTATACACATGCGTTTATTTCAATTGGGGTCCTTAACTGCTTAAGATGATAGGCAACCCCTTAAGGAGAACCTGTCATCAGCTCGGAAGTGGCCAGTTTTTGCTTTACATTTGTTCCCACTACTCCCCTGAGCAATCCATTTATTCCACCACACAGTTCTGGAGATCTGGGCTTATTAATTTGGTGCCAATATATATGGCCAGTGCTCACAGGGTAATTATCCAGAGCAGCCTAAAAACACACCAGAGAATCCTGTGAGCCATGCCGCTTGGTAAAGTCCATTGAAAATGGCACTAAAAAAAAAAAAAAAAGCTCATATCACTGGAACTGTATGGTGAATTAAAAAAACAACAACAAAGAATACAAAAGGGAGAGCAGGAATAAAATGACGGTATAAACTGGTCGCTTTTCACCAGGTCCTCTTTAAAACAGAAAATCTTTAAAACACTTTCTCTGTTAGCATCTCACTGTTTCTGGAATGGTCTAATGTGTACTAAAACAGAGAACTAAAGTCCCACATATCTACCATCGGTAACACCCTCCCACAGTTAAAGGATAGGGGGCATCTTGCTTATCAATGAAGGTCCCATAGCTGTGATCCCCCCAGTAATACTAAGAACAGGGCAACACAGAGACCAGCCTTGAATGGCAGAAATAAATTGTGGAACAGAAAAGCGCAATAGGGCCATACCCAGGGAGAGCAAGGAATAGCAGGGAAGCTATATAGTGCTCACACCTTGTATGGTTGTGACCCACAACCAAATGAAAGCGTAAAGGCCCCGATACATGTAGCAATGGACCAGCGATCCCAACAACGATCCGATCTGGCCGGAATCGCTGGTGCATTGCTACGTGGTCGCTGGTCAGATGCCACACAGGCAGACTTACCAGCGATGCGCCGACAACCTGACGGTCGTTGGGATCTGCCAGGTTCTCGGCCACAGAATGGGGATCGTTGGTCGCTGCCCGTATCACACACAGCAATCCAGCATGCCCAGCGGGAGATCACCGATCCAAAAAATGGTCCAGCCATTCATTAACAATCTCCCACCGGGGAGCCAATCGCTGCTACGAGTCACACGTAGCGATATGGAGAAGTCGCTGCTACGTCACAAAACCTGTGATGTTGCGGCAATCTCGTTAGCAATATCGCTAAGTGTAACGGGGCTTTTAGAGGCAGCTGCTGCAGAACCCGCATGCACCAAGGCAAGTCGATTATGCAGGATATCAGGAAAAACTGTACTAAATCTGCGCTGCTGCCAAAGAATCCAATGCAAAGAGATCAATGTATCATATGGTGGTTTATGCTACGCTTTTCAAAGCGTAACCCCCTTCTTCATCAGGAACTGGTCTACAATTTTCTGATGAAGAAGCGGTTGTTACGCTTTGAAACGCGTAGAATAAAACCACCAAATGCTACATCGATCGCTTTGAATTAGTGTCTTTGGCAGCAGCGTGGATTTAATACTGTTTTTCCTGATATCCAGTCTTGAATGGAGTAGAGAAGGACATGCTCCACCTCCACTCTATTCATTGCCAATTGGACTGCCAGAAATAACCAAGCACTTATCCCTGCTTTCTTCCAAAGGTCAAACTTTATGGATAGGAAATAACTTTCAGGGTTAATTTAAAAGTGAACCGGTTATGTAGTTTTGTGACATTAAACTGCCTCCAAGGTGTTTTAAACAATGCACTGTGTATCACACCAACATGGTTTTGGAGAAACAAAATTCCACATATTTATCTTTAACCCCTTAGTGACGAAGCCAATTTCCACCTTAATGACCAGACTGTTTTTTGTAATTCTGACCAGTGTCCCTTTATGAGGTAATATCTCTGGAACGCTTCAACGGATCCTAGCGATTCTGAGATTGTTTTTTCGTGACATATTGGGCTTCATGTTATTGGTAAATTTAGGTCGATAATTTTTGTGTTTATTTGTGAAAATATAAAAAAAATTGGCAAAAATTTTGAAAATTTGACAATTTTCAAATTTGTCATTTTTATTCTGTTGAACCGGAGCATTATGTGACACAAAATAGTTAATAAATAACAATTCCCACATGTCTACTTTACATCAGCACAATTTTGGAAAAAAAAAATTTTTTGGTTAGGACGTTATAAGGGTTCAAAGTTCATCAGCAATTTTTCATTTTTCCAGCAAAATTTACAAAACCATTTTTTTAGTGACCACATCACATTTGAAGTCCATTTGAGGGGTGTACATGACAGAAAACACCCAAAAGTGACACCATTCCGAAAACTGCACCCCTCAAGCTACTCAAAACTACATTCAAGAAAATGATTAACCCTTCAGGTGCTTCACAGCAACTAAAGCAAAGTGGAAACAAAAAATGGACATTTTAATTTTTCCAACAAAAATGTTTTTTAGCCTCGATTTTTTCATTTTCACATGGGCAACAGGATAAAATGCATCCTAAAATTTGTTGGGCAATTCCTCCTGAGTACACCAATACCTCATATGTGGTCATAGACCACTGTTTGGGCGCACGGCAGGGCTCAGAATGGAAGGAGCGCGATTTGACTTTTGGAGCTAATTTACCATTCAAAAAGTCAAATGGCGCTCCTTCTCTTTCGAGCCCTGCGGTGCGCCCAAACAGTGGTTTATGACTACATATGAGGTATCGGTGTACTCAGGAGAAATTGGCCAACAAATTTTAGGATGCGTTTTATCCTGTTGCCCATGTGAAAATGAAAAAAATCGAGGACAAAAGAAAATTTTTGTGAAAAAAAAGTACTTTTTCATTTTTACGGATCAATTTGTAAAGCACCTGAGGGTTCAAAGTAACATAGTAACATAGTAACATAGTTTTTAAGGTTGAAGGAAGACTTTAAGTCCATCTAGTTCAACCCATAGCCTAACATGTTGATCCAGAGGAAGGCAAAAAAAACCCCATGTGGCAACACTAATCTCCACATTGGGGGAAAAAATTCCTTCCTGACTCCAGATACGGCAATCAGACTAATTCCCTGGATCAACGCCCTATCAAAGAATCTAGTATATATAACTGGTAATGTTATAGTTTTCAAGAAAGGCATCCAGGCCCTTCTTAAATGTTAGTAGTGACTCACTCATTACAACATCATGTGGCAGAGAGTTCCATAGTCTCACTGCTCTTACAGTAAAGAATCCGCGTCTGTGATTATGATTAAACCTTCTTCCCTCCAGACGTAGAGGATGCCCCCTTGTCCCAGTCTCAGGCCTAAGAGTAAAGAGATCATTAGAAAGGTCTCTGTACTGCCCCCTCATATATTTATACATTATTATAAGATCACCCCTAAGCCTTCGTTTTTCCAAGCTAAATAACCCCAAGTTTAATAACCTGTCTTGGTATTGCAGACCCCTTAGTCCTCTAATGACTTTTGTCGCTCTTCTCTGGACCCGCTCTAGTTCAGCTATGTCTTTCTTATACACCGGAGACCAGAATTGTACACAGTATTCTAAGTGTGGTCGCACTAGTGACTTGTATAGAGGTAAAATTATGTTCTCCTCATGAGCATCTATGCCTCTTTTAATACGTCCCATTATTTAATTTGCCTTTGCAGCAGCTGCCTGACACTGGCCACTAAATGTGAGTTTGTCATCTACCCATACACCCAGGTCTTTTTCAGTGACAGTTTTGCCCAGTGTTTTACAATTAAGCACATAATTATACCTTTTGTTTCCTCTGCCCAAGTGCATGACTTTACATTTATCCCCATTAAAGCGCATTTGCCATTTAGCAGCCCAAGCTTCTAGTTTACATAAATCCTCCTGTAATATAAAATTGTCCTCCTCTGTATTGATTACCCTGCAGAGTTTAGTGTCATCTGCAAATATTGAGATTCTACTCTGTATGCCCCCTACAAGGTCATTAATAAATATATTAAATAGAAGTGGGCCCAACACTGACCCCTGTGGTACCCCACTGTTAACTGTGACCCATTCTGAGTGTGTTCCATTAATAACCACCCTTTGTTTCCTATCACTAAGCCAGTTATTAACCCACTTACACATATTTTCCCCTATCCCCATTGCCCTCATTTTATGTATCAACCTTTTGTGTGGCACCGTATCAAAAGCTTTTGAAAAGTCCATATACACCACATCCACTGCATTTCCTTGGTCCAGTCCAGAACTTACTTCTTCATAGAAGCTTATTAGATTAGTTTGACAGGAACGGTCCCTCGTAAAACCATGTTGATAATGGGTCATGAGGTTATTTTTCTTCAGATACTCCAGTATAGCATCTCTTAGAAAACCCTCTAGGATTTTACCCACAGTAGAGGTTAAGCTTACTGGCCTATAATTTCCAAGTTCAGTTTTTGTCCCCTTTTTGAATATTGGCACCACATTTGCTATACGCCAGTCCTGTGGTACAGACCCTGTTATTATGGAATCTTTAAATATTAAAAATAATGGTCTATCTATGACAGTACTTAATTCCTGCAGCACTCTGGGGTGTATCCCATCTGGGCCCGGGGATTTGTCAATTTTAGTGATTTTTAGACGATGCCGTACTTCCTCTTGGGTTAAGCAGGTGACGTTTAATTGAGAATTTTTGTTATCACTGATCATATTGTCTGTCATGGGATTTTCTTGTGTAAATACTGTTGAAAAAAAGTCATTTAGCATATTTGCTTTTTCCTCATCCTCATCCACCATTTCACCCAGACTATTTTTAAAGGGGCCAACACCATCATTTTTTAGTTTCTTACTATTTATGTAGTTAAAAAATATTTTGGGATTCTTTTTACTTTCTCTGGCAATGAGTCTCTCTGTCTCAATCTTTGCTGCCTTGATTTGCTTTTTACAAATGTTATTTAATTTTCTGTATTTATTTAATGCTTTATCACTACCTACTTGCTTTAATTCCCTAAATGCTTTCTTTTTGTCACATATTGCACTTCTTACCGCTTTATTTAGCCATAGTGGTTTCCTCCTATTTCTAGCATGCTTATTCCCATAGGGTATATATTGTGCACAGGTCCTATTCAGGATGCTAATAAACATCTCCCATTTGTGTTGTGTACTTTTATGTCTCAGGACATCGTCCCAGTTTATTGCACTAAGATCATCTCTCAACCGTTGGAAATTTGCCTTCCTGAAGTTTAGTGTCCTTGTGACCCCTCTAGTACACGTCTTAGTAAAGGATACTTGAAAGCTTATTAAGTTATGATCACTATTACCCAAGTGACCTCCAACCCGTATATTTGATATGCGGTCTGGCCTGTTGGTTAATATTAGGTCCAGCAGTGCCCCCCTTCTTGTTGGGTCCTGAACCAGTTGTGAAAGGTAATTGTCTCTTATAGTTTTCAAAAACTTATTACCTTTGCTGGAACTGCAGGTTTCTGATCCCCAATGTATTTCAGGGTAGTTGAAGTCCCCCATAATAATGACTTCTCCCTGAGTCGCTGCTTCATCTATTTGCTTTATGAGGATATTCTCCTCCACTTCCATTATTGTTGGAGACTTATAACAAACCCCTATCAGTAATTTATTATTTTTTCCCCCTCCCCTTATCTCCACCCACAGAGACTCTACATTTCCATTAGATTCACCTATATTATCACGCAGGATGGGTTTTAAGGATGATTTTACGTATAAACATACACCTCCTCCTCGCCTATTTGTACGGTCATTTCTGAACAGACAATAGCCCTGTAAATTAACAGCCCAGTCATGGCTCTCGTCTAGCCAAGTCTCCGAAATCCCCACCATGTCATAATATTTTTCCAACAAAATCAATTCTAATTCCTCCATTTTGTTGGTGAGGCTTCTGGCATTAGTATACATGCACTTTATGCATCTCTCTTTACCTCTATTCCTTCCTACTAGATTGACTGTTCTAACCCCACCCCCCATGCCACCCCCAATTTTATTACTTGTGCCCAGGTTACTGTTTACACTATCTTCCCCTCCTATACAATGAATACCCTCCCCCCCAATCCCTAGTTTAAACACTCCTCCAACCTTCTAGCCATTTTCTCCCCCAGCACAGCTGCACCCTCCCCATTGAGGTGCAGCCCGTCCCTAGCATAGAACCTGTAGCCAACAGAGAAGTCGGCCCAGTTCTCCAGGAACCCAAACCCCTCCTTCTTACACCAATTCCTGAGCCACTTATTTATCTCCCTAATCTCCCGTTGTCTCTCTGGTGTGGCACGTGGTACAGGCAGTATTTCAGAGAATACTACCTTGGAGGTCCTTGCCTTAAGCTTGCAGCCTAATTCCCTGAAATCATCTTTAAGGACCTTCCACCTACCTCTAACTTTGTCATTTGTGCCAATGTGCACCATGACCGCTGGGTCCTCACCAGCCCCTCCCAGTAATCTGTCAACCCGATCAGCGATGTGCCGGACTCGAGCGCCAGGTAGGCAGCACACTGTTCGACGATCCCTGTCTTTGTGACAGATTGCCCTATCTATTCCCCTAATAATTGAGTCCCCCACTACCAGCACCTGTCTGGCCTGCCCTACTCTCCTGTTTTCCCCCTTACTGGAGCAGACACTCCTCTGGCTTTCAGAGGTCATGCCCTGCTGCAGCAGTGCTATCCCTGAACTCACACCCCCCTCATCTGCCAACATAGCAAATTTATTGGGGTGTGCCAGATCAGGGCTAGCCTCCCTGGCACCCTTCCCTCTACCCCGCCTTCTAACTGTCACCCAGCTAGCTACCTCATGGTCCTGAGGCTCCATAGTACCATCCTCCCCCACATCTATCCCATTGAGCAGCTGTTCAGTGAGCAGCAGACTCCTTTCCATATTGTCTATGGATCTCAGCGTTGTCAGTCGTTCATTTAGATCCAGTATCTGGGCTTCCAAATGCACAACGTACTCACATCTCACACAGCAGTATGCACCCTCGGCCGGCTGGTCAAGGAATGCATACATGTGGCAAGATGTACACTGGATGGCATTGCCAATCATGGAGCTCATTTCCTAATGGGGATTGCACCAGACAGAAATGATAAGTAAAAAGAAATGCAAAGTATTAATAAAATACAACCAGCAATTCAGTAATTCCTCCCTTCCAAACTCCCTGAATCCAAAGTCACTGAATCACAAGTCACACACTTACTTCTGTCGCACTTGCGCTCTGTCACACAAAGCTCGCGGTCACACTCGCTAGAGAATCAGATATAAAGAGTCTTTTTTTTTTTCTTTTTTTCCCTTAGCAGCAAATCAGCCTGTATCTCACTGCACTTCCAAAGTGCTCACTATGCATCTAGATAAGTTCATTGGGGGGTCTAGTTTCCAAAATGGGGTCACTTGTGGGGGAGCTCCAATGTTTAGGCACACAGGGGCTCTCCGTATGCAACATGGTGTCCGCTAACAATTTGAATGGAAAATTAGCTCCAATTGCTAGCGGACACCATGTTGCGTATGGAGAGCCCCTGTGTGCCTAAACATTGGAGCTCCCCCACAAGTGACCCCATTTTGAAAACTAGACCCCCAATGAACTTATCTAGATGGGTGGTGAGCACTTTGAACCCCCAGGTGCTTCACAAATGAATCCGTAAAAATGAAAAAAGAAAATTTTTGTGGAAAAGAAAGTACTTTTTCATTTTTATGGATCCATTTGTGAAGTACCTGAGGGTTCAAAGTGCTCACTATGCATCTATATAAATTCCTTGGGGTGTCTAGTTTCCAAAATGGGGTCACTTGTGGGGGAGTTCTAATGTTTAGGCACACAGGGGCTCGCCATACACGACATGGTATCCACTTACAATTCCAATTGCTAGTGGACACCATGTCACGTATGGAGAGCTCCTATGTGCCTAAATATTGGAGCTCCCCCACAAGTGACCTCATTTTGGAAACTAGACACCCCAAGGAACGTATTTAGATGCGTAGTGAGCACTTTGAACCCCCAGGTGCTTCACAAACTGATCCGTAAAAATGAAAAAGTACTTTTTTTCACAAAAATCTTCTTTTTTTCCTTTTTACAGACTAATTTGTGAAGCACTTGGGGGTTGAAAGTGCTCACTATGCATCTAGATTTTTTCCTTGGGGGGTCTAGTTTCCAAAATGGGGTCACTTGTTGGGGAGCTCCAATGTTTAGGCACACAGGGGCTCTCCATATGCGACATGGTGTCCGCTAACAAATTGAATGGAAAATTAGCTCTAATAGTTAGCGGACACCATGTCGCATATGGGGAGCCCCTATGTGCCTAAACATTGGAGCTCCCGCACAAGTCACCCCATTTTGGAAACTAGACACCTCAAGGATTCTATCTAGGGGTATAGTGAGCATTTGGAATCTACAGCTACTTCACAGAATTTGATAATGTCATTATGAAGATTTTCTTTTTTTCACACAATTTCTCACTTTTAGGGCCCTTTCACATCAGCGTTTTTTGAAATTTGCAGCAGATGCGGTGAAAAAAACGCATCTGCCACAATTACCGCATACCGGCTGCACTTGCGGCGCGGTTGCGGTAAACGCCATGCAAAGTATAGGCGTACTTGCGGCAGGTGCGGCAAGTGCGGTTTTGCACTTGCGGCAGGTGCGGCCGCGAAAAAACCGAGGCTGACCGCGTTTTTTTTTCGCGGCCGCACCTGCCGCAAGTGTAAAACCGCACTTGTCGCAAGTACGCCTATACTTTGCATGGCGTTTACCGCAACCGCGCCGCAAGTGCAGCCGGTATGCGGTAATTGCGGCAGATGCGGTTTTTTCACCGCATCTGCCGCAAATTTCAAAAAACGCTGATGTGAAAGGGCCCTTAGAGCATGTGCACAAGATACGGACACACCGTGTCCTGGTTGTCTCCTCCCCTGCATTTTTTTTTAGTATTACTTTATTAAATTTTTTTTAAAAATGACGTAGGGCTTCGCCATATTTTTGGTCCAGCCAGGTACAACAGGCAGCTACGGGCTGCCACGAACCCCTTCTGCCTAGTTTTACCTAGCTGGAAACCAAAAATATAGGGAAGCTCCTTTTTTTTTATATTTCATGAAATCATTTTTTTTTAAAAATGGCGTGGGCTTCGCCATATTTTTGGGCCAGCCAGGTACAACTAGGCAGCTGGGGGCTGGAATCCTCAGCGTAGGGAGGCCCAAGCTTTCTGGGCCCCCCCCGCTGCGAATTGCAGCCCGCAGCCGCCCCAGAAAATGGCGCATTCATAGAAGCGCCATTTTCTGGCGCTGTATCCAGCTCTTCCAGCTGCCGTGTAGCGGTGGCAGACTGGGTAATAAGGGGTTAATGCCAGCTTTTTGGCAGCTGGCACTAAGCCCGAGATTCATAACGTCTGGCCAATATTAGACCGGACCATTAGGAATCTCTAATAGATTGTAAAGAAAACACAACACAGAGAAAAATATTTTATTGGAAAAAAAACACAAACACATATTTAGACCCCATCTTTATTACAGTGAAGTCCGACGTAGTCCAGTGGCATGGTCCGACGTAGTCCATTGGGAAGGTCCGACGTAGTCCAGTGGGAGGTCCCGCGACGATTCTCATTCAGATGATGATCTGAAGTTAACCCCTTGTGTGGTCACAAGGAGTTAACTGCAGGTCATCATCCCTGTGTGGTCACAAGGGGTTAACTGCAGATCCGGTAACCCCTTGTGACCACACAGGGATGATGACCTGCAGTTAACCCGTTGTGACCACACAAGGGGTTAACTGCAGATCATCCCTGTGTGGTCACAAGGGGTTACCTGCAGATCCAGTAACCCCTTGTGACCACACAGGGATGATGACCTGCAGTTAACCCCTTGTGACCACACAAGGGGTTAACTGCAGGTCATCATCCCTGTGTGGTCACAAGGGGTTACCTGCAGATCCAGTAACCCCTTGTGACCACACAGGGATGATGACCTGCAGTTAACCCCTTGTGACCACACAGGGGGTTAACTATAGAAGACCCCTGTGTGGTCGTTGATGGGTTAACTCTGCCTCTGTTCCGGCGCACGCAGAGCAGCGGCGCCGGGACAGAGGCAGAGAGAAGACGGCCGGCGACGCTGCAGGACGGGTAAGTATGAGAGGAGCAGGGAAGGGGGCCCGGGGGAGAGCGGAGCGAACCGGGGGGGCTGCAGATCGGAGGAGGGGGTCGGGGATCGAGGGGACAGCATGGGGAAGACCTGGGGAAGGAGGGGGGGCTCTGATGACCGGAGGGGAGCCGCGCATGGAGGAGGGGGAGCTGGGGACTCAGGGAGCCGCGCAGGGAAGAGGGGGAGCTGGGGAGCCGTGCAGGGAGCAGGGGGAGATCAGGGTGAGACCAGGGGTGAGGGGGGATGGCATTGGGGGGCCACTGAGGGGACCAGTGGCCCCCAGGAATGGCGGCATCTCTATGCGATCTGACAGATCGCATAGAGATGCAGCGGAGGCGGCGGGTTTGGCGCCGGCCACCGCCATTTTCAGATGGTTAGGGGGTGGGGTGGGGGGGGGGGGATGATGATCCCCAGTACTGGGGGTCTTGGTGGGCTAGGGGGTTAATGCTTTCACTTTGTTCCGACATGTGTTTTCATGTCGGATCAAAGTGAAAGCATTTTTCCCGGCACTTTCACTTTGTGCAATGTGATGATCGGTAAACGTGTGTTTACCGGCCATCACATTACAGGTGCCGGTAAAAAACTAGCTAATTACTAATCTCTAGGGTCTCAGCTACAATCGGTACGCTGACACCCTAGAGATTTTTGCTACAGAGGCTGTGCTACAGGGCATTTTCTAGCCATACGTCTACAGACGTATGGCTGGGTTTTAGTACCCTTTTTTTTGGACGTCTGTAGACGTTAGGCTGTCGTCTACGGGTTAAAAGACTTTGTATGCTGAGGTTACTGCACATACATACCTGGCTTCAGTCATAGGGGTAGTGCTTTTGCTTACTGTCACTCAAGTTCACTAATGATATTTTTTGAACTTCGTTAAACCACCTCCATTGTAATATATTCACATCACTGCAGGCATTCAGTAAAGGAGAATTGGGTTACATGGTCGTGACTTCACCAAAAGATGCTCTAGCTTTGCTGTACTGAACTTCGTCCATTACAATCAAATGGTTGTGACATCATCACAGGTCCTGTGAAAATAGGACCATAATAGGCAAAGATCAGCACAGGAGAGCAGGTAGTTCAGGCCCTGGTGTGATGTCACGACCATGCGATTATAATGGCTGGAGCTTAGCATGCCTGACGTGAAGGAAGTGTAGGCTTAGCTTCGCCCATTATTGTCTGCAGCATTAGTACATTTCGGAAGGTCCTTAAGTGATGTTAAAATATTACAATGTGAGAGGGGGACTATATTTAATAAACTGCATGACTGGATGTGAATTGAGGTTACTGATTGCCAACCTGGCGACTATTTGTGTAGGTACCTAATGCAAGTATCTAATCATGTAAAGTATTTTTTTGCCGTTAAGGCACGTAATGTGCATTTCAAATTACGACCTATATAGCTGCATATTGGCATTACAATCTCTGTAACCAAACCTCTAATGCATCTAAAAGATAACATGGCTGAATTGTGAGAGCGTTTCAGAGGCATACACAGAAGCAAAATGTGGCACGGAGCAGCCTACCTAAAATAGAAAATTCATAAAGCCTTCTAGGCATGGCACAATGGTCCACGTGCGACTAGTACACTGCACCCCTATAGCTAGATCCCGGTAGAATTCATACAAAAATCGTGTATGCTTTGTTTCAAAAACAGTACAATTTGCTTTAATCTTGGGTGTTCTCTTAGCAGTAGAAATAAAATACTATCATTATCGGAAGATATCTAGTGCTATAATACTGGACATGTACCATGCTGCTGGGCATTAGTCTGATGCTTGTGCTTTGCAAGTTTCAAACCCAATTAGGTTACTTCCTACAACTGTGAAATGCATTTTCTGTTTAGCAGCAGGTTTATGAAATGATGCAAAAGTGCTGTAAGATAGTCTCATTAAAATCACTGCATAATTGTACGCCTACTGTTCTAACTACTGGGTACGTGGGATTGCCAAATCCCCAAAATACACTAAATAGTCCATCCATCGCAACTAACTGATATGTGTCCACAAGCCTCCACTTGTTCTGTGCAAATCAAGCACCAGGTATCCTCCGTAAGAGTGGCTCACAGCGGTATAATCATAACTCCATTTGGTAATCAGAACAAACACCCAGTCATACAATTATAACGCACCTCAGGAGCCTCATTAGAATCATAAGCGTTTAGTGCCGAGCACACAGCATTGCAAGAGCTCCCCGTAATCACTGGACAACTTACACTACACTCAGGTTAATTAAAAGATGGATTTTAATCAGAAGAATTTTTTTTTCTGGTCAATTTCAAATCTGCCAAGAAAGTCTGAGGTAAAAAAGGGACTACCGTATCAAAAGAAGACAAATTAAGAAGCCTGCACAAACAAGTCTAAGGTTGGATTATACGGTGAGCAACTAGAAACATAAAAATCTAAGAAAGTAGAAAATACACACAAGAAAAATAGTCTGGCTAATGAGAATCTGGCTATACAATATACCGTACACAATTTTCATCTCATTGTTACTACCTCGATTACACTTACTCTAGGATTACAAATACTGCAATACTTGTAATAAGGTCCTCTAACACCTGGGCTGTGGAGTCAGTGTCGATTTTGTTGGATTCGGATTAAGGGAAATTGAGGAGTAGGAGGTTTCATTTAGCGACTCCACAGCCCTATTTAGACACTAACCAATAAATTGGCAGTAACGAAAGCTAAACAATGATCTAACCCTTGTTAATTTTCACATGTAAGGCCATATGCACACTTCAGTATTTGGTGAGTTTTTTTACCTCAGTATTTGTAAGGCAATGTGCACACGGTGAGTATTTGGTGAGGTTTTACCTCAATATAATATAAGGCCATGTGCACACGGTGAGTATTTGGTGGGTGTTTTACCTCAGTATTTGTAAGGCCATATGCACACATTCAGTATTTGGTGAGTTTATGGTATCACAAGGTCCACTTAAACGTATACTACCATAAATTACCTGTAATAACTTAAAATAAAATGAAGCTGACAACTGCGTGGCGAAAAATTGTGATGTTTATTATGGGTAAATAAATTATGATTTAAATTTTATTCCATAAATATTTAATAAATAATATTAACGTCATAAATAATTAAAACATAATGGACCGATTCCGGCAGATTACTGCCGATCAATCCCACTAATAAAACATCACAAACAACTTCTCAAACGCTCTTTCAGGGACGGGTGGGTGGGTCTTCTGATCTTCTCAAAGGGTCCCGCTGAACTGCAGCCGGCTGACCCTCACACAACTGTTTAAATAGTTTTTCTTCTCTCCCGCTCATGAGAGACTAACCAATAATAGAGCTGCCAGGTACCTACCATCACCTGGCAGCCAATCACAGTAGGTGTCAGAATTTACCTCAGAAGTGCTCTGAGCCCTAGCAACGCCTGAGAGAGCCTTATATATGTGCTAAAAATAGCCACCAATCAAATTCGCCCCATAATAATTAATAGGACCAGATTCAGCCCATAACAACTAATGGGGCCTGTATTACCATAGGACGTCCATACTATCCTATGGCCGTCTCTCCATTACCTCAGTATTTGTAAGGCCATATGCGTGCACACGTTGAGTATTTGGTGGGTATTTTACCTCAGTATTTGTAAGACAAAACCAGGAGTGGAACAATCAGAGGAAAAGTATAATAGAAACATGCCACCACTTCTGTATTTTTTAACCACTCCTGGATTTGGCTTGTAAATTACTGAGGTAAAAAAAACTCACAAAACACTCAATTTATGCACATGGTCGGTCGCTCGCTCCCGATCACTTTCACTGTTCTCAACCTCGTATACACAAGTTGATTTGCTGCTGACCACGAATTATTCTGCCAAATTAAAAGGTGCAATCAACATCTAATGTGAATTTTGCCATACATTGGTGGTTGGGCAGGTATACATAAAAAAATTATTATGGTACCTTTACACGCCACTACAGAAGGTTAGAAACAACCGGGTGTCAGAGACAAATGTATCTTGCACCGTCAAAACAACCCGAGGTAGCGGCGTGTAAATCAGGTTGTTGCCACCCGTCACTGTTGACACCTGTTTTTGAGCACTGCTCAAAAACAGGTTGGTTCCCACCCGATGGTAGCGGAGTCTAAATGAGGTACAGGAAGGTTTTTCCGACACCTAGTTAACTCCCTGGGGCGTGACACAGCCTCTGGGATACCGCCCCCCTTCAGCGATCATTGGTGGAAGCTCCTGCGTTATGATTGGCTGTCCCTGCATAGGGCAGCATATTTAAGGAGCTGATCAGTCACACTACACAATTGCAGTAGCACTGGCTGGCCAATCATGATGCTATTGCTTTGTCCAATCATCATACGAGCGTCTCGTAATCCACAATTCTGGCACGCCTATATGTTGTCCCTGCTGCCCCAGGTCCTCCCATATTACCTTCTGTAGCGGCGTGTAAATGAGGGAAGGTGCTCTACAGAAGGTAACCTGCGGCACCCATTGGTGCATCCAGGGATAGAAAAATCCTTCTGTAGAGCACTTTGTAGCGACGTGTAATGGAGGTATCGGAATACCGTTTGCAACCGTTGGAACGTGTTCGTGCACGTGAGACACCCGGTTGTTTCTAACCTTCTGTAGCGGCGTGTAAAGGTACCATTAGGGATGAAGTTTGGGCGATCATCCACTATCTAAAACAGGGGTGGTGAATCTAAGGCCCCAGGGCCGAATGTGGCCTTCGATTACTTTTTTGCGGGCCCCTGGCAGATTTCTAGGGACCGCAGTGCTCATCCTGGCAGACACGCTTTTGCCGAATGTCATGCCCTTTAAATCCAGGTCTCCAGTGATATCTATGCCCCAGCATCAGCTCCCCAGTGAGGTATATGCTCCCAGCCTCTCTTGTGATGTCTAGGGCTCTAGCAAACCTGGAAAAGCAGTTGAGAAGCATCAAGACCAATATCACCCACGCCCAAGAGAAGCCGCTCCAGCCACCACAGTGGGGGTAGTTGATTGTTTAACCAAATATAGCGGGTAATTTTCAAGTTGATAATTTTGTACTGCCCCCTAAGGTTAGTAGAAATTTCCAAATGGCCATCAGCAGAAAAATGGTTCCCGCCCCTGTTCTAAAAGGTGATCTATCTTGAGATTGGGGACTACTGCTTAGCTTGGTCAGTCATAGTTGCTTGGAAGTTAAGAAGTTGTTGAATACAGGATGATTGAAGAAAAGGCAGCACTCACCGGAATATGTGTAGGGTGATCTTTAATCCATATCATCAGGATTTCTGGACCGTAGAAGCAACAGCTGTTGCGAAACGCGCGTCGTCCTCCGGCCCTCCGTGGTCACCTCCCTGAACCCTGTCTTTTTCTGATATTATGGATTAAAGATCACCCTACACATATTCCGTGAGTGCTGCCTTTTCTTCAATCATCCTGTTATTGTTTGGTGCTTTGGCCTGCACCACCTAAGGGGATCCCGGCTTCAAGGGAGAACGTCCCGGTACCCGATTGTTGTCACCTCTTTGCCCTGATTCCCCTCTCCGCTGAGTTGTTGAATACACTTTATTGCAAATTTGTAGAACATTCATACAAATGAGTAGAAAGCATTACATTCATGGCCACCCATTTGCTGTCCCAATCTAGAGACAGTCAATGGTCCCTGCACAGAGTACTACATCTATAAGATTCAATAGATATACCAGAAATGTTAAAAATAGCAATAACCTTACAGCTGAGCTATAATTACACAGCATTTCATAGTGCAACTACACATTAAAAGTGCAATATTTGTATATCAAGCATTCAGATGCAGCCTATGGCTGACCATGAGGCACAAAAATGGCTAACACACCGACATAAAAAATGCACGTATCTATACAGTTTGGTCATTTTACAGGATGTCCCTGACTTTTGCACTGTACATGTTGTGCTTCTTTATTTGGCTTGAAAATACTTGCTAAAATTGCATTTATAGCATCTAGATACTTGAGAAAGCTTAGGTTTAGCATGCAAACCACCTTGCTTTTCAATAGAAAAAAAAAAAAAATATATCTTCTTTATATCCCAAAGGAGCAACTGTCTCATCTCGTCAACAACGCTGTGTAACTTCAAAGCAGGTCAGGTTTATACATATTAATCAACACCAATCATATAAGACTGGAAGCTGCAGGCTGAGCGGTGATAAAAAGGATCTCCGCAAAAATATGGTACATATGAACGTAATGATAGCTGCCATGTATCCATATATTAAAGTAGGCCTTCAAAAAACATTTGCAACCAACATGACAGTGGTAAGAAGCAGCAGGGAGGATTAGTGTAAGGCGTCTTATTTCACTCCTAAACTTGCTATGTAAGTTGAGGTGAGGACTTTTAAATATTTGTATTGGAAGTTCACATTATTAGCAATAAATATAGCTTTTATTGTACTTTATTTTCCTCAGTCTAGTGATCCCACTAATTCTGTCATCATACCCCTGTGGGTGTGAGCAACATGATTTGCAAGAACTGTGTCATCGTCTACTTTTTGCAAATCTTTGACCCCGACAACAGAGAGCGTATATATGCACCCCAGCTTCATTGACACACTGTGCATTCCTGGGCAGGAGGATTTTCACAGCCGGCTGTAATGCCTGGCTAAATCCAGGGCATGCGCATTGCACTGTTGGATCAAGAGTACATAACACCCTGCTTACTGCGCAGGGTCAGGGGGCAGAGATGTGCAAAAAGCTTCCGATGACGCTAGTCTTGCAAATGATATTAGTGATGCCCACGGGGCATGATTAGTAAAATGAGTAACCTGGGGGAAATAATAAAACGACAACTAGTCACCCCATAATTAGCATATCACAAGCCAGGTTGTAAAATTGATTTCTGGCACATGAAGAAATCAATATGAGTATAAATGAAGGACGTAAAGAAAGCAATACACACATGGCGGTGGTTTGGGGGTCTTGGGAAATTTGTTGAGTTCCCTTTAGAAGAATAAAAAAAAGGCACATTCAAATGTATGTGACATTCATGTGAGATTACCTCTAAAATGCATATGGAATGAAAGTAGTAGGCACTGTATGCTAGTTAGGCAGCTTTCACATCAGCGTTATTTGAAATTTGCGGGAGATCCAGTAAGTTTGACGCATCTGCCGCGCAACGGCTCACTTGCGACAATCCTCATTCATTCCCTTTGGGACTTGGTCAGTTGTGACAGTTGCAGCTCTGCCGGATCCGGCGCCTGCGGCAAGTAAAACAAAAGCTGCTAGCAGCGGGGTTTTTTCGCCACAAGTGCCGTACTTGCCAGATCCGACAAAACCGCAACTGCCGCATCTGACTGCAAGTCCCAGAGGGAATGAATGGGGCTTACTAAAAGTGAGCAGTTATGCGGCAGATGCAGCAAAGCTGCTGGACCTTCCACAGACAGACAAAAATGCTGATGTGAAAGCTGCCTTATTTGGCACCATGTAGCAAGTTTATATTTCAGGTCTTTCTACAGCCATTCACTGTTGTAATGCCAGTCAATAAAACCACATACAGGAAGACTTGATTCAGTCGTCCGTGCCAATCGGTTGGACCATGGACTGGCTGCTGTTCTCCTGACCTGAGCGAAACAGCTTTATATATTTCTATTAGGCCATCATGCTTGTATCAAGAGACCGGTGGTCCGTCCATGCATTGCGGTCCGTCATCAGATCACAATCTATGTATGTCGAAATGAGCTCTAAGGTGTCAACACAAATGATATGATGGGGACTGATAGGTGCACCTAGATAGTGTAGATGCTGGGATTTCTAGAATACTGGATAAGAGATTGAAAGAATCATACTATACACCGTCCTTGATCTCAATCCAACAAACATTTTATTTATTACCCTATATCATATCAAAAACAGAATGCATCCGAGAAAGCTAAAGTAATTCTGTGCTGCATTAGTATGTCAAGGACTGGCCTAGAAAATGATTATTCCGCCTAATGAAGGGGTATTCAATCTTATGTTCTGAGCCCTTTCCAATACTGTACAGTAAAACTCTAAGGAATATAACGGACCTCAAGAGAATAGTCAATGCCTGTTCCATTGGGATAATATACTACGGCTACAGTGTTAATGACAAGAACAACCTGTCTAACAGCTTAATACTACCAAACATGGAAGCTAGAAATAGGTTAAAAGGAAGTAAGGAATCTTCCACAGACAGCACTAATGCACAAAATGGTTACAAGTGTTCACTTTTCAGACTACAAATATAACAAATGGGTTAGAGAAACAGCAAGATGTCCACATTTATGAAACGTGGGGTCCCCCCAGATGACAAACACTGCTCTAGAGAAACCAAGATCGAATAGATATAACAACTATGAAAACTTGGTCTCAAAGCCAACCTCTATGTGTCTAAGGTGACCTAAAAGCAGCAAGGTGGCTCAAGTGGTTAGCGCTGCAGTTTTGCAGCGCTGCGGTCCTGGGATCAAACCCCACCAAGTACGATATCTGCAAAGAGTTTGTATATTCTCCCAGTGTTTGCGTGGGTTTTTTCCAGGTTCTCTGGTTTCCTTCCACACTTGAAAGACATACTAAGAGGATATTTAGATTGTGAGCCCCAATGTTGACAGAGATGCCAAAGTATGTAAAGCGCTATGGAATTAATAATTATTACATATTATTACATGCATTACACAAGGGCGGCTTTTAAAAAGGTACACCACATTCTCCAATGTCTCCCTGCTACATCAGCTAATGCCATTTGTGGGCAGCATTCTCTAGAGCAGATTGATATATATATGTACCTTTATAGAAAATGATCCACAATAACTTGTATTTTACTCATTCACATATGTACCAAGCATTATACTCGCACTTTAACACCTTCACGACCTATGATGCACATGTGCATCATATGTCGCCTCCCACCCTTTGATGCAAGTTCACATTGTGAGCTCACGTAATTCCCTGCACATCTCAGCTTATCTCATTAGCTGAGATGTGTAGCTAACAGCAGCAATCAAATCAGCAATCCAATCGCTAGTTATGGCTAACCCCTTTAACTTGGCATGCAACACAGCAAAAGCGTACAATTTGTTAGATGCTTACTCGGGAATCCAGTGAGTGGTCTCAACTGACAGCCATTTTTACGCAAGTGTGTATGCAGTAACAGCTGTCTGTCACTGATTAGAACTACCAACTGGACTCCTAAACTGGAGTGAACATTGTTTTTTTCAAGGCCCCTTTCACATCAGCGTTTTGCTAATGTTTGCGGCTGATACGGCAGGTGGCGCCACATCTGCTGGATTGGCCACCTAATGGATGACTTGCGGCCTGGATCCGGCAAGCCCCATGCATTGTCTATGGGGGCTTGCAGTCCGGTGCGGCAGATCAGTCATTTGTGGCTGCGAAAAAAACCGCTGCTTGCCGCAAGTGCCGGATCCGGCCGAACTTGCGTAACCGCACTTGCATCTTCTGACGGCAAGCCCCATAGACAATGCCGGATCGGCACCACAAGTGTGGCTGTTAGGTGGCCGCTCTGGCAGATGCGGTTAATCTGCCAAATCTGCCGCAAATCAGCAAAAACACTGATGTGAAAGATCCCTAACCTGAGTGCAAGTTAGTCTTATTCTTTCTAGTATGCAAATTGTCACTTCAAAGAGGACTTCAACTCTAGTGGCACCTATTGGAGGTAGCAATCCTAAAAGTCAGTATTGACCCTTTAACAAACCTTGCCATATGACCAAGGATATAAGTCAAGTCACATTCTCAAATTGCAGACACGGTTTTTTGGAGTGTTTGCTCTCGTCAGTACAAAGTATGAGATATGATTTGGCTAGGTGAGAGGCTAAGACTGGGGATGTAAGCTATAACATTTCTCCTTAGGCTGGAAACACACTGGCGAGTGAAAAACGGTCCGATTGACGGATCTGAGAGTCAGACGAGTGTCATCCGACTTTTGGTCAGTGTGGCTTCTGTGTGTTGTCCGAGTGCAATCAGTTTTTTTACTCAGCAGCTATTTACTGTATTAACATTTACATGAGCATTTTTTACAGCTGTCTAAGCTACAGAATGATAATGACTCGACGACTTGGATGGTCCGTGTGCGGTCCGAGTGTGGTTTTTGTCAGACCCATAGACTTGCATTGGAAACTCTCGTCCGACACTCGCATGCAATCGCAGCATGTTGCAACTGACTCATCTTCTGTGAACCGGACGAGAAAATAACGTCCGACACCCGGAAATGTGTTCTTGGACATTAACATTGGTCCCTAATGAAGTGGCAGTTTTATGCCACGAAACACTTAGGCAAAATAAAGAAGATCTGTGACCCTTGTTCTGCTTCACATTGTTATGGTCTGCACGGTGTGATAAGCCCGGCTTCTTTCTTCTCCTCTTGGATATTTCCAGCCTCATGGAGAGATGACATGCCAAGTCTGACATGCCAGTATACGAAGAGACTAATACCTGTACTGCTCCTCTGGGAAATTTAATATGCAAATTGCCTCTTCAAAGAGACCTTGACCACCACCTATTAAAGTAGCAATCCTAATCTTTCTAGAAAATTCTGTATATAAGCCTGTTCTACCCCACCTCAGAACATGGAACCTGCACATTCAGTGTTAAAGGATCACTTGAAAGACTCAACCCTTTAGATGTTTTTAAAAATTCAAGTAACAGATTTTTTTTTAACGTTTTTAAGTGTTCAATGTAAAAATAGTGTTATGCTAACAGAAGAGGATCATGCACACTAACGCTCTTTACGAGTAAATTTACAACCCAAAAGATGAAGGTCGTCAATCTATAAGTTGAAAAACCTTTGAAGATTTCCAGTTTTATAGCCCCAATTAACGATCTATAAAACTTGTGTGAACAACAAAGACAAGGTTATGTGGATTCTGTCTATGTTTTCGGTTTTTGGGAGCAGCATTAATTATTTGTGAGTCAAAACACAATATCACCAGCCAGTCCGTCAGATAAATCGTCTTAAGAGGCTATAAAACCTTATAAAAGCATGTCCTGCATTTAGCATTGCGGCGTTGGATGAAAAATGTCTATTTTCACAGCTCCAGCTCCGCTGCATGTCTATTACAAATGATGCTCAACAGTGACCCACTTAACATGAGGAAGGAGCACACAGCACTTAGGTATCCAAAAACTGCATTAGAAGTGTGAACAGAAAGTCATGTTAGAACACAGGTACACTATACAGCAAGAAAACTAGACAAATATATACATAATTGATCAAATAATGGAATCGTAAGGTTTATTGTACTATATGGGACACATACAGGGCACCACATGTACATATGTCTGATGAGAAGAGTCAAAAAATATGAAATTCACATATACCCACTTATATATCACTTTCACATTGAATACAAGTTTCAAAATTTAGCAAAAATCAGACAAATGGTCACTTTATTTTCAGCATACTTACGTTTATAGTGGCTGCCGCATTCTTGTCATAGTATTTCTTTCTTTCGTACTTATCCCTGATAAAGAACTCCACTGATCTGGTGAATTTGTTAAGTAAAGGCAACAACTGGCTAAAAGTATTCCTAAAAGGGGGTCCATGTTTAGTGGGGCCCCAATTGTTTCCCAAGTACAGATTTCAGAAGACATACGGATTAGGCAATATAAGTTTAATATGTCCAGTCCTTTGTGCTCAAGGAAGACAAGCTGCAGCCCGAGATGCTCTGCCAATAGTTATCTAAGGTATAGTCCCTGACAGACGTTTTGCCCCTTATCCATGTTCTGTAAATTTAAGCTTATAACCGGATGTTAAATTCATCCATTGGTTGTATAACTTAATCTTTTGAAAGCTGAAACCCTCCCAAATGTGGTTTAGGTTAAGAAAATAAATTGGCATCAAAGCTGAAATATTGATCATTTAATGAACATAGAATGGTCAGATTTTGGTAAGACAAAAGTTTTGTCGCCCACAGAAAGTAATGTGATATTCAAAAAAATATTTAACTTAAAATACAAATATATGTTGCATAACATTGGTGAGTGAAGTTGTGGTGCTATTAGAGTCATATTTAATATTTTGTGTGACTTCCATGAGCTTGAACGACTGCATCCATGCGGTTCAACAATGATTCATACAATTTATTAATGAAGTCATCACGAATAGCAAAGAATGCAGTCTAAGGGCCCTTTCACATCAGCGTTTTTTTCAATTCGCGGCAGATGCGGTGAAAAAAACGCATCTGCTGCGATTACCGCATACCGGCTGCACTTGCGGCACGGTTGCGGTAAACGCCATACAAGGTATAGGCGGACTTGCGGCAGGTGCGGCAAGTGCGGTTTTGGCACTTGCGGCAGGGGCGGCCGCGAAAAAAACCGCGGCTGACAGCATTTTTTTTCGCGGCCGCACCTGCCGCAAGTGCCGAAACCGCACTTGCCGCACCTGCCGCACCCTTACCGCAAGCCCCATAGACATTGCATGGGGCTTGCCGCAAGTGTGTCGCAAGTGTCGCGGTTATGCGTTAAACGCGGCAGATGCGGTTTTTTCACCGCATCTGCCGCGAATTTCAAAAAACGCTGATGTGAAAGGGCCCTTACATGCCTCCTCAAGGTCATCTAGATTCTTTGGTTTTGTCTTCTAAGCTTCCTCTTTCATCCTACCCCAAACATGCTCAATGATCTTCATGTCTGGTGACTGGGCTGGCCAGTCCTTGAGCACCTTGATCTTTTTTGCCTGGAGGAACTTTATTGTAGAGATGGATGTATGAGATGGAGCATCATCCTGCTGCAGAATGTGACCCCTTTTATGATTTGGAATGTAAGAGGTAGCTAATACGTCTTGATATTTTAGGGTATTGATATTGCCTTCCACGTTGCAAATGTTTTGCACACCCCCATACTGAATGTAACCCCAGACCATGATCTTTCCACCACCAAATTTAACTGTTTTCTGGGTGTATTTTGGATCCATGCAGGCTCCAGTAGGTCTCCTGCAGTATTTGCGGTGGCAGTAGTGTAATTCTACTGAAGATTCATCAGAGAAATCCAACTTCTGCCACTTTACAGCATCCATCTCTTTAGCAGGCTGTGGGACTTTGCAAGCGCCACACTTATTATTTGCCTTTTGTTTAGTGCTGGTTTCTGGGCACTGACTCGACCATGGAGGCCATTTCGAGACAGAATCCTACAAACTGTTCAGGTGACCAGGCCTGTTGGAGCTCTGCTGAAGTGGAAGAGGGGCTTGCTTTGGATTTTCTAACCAACAAACTTTCCTCCTGAGCAGTTGTCTTGCGGGGTCTGCCGGACCTGGGCTTGTCAAACACATCTCCAGTCTCTTCAAATCTTTTTGGATCTGGTCTTCAGCCTCTGGGGTGCTGGGTTTCTTTTTATACACACCCACTAATTAGCCGATCATTTACTGAGCACAGGTGAGGATGTAAACTAGGATTGGGTGAATTATATGACCAGGCAACAAAACTTTTGTCTTGCCAAAATCTGACCATTCTGTTTTCATTAAGTGATCAAAATTTCAGCATTGATGCCAATTTATTTTCTTCACCTAAACCACATTTCGGAGGGTTTCAGCTTTCAAAAGAGTAATTTATAACACCAATGGATGAAATTAACGTCAGGTTATAAGCGTTTATTTACATAACATGGATAAGCGAGATAACTTCTGTCACGGACTATATATATATATATATATATATATATATATATATATATATATATATATATATATATATATATATATTATACACACGTTATATGATCACCTTATGCATAAAAAAGAAAGCCTCTGCCAAACACTTTACATAAAAAGATAGTACATACAGACTGCTCTCCTGTCTTCTAGCTTGCCAGTATTTGCAGACTTCCTGATAAATGATAGATTGCACCAAAGGCATTACTATAGCTCTAGTTTTTTGTTTTTTTTTGTTTTTAGTTTATGCTGCAGTGGTGCCAATAATCAACTTCCCAGCACTTCGCCTCCAACTTACCAGCCAGTGTCTTCCACTTTTAATTGGTGTCGCTCCAGTTGGTTTTCAGCAGTTTGTGACTTGTCAGATCCTTTCAGTGTTTGCAGTGCTCAGGAAGTCACAACCCGATGTACCTCAATGAGAGTCAGAACAAAAGCTCGTGACTGTAACATCTTTGACTTCTGGTCATGCAGAAGTTGCAGCCACAAGATGGTAGATCAGGACTGGAGATGCCCCAGGAAGAGGTGAAGATGGCGGCTCAGGGAGCTAACATTAGTAACTCCGCTCCAGTGCTGGAATTAAAAAAAATAAAACAATGCAAAAAAGATGCTTTAAGCTACTGGCTACAACTCTGAGCTCTCTGATGCTATGAGCAGACATAACTTTGCCTCTGCAGCATCAGAGGAGCACAGTGATACTAAAGATGGGTGGACCCAGCCAGCTTCAGAGAAAAATCTTCAAACTCTACAGGGTAGGGAGACCGTTTATAAATTGAGAAGTACACAATAGAAATAGAAATTCCTCGGTCCTTCAGAAATGAGGATTTTTAATAAGTTAAACTGCCAAATTTGAGACAACCCCCTTAAAACACAGAACAAGGTCTGTGGGATACATGTTTTGTATGTCAAATAAATTGTAGTAGTTCTGAAAAGGAATAATTCAATTATTGGTGGACATAGAGAAAATAAGGGGAGCCCTAGATTAACAGATGCCCTTGAGTCAAAAATTATATCCCACCCTCTTGAACATAAAAGTTACAACCTAGTTTAAAAACCGGTGGCTAGAAGAAGGCTTGGTAGCAGCTTGCTTCCTGACAATCGTTGGGTTGTAACGAGAATCGGTTTGAAGCGCTCTACTGTTCAATTTTATACTTGCAACTGCCATCTCTACCCATTCTCGGTTTGTTCTTGCCATGCAGCAAGTCATCCAGCACATGTCAGACTCTGGTTAGACCGCTCTTTAGTAAATTTAGGGCAAGCTTTGCCTAGGGGGAAAAGGTAGAGCAATTTGGACCCCACTGATATCAGTCCTGATCTTCCCCAAAATGACTATTCAAACCAAACACAAATGCTCAATACAACCTTGGCATGGCCAAACAGTTCAGAGCAGCTTTCAGCCATCTGTTTCCATCTATCACCACGCTTCACTAGAAAGGTCAATCAAGGAAGGATGGGGGGGCAGATAGAAAAAAAAAAAGTGGGAATGTACACTGAACTGCTTGGCCATGTAAAATGTGTCTTAGCTTGGTTTGCATAGTCATTTGTCCCTAAATAAACATAGAACTAGTGCATTTTTTCCATTTCACAGAATTGCTCAAGTAAGTGGATTGCTTATGCTGCATAAACATCTAAATGTAAAACAAAGCACATAAAAATATATTTGTTCTATCCTGCTGTGTCAACATTTCAGGAACAGAACATAGCAAGCATACAAATAGAAAGAGAATTCAAAGAGCATCTTTTTAAAGATTGTGGCACAGTAGATCAAGGTTTTGTGATATGTTTTCTTAGGGGAGCAGCATCTGATTATGGAAGTCACTGAATTTAGGCATTATCCGATAGTTCTCCTTTGCATTTAAGTTTAATCACAAAAACTCAATTGTATTATGAAACTTTCATGATTTGGGGCAAAAGAAAAAGAAAAAAAAATCTATACTTCAACTACAAGAATATTAAATAGGACAAAATATCCCCTAGCTAGAACAGAAGCGTCAGAGACGGCTTTGAAAAAGAAATAAAAAGAACCCATGTTTTGATCCCATGGCAAAGCAGAAAACTGATGCAACAGAAATCAAATATAGCGATTTGATGAAAAAATAGAACTAAGGTAATAAAAAATAAAATGTTTGTTCACAACGTATATACTGTGAAAATAAACAGAATTTATATTAAAGAAGGCTGAGCTGTTCTTCACCCTGACTTTAAACAGAGCCTGGAACTTGCTATCCCCTACAATTAATTAATAGGAACATAGCTTTTATACTATTATTTTATACAACATAAGCAACAATAAAGAAATGTGTTTACACATCACACACTTTACAGTGTGTACGGTTATTAACGGAAAGGGCTGTTTTCTAACATTAAGAAGCCATCCTCTATAATGACGTGCCCCTTATCAAAGCACTGTCCCCTTCCATTCCCATTTTCCATCTGAAAAATTTGTTGCTGCAGATACAATAAAAAAAAGCAGATTAAAGCTATTAAAATAAATATATCCCTTTCTACCATATTTTTGGTAACTTTCTTGGTCTCTGGCAAGCGGAGAGGTTGGGAGGGGTCCAACTGGTCTCAATTTGTCTTGGCCCTGTGTAGTCACATTAAGTAGACATGAGCAAAGGCAGCGAGACAGGAGGATGGAGCTCCAACTACAGAAGGCACTGGACCCAGGAATGCCAGGAATGGAATAAGTGCCTCAGCGAACCTGTATGTGACAGCATGGAAATATCTGCATCTGTGTGACATGTGTGCTAATGAGTACAGATACATAGTTTATAGTGCCTGCATATGTATATAAGCGCTCATATTTCTGACTATATTTCACTATCTCAACAAGGCTTCAATTCAGGAAAAAAAACGTCGAAAACATCGAACAGCGATGACCCTTCCCAGGAGTGTCCTGCAAGCCAAAATTACCCCAAGATGGCAGCGCTGACACATTAAGAGGTCACAAAAGACCCCACAACAAAATCCAAAGATCTGCAGGCCTCACATGCCTCAGTTAATGTCTGTGTTCATGACTCCACCATAAGAAAGAGACTGGGCAACAATTGGACTGCATGGCAGAATTCCAAGAAAAAACCCACTGCTGCAAAATGAACAAAGGTTCATCTCAGTTTTGCTTAAAAACATCTTGCTGATCACCAAGACTTTTGGGAGAATACTCTGTGGACTGATGAGAAAAAAGTTAAACTTTTTGGAAAGTGTAAGTCCCATTATATCTGGTGTAGAAGTAATAGCATTTCAGAAAAAGACCATCCTACCAACAGTAAAATATGGTGGTGGTAGTGTGATGGTCTGGGACAGTTTTACTGCTTCAGGACCTGGAAGACATGTTGTGAATGCTGAAGAATGTCCGGCCATCTGTTTGTGACCTCAAGTTGAGGTGCACTTGGGTTATGCAGCAGAACAATGATCCAAAACACACCAGCAAGTCCACCTCCGAGTGACCTACTCAAAGTCCTGACCTTAATCCGATTAAGATGCTGTGGCATGGCCTTAATAAGGCGGTTTTTCCTCAAAAGCCCTCCCATTCTGCAAAGACAAAGCAGACAAAATGTCTCCTCAGCACTGCAAAATACTCATTGCCAATTATCGCAAACACTTGATTGGAGTTGTTGTTGCCACTGTAGGGCTGTGTATCCGAAGTTGTGGAGTTAGTGGCAAATTTGGATGGAGTTGGAGTCGGTATAAAATGGACTGTCACTGACAACTAAAATATATAATAAATTGGACACAGTAGTTCAATGCAGTATGTGCTGAATTTTACATCTAAATACCTGGATTATTGTATCATAATAATTAAATCCTGATGTTTACATTATACTACTATAAATGTATCACTTAAACATGAACTGTGTAGGAGGGAGTTAGAATTGGCAGTCTGATTCAGGGAAATTGAGGAGTCTGAATTAAAGGTTTAGCTTATTGACTCCATAAGCCCTGGTTGCTAGATGTGGCCCAACCAGTTATAAGGTTTAGGGGGCAATCACTTATTCATACAGGGCCCTGTAAGCTTGGATTTATTTTTCCTTTAATAATAAAGTCCTTCATTATAAACTGCATTTTGTGCTTAATTATGTTATATGTGTCTGATATTTAAATATGCTTGGTCATTTGAAACATTTAAGTGTGACAAACATGCAAAATAAGAAATCAGGATGGGGGCAAACACTTTTTCACACCACTGTATATCAAAACAGAGTAAAGAAACATATGAAAAACGAGATTACTTTTTTGAATTATGGCTGAGCAGCTGCAAAAAAAGACACTTTTGAGGACCAGTAACAAGAAGAACCTTGTTTGGGCCAAGCAACACAAACCTGAACATTGGATCAGTGGAAATCTATAGTGGCAGTGTTTCCCAAACTCCAATCCTCATGGCCACAAACAGGACACGATTTCATGATTTCCTTAGGATTGGACAGGTAATGGAATCATTATCAAGGTATCACCTGTGCAATACTAAGGAAATCCTGAAAACATGACCTGTTGGGGGCCATGAGGACTGGAGTTTGGGAAACACTGCCTGTAGTACCAACTGCCATCTACTTATATAATCCGCAGTTGGGAATTCGGGCACTGTAGCCGAATCCCAACATGCTTTGCGGGACTGCGAGTGATGACGCGCAGCGTCATCACGAGCCGCAGACCCGCACTACTGTAAAAAAAAAAAAAAAAAAAAAGTTAATGCTCACCTCTCCCCGAGCCCCCGCCGTCTCCTGCCGTCTTCCTCCAAGCTTCCGGTGGCTGCCGCAGGCTCCGAGTATCTGCAGAGCTCTTCTACTGCAGTTCAAGGACCTGTGGTGATGTCACAGTCACGTGACACCAGGTTACTCCATGGTAACCTGGTGTCACGTGACTGTGACATCACCGCAGGTCCTGAACTGCACTAGAACAGCTCTGCACACACTGGGAGCCTGCGGCAGCCACCGGAAGCTTGGAGGAAGACGGCAGGAGACGGCGGGGGCTCGGGGAGAGGTGAGCATTAACTTTTTTTTTTTTTAACCCCTGCCTTCCTGTTTGGAGACCTTTTACTGTACTGAGCATGCTCAGTACAGTAAATGTCTCCTCCAGCCTCACAGCCTCCCCATCCTCACTGCCTCCTCCAGCCTCCTCCAGCCTCCCCATCCTCACACCCTCCTCCAGCCTCACACCCTCCTCCAGCCTCACACCCTCCTCCAGCCTCACAGCCTCCTCCAGCCTCACAGCCTCCTCCAGCCTCACAGCCTCCTCCAGCCTCACACCCTCCTCCAGCCTCACACCCTCCTCCAGCCTCACAGCCTCCCCAGCCTCACTGCCTCACAGCCTCCCCATCCTCACAGCCTCCTCCAGCCTCACAGCCTCCCCATCCTCACAGTCTCCTCCAGCCTCACACCCTCCTCCAGCCTCACAGCCTCCTCCACCCTCACAGCCTCCCCATCCTCACTGCGTCCTCCAGCCTCAGTCTCCTCCAGCCTCACATCCTCCTCCAGCCTCACATCCTCCTCCAGCCTCACAGCCTCCCCATCCTCACAGCCTCCTCCAGGCTCACAGCCTCCTCCAGCCTCACAGCCTCCCCATACTTACAGCCTCCTACAGCCTCCTCCACCCTCACATCCTCCTCCAGCCTCACAGCCTCCTCCAGCCTCACAGCCTCCCCATCCTCACAGCCTCCTCCAGCCTCACAGCCTCCTCCAGCCTCACAGCCTCCTCCAGCCTCACAGCCTCCTCCAGCCTCAGCCTCCCCATCCTCACAGCCTCCTCCAGCCTCAAAGCCTCCTCCAGCCTCACAGCCTCCCCATCCTTACAGCCTCCTCCAGCCTCACAGCCTCCTCCAGCCTCACAGCCTCCTACAGCCTCCCCATCTCTCACAGCCTCCTCCAGCCTCACATCCTCCTCCAGCCTCACATCCTCCTCCAGCCTCACATCCTCCTCCAGCCTCACAGCCTCCTCCAGCCTCACAGCCTCCTCCAGCCTCACAGCCTCCTCCAGCCTCACAGCCTCCTCCAGCCTCACAGCCTCCTCCAGCCTCTCACCCTCCTCCATCCTCAGCCGCACTACCTGACACCGCTGCCATCCTGCCAACCGTCGGCCCCGCACCATCGCCACCGCCCTCGCGCCCTCCGCGAGGTCCATGCTGCCCGGATGCCGCCGGAGCCTTCCGCCCCTCGCCACTCTCTCACCGCTGGGCTCTCAATATCGCCATGCTGCTGGAGTAGCGGTCTACGGGCTGTGGCCGGGTGCCGGGAGCCAGGGACGTCGTCCTGTGGCCGCCAACAGCCAATGGGAGTGAGCGGACCGTGTCAGCCTGCAAAGCCTGACACGCCCCGCTCACTCCAATTGCCTGCCCCTGCAAGCGGATTGGGCGCTGTGTTGTACACACAGGACGCCCATCCCATTGCCCAGGACTTGGCGTCCTAGACCAATCGGATGACCGTCCTGTCTTTACCACACGCCGCCCAATCCGCTCCTTCCGCTCAGGTCACATGTGTGACCTGAGGGCAAGAACTGATCCCTCTCTGCATCACCCAACCCGCCGCAGAGGACAATGCCGTGTGACTGGGGCTGCGATCAGCCCCAGCACGCAGCCACGTCCTGCCGCCGAGCGGTGATGTCACCCCTCCAGCCGCATCTCTCCTCACCCCTCCAGCCAGACCTCTCCTCACCCCTCCATCTGGACCTCTCCTCACCCCTCCATCTGGACCTCTCCTCACCACTCCAGCCTCTGCTCTCCTCACCCCTCCAGCCTCTGCTCCCCTCACTCCTCCAGCCTCCCGCCACATCATACTCTGCTATCCACAGAGCCGCCTGTATACTCTCCTACCCACACAGCCGCCTGTATTCTCTGCTACCCACAGAGCTGCCTCTATACTCTGCTACCCACAGAGCCGCCTCTATACTCTCCTACCCACAGACCCGCCTGTATTCTCTGCTACCCACAGAGCCGTTTCTATATTCTGCTACCCACAGAGCCTTCTCTATACTCTGCTACACACAGAGCCGCCTGTATAATCTGCTAACCACAAACCCGCCTGTATACTCTGCTACCCAGAGAGCCGCCTGTATAATCTGCTACCCTCAGAGCAGTCTGTATACTCTGCTACCCACAGACCCGCCTGTATAGTCTGCTACCCACAGAGCCCCATATATACTCTGCTAGCCACTCACCCGCCTGTATACACACAATTCATTTCACCGCGCTCCCGATGCAATTGCATCAGGCTTTTTTACTAGTGTCTTTATAAGATGCAGAAAAGGAGAGTGGAAGGTGTCCATCCTGAAGAATGAAACAGGAGGAGGTGTGATGTTGTGCGAGTTCTGTGCTGGTCACACCCATTAGTGATTTATTCTAAATTCAAGGGAAATTTACACATCATGGCCACCACAGCTTTCTGCAGTGACATAACATCACACCTGGTTTGCACTTTGCACAAAAGGGCAGTTTTTTTTGGGTACACACTACATTTGCTAATGCCGATTTTTACAAACAGGGTGAGCCATTCAAAGACTGAAAGTGGCTCACACTTGCCTGAGCAACAAGTGTGCAAGAGCACAGAAATGCTCGCTTCAATGCTTTGCATACATAAAGCACCCGAACTTCAAACCAGAACACATTTCTTTTCTTTTGTAACGTCTGTGTTTAGTTTTAACACTGAAATTTGAAGTTCTGTTCACTCATCCCTACTCAACACTTCTGGTAATTCATTCAAGACTGTTTGGAACACATTAAAGGTGACTACCTGATGAAGTGTTTGAGAGGACGTCAAAGGGGTGTAATATACATATCAGAGTAAGTGTGGGGTATTTTGAGGAATCTAAGTTTGAACAAACTCTGGTTTGCTTCACTTTCTTTACTCCATTTCCTGGTGTGTTCCTCTGTGGTTTTGCAGCCTTCAGACTCAATCCAGAATGTGTACATTCAAATAAAGAAAAAACAACAAAAAGTAAAAACCCTTCAGGAACAAGTGCTTCAAAATGTTTGACCAGTACTCTACATATATATGGTCTAAAACAGGTGTGAGGAACTCCAGGCCTTAAAGGAAGCCAACAGGTCATGTTTTCAGGATTTCCTTAGTATTGCACAGGTAATATCGCCTGCACTGGTGATGATTAGTGATGAGCGAGCCTGCTCGGCGCTACTCGTTACACGCACAAGTATCCCGATACTCGGGATGCTCGGCGAGCACAGAGTACAGCCGAGATGCTCGGCCTCTTCACTTATAATTATCGCTCTGACACAAGTACACAGCACCCTTCAGTGCACACAGTGAGCTGGCACCTCACAGAGAGCAGATTGATTGTTAAGGTCCCTCTGGGGGGCACAGCAAGGTGTTGTATGCTGCGATGATTTGAAAAAGCCCCCCTGCCGCCCTTTCCCAGAAACTCTTGTTTTATAACCGGAAGTCTGTGGGCGGAGCCTGTCAATCATAGACTTACATTGGGCTCGGTGCTCTGTCGAGCACCCGAGCATCTCAGGATGCTCGACCGAGCATTTTAGCGCTCGCTCATCACTAGTGATGACTCAAATGCCTGTGCAATGCTAAGGAGATCCTGACAACATGACCTGTTGGCAGCTCTCAAAGCCTGGAGTCTCTTCCCCCCTCTCCCCACGGCATAAAACCAGCCTTGTTCACTATTTTATGTACACCTGACCTCTATCAATGATGACCGATAGTGTCTAACCCTGTTTCTGGTTAATTTACACTATGCATTTTCTCAGGACCATGTAAGGCTAGCTTCACACCATGGTTTTGGAGCTGTCAGGCTGTGTCCGGTGTTTTGCAGGAAACACCAGACACAGCTTGACAGCTCCAGACAAACAGAACCGGAGGACAAATATGCCCTCTGGTCCTGTTTTCTACCAGATTCAGTACTGTGCGGCTAATGCCACTGTCCAGGTTCTGAAATTTCAAAATCCCTAGCTGCGGTTCTGAAATCTCAGCTGGGAGCTCTGCAGGTCCTGAGCTGCAGCATCTGGTGTCCGGCAGCCTGATCTGATTTTCTGTCGGATCCGGCGCCCATAGACTCCCATACTAATGGGCGCCGGATCCGGTTTTGATTAACTTTTTGCCCCAGACACAATAATGCTGCAAGCTACGATTTTGTGTCCGGGGCAAAAATCGAATGCAGCCTGATGCTGCCGGACACGGACAAAACCGGATGGCAAATCACTGTCATCCGGCCCTATCCGGCACCATAGGGCTACATTATGTCCAAAATAGGGTCTGGGGCTGTCAGGTTCACACCGGACAGCCCCGGACCTGATAAATCCCTGGTGTGAAGCCGGCCTAAGACACAATGATATTTCAGAGGATCTCATCCACAATTTTTCACCTGGATTATGTCCCTGTGTGAATATATCTTATGGATTCTACTTACTAAAGTTTAGTTTATTAGAACCTCATGGGCTAAAGACCTTTAGCCCGTATTCCTGCTGCCTTAGGAACCAATCTTAGAAGCCAAATATTAATGCTATTATAGTAATGATAACAGAGACTCCCATTTTAATTTCTTGCCAGTTATCCCTAAAGCCTTCTTAATAAATATCCAATTACTGTGCCTCAAGCGACAGGCAAATGTTTACATTCTACAAAATGACCTTGACAACACGTGTACATGAAATGCAAAGAACATCTTATACAGAGAGATGGGAAAGGCATAATTCAAGTGGTTATTCCCATCTTATGAAATGGGTGTTATTGCAAATTGCTTGTAAAAACAAAGCGACTCTGCAGTTAACTCATTATTAAAATTGTCTCCTGTTTCCAGATATCTAATTTGTTATTTTTACTGCTCATTGTCATAATAGAAAGCAGTTGTTGAACATGGACAGCACTTATGAGCTTTTTGGTGAGGAGCTTGCAAGCATTGCACAGAGACTGGTGGAGATGGCTGAATCACACAGCTGGCACAGCAACCCTCAGTTTCACAGCTCGTACAATTTTACAGAGGCAAAGCCTTATATAGTGGTATTGTAACGTACGCCGCTCACAGGAGCAGTGCATCAAATCTGTCAATCTAAAAGGAGCTCTCACAGCAATGAGGAAGTCGGGAGGTTGAGAAGCGGACTGCTCTTGAAGAATGAAGATGAATCCACCTTTTAAAGTATACTTGTCATGTCAGGTTCAGGGAGACATGTCAGATGTTTTAACTGATTGGGGACCAGGTGCCAAGACCCTTAGTGATCATTGACACAGAACAACAGAAGAGGTCAGCCAATCTTTGTGTCCTTTTTGGTGTGAGCGGCATTGCTCAGCTCAGCTCACCTCAGATCAAGCAGAAAGGCTAACAAAGAATGAGTCTCAGCACAAGGACTTCAACTGATCATAACTTCTGCCATGTAACTGGCAAACTTCTGACATATTGGTGACACGAACACATCTTACGGCAAAAGCAAAATATATACCGTATATACTCGCGTATAAGCCGAGTTTTTCAGCCCAAAAATTGGGCTGAAAAGTACCCCCCTCGGCTTATACGCGAGTCAGTGCTGTATACCGATGTATACATCGGTACATACCGATGTATACATCGGTATACAGCAGCCCCCGCATCCCCAGTAATGCAGGGCCCCCCCAGGGTCTCTCCGGTCACCTGTAAAGCAAGCTATACTTATCAGTGTCCCGCTCGCACCCGCCGCTGCCGACATCCACGATCCTCCATCTTCATGCGACTCCTCTTCCTGTTTCTGTGCGCGTCGCCGGCAATGACGTCATTCCCGGCGACGCGCACAGGAAACAGGAAGAGGAGTCGCATGAAGATGGAGGATCGTGGATGTCGGCAGCGGCGGGTGCGAGCGGGACACTGATAAGTATAGCTTGCTTTACAGGTGACCGGAGAGACGCTGGGGGGGGCCTGCATTACTGGGGCTGCCTGTATACTACCGCTGGGGCTGCTTATATACCTCTGGGGCACTGTATACTACCACTGGGGCTGCTATATACCTCTGGGGCACTGTATACTACCACTGGGGCTGCTATATACCTCTGGGGCCCTGTATACTACCACTGGGGCTGCTATATACCTCTGGGGCACTGTATACTACCACTGGGGCTGCTATATACCTCTGGGGCCCTGTATACTACCACTGGGGCTGCTATATACCTCTGGGGCACTGTATACTACCACTGGGGCTGCTATATACCTCTGGGGCCCTGTATACTACCACTGGGGCTGCTATATACCTCTGGGGCACTGTATACTACCACTGGGGCTGCTATATACCTCTGGGGCCCTGTATACTACCACTGGGGCTGCTATATACCTCTGGGGCACTGTATACTACCACTGGGGCTGCTATATACCTCTGGGGCCCTGTATACTACCACTGGGGCTGCTATATACCTCTGGGGCACTGTATACTACCACTGGGGCTGCTATATACCTCTGGGGCCCTGTATACTACCACTGGGGCTGTATATACTACCACTGGGGCTGTATATACTACTGGGGCTGCGTGTATACTACCACTGGGGCTGCTGTATCTACCTCTGGGACTGGTGTATACCACACTGCTGGGGGCTGTATACTTGTGCTAGGGTCCACCCTCGGCTTATACACGAGTCAATAGATTTTCCCAGGTTTTGGGGGCAAAAGTAGGGGGGTCGGCTTATACACGGGTCGGCTTATACACGAGTATATACGGTAATTGAAATAAAATCATTATTCACCATTATCTTTATAATCGAAAAGAAATTTAAGATTTAGAGAATGAATAGAATGTGTGTTTGTATGCGTGTTTAATAGATAAATAGTCTAGAGAGAATACAAAGCTTAAAGGGGAACTCAGGGGAGAGAAAACGGTTTAGTACAGTCTCTGCCCTGCTACATGATGAAGCAGAGCTGTACACTGCAGTTCTAGGATCTATAGATCTCTTATGAATCGATATAATCATACCTGCTCCTTTGATCTCCCCCCTCCCTCATGGAACATAACATTTCAGCCTGAGAGCTTGATGCAGCAGCAAGTAGCAGGTAGTGTGTCAGGGGTGTGGATGCTGGGAGCTGCAGAATCATCCTACATTCTAGTGAGGAGTGATGATGTTCCATTGAAAGTAGGAGAGATAAGAAGATACCATGTTCCTATGGGGAAGGAGAGGCCATGCAGAGCTGAATCGATCAATGTACTGATCTGCCTCTGTTCCGAGCCTCACAATAACAGTACACATTATGCATCATCATACAGCAGAGGATCACAGCGTGCATTTGTATCTGCTTGGCGACATGATTGCCATTTCAAGCCTGGACCCCCTGTCACAAAGGATGGTATATC
Source organism: Allobates femoralis (assembly GCA_033576535.1). Lineage (NCBI taxonomy): Eukaryota > Metazoa > Chordata > Amphibia > Anura > Aromobatidae > Allobates > Allobates femoralis. The sequence continues at coordinate 247,603,348 of JARQOC010000001.1, forward strand.
AGGGTCGTAGTATGAGCATGGGGTGGCAGCCTTGCCCTTCCTACTCAAAAGTGTGAGGGGGCGTGAATGAAGGCTGATCCTGCAGCTCACAGCATCCACGCCCCCGACACACCTCCTGCTTTTTGCTCCTATATGAAGCTGACATGATGAAACGGTCTGTCCCATGAGGGGAAGGGGGGGTAAGAGCTAGGGAGCAGGTATGATTTTATCGATTTATAAGAGATCTATAGATCCTAGAACTGCAGGGTATAGCTCTGCTTCATCATGTAGCAGGGCAGGAACTGTACTAAAAAGGTCTCTCACTGGAGTTCCCCTTTAAGGTTTGTACAAACTGGAAACCAGAGGATAAATTAAGAATAAACTTATTTTAAGCAGCCTATATCCTTCATATGAATTGTCAGGGGTTTCATGGCTGCAAACACCATTTCTTTCCCGTTTCTTGGCTGCAGCCTGTTTGTGTCATCCTCTGGGCTTTTGTGTCACTGCTCATAGCTAGTGACAAAGGCAGCATTAAAGTATTACAATCACATTTTATTTGTTACCTGGTGACCAAGTTCTGAGAAGTAGAGAGATTGCTACAAATGGTTTGTAAATGTCATGAGAACAAAATACATCAAATGCATACAACTGTTCTTTTTTTATTAAGCTCCTGGGTTGGTATACAAGTTTTCGTAAAAAATATATTTAAATAAGAATTGAAAAAAAGTATATAAAAATGTTTTCCCTGTCAAGACAATAAAGACTCATGAGGGGCACAGCGCCAAAGTATTGTAATAACAAATTAAGACATTCGCTATCATTAGCCCTAAATCGAAGCACAGCATTTGTGATCTTGGGGTATGGTCACACTGCGTCTTTTACTGTCGTTTTTTTGTGGGGATATGAAGGGAAATAAAAACACTTTAAAAAGCTCAAAACAATGAAAGTATTCATTTCTATGAAAATACAACTTGCTGTTCCTGTGTCTGAGTTTCCTTTAAACTGTTCAGGTGTTAAAAGTAGTAAAATGTGAATTCTTTAGGAGGTTTATAAGGCGCCTGGTAAACGCCCGTGCATTTTATTTAAAAACCTATAGCGTTTGCATTGCTTTATGCAGTGCAAAAAAATTTCCAGAAGTGCCATAAATGTTCTTAAAGAAAATTCTTGCGAAAAACACGTTTTTTAAAGGGAACCTGTCACCTGATTTTAAGCTCCTACACTATCTCTACCTGTCCCTACACCTTCCTAGCAGCTCCCTATCTATCCCTTTCTTATCAAAAGTAGCCATATGAAACGTGTAAAAGAAGTATAAACTTACTGCAGTCCCCGTGGTTGGGGGACTGGGTAGGCGTGCCCACGCTACCTTCCTCACACCTCTGTGGTAAAATGCACGCCCCGCTGGGCGGCATTATTCTGGGTCCTCTCTGCCCCCAGGATTTGGAATCTCCCACCCTCTTTGTGCTTCTATGCACCGGCCGGGCGTCACATCCGGCACGGTGCATTATGGGGCCGGTCCCATGATTGGCCCCAGTGCATTATGGGCTTGATCATAGCACCACGGGGGAAGGGGGTTGTGACAGTTCCTCTTTAACGGATTTAGGTTTCCAAACCCCTGAGGCAGTTAGAATAAAACGCCCTTTCTATGAATGATTTCCGCTAGGTAGTCTCCTGCCCCCTATACTTGACAGTAGGGCTGGGCGATTAATCGAATTAATTTGATTAATTCGCCCCCTGCTGTGGCCACGATTTTGGTTTTATTCAAAATCGTCTAATTCGATTTAAAATGGCGGCGCCCCCCCGTCCATGGGTATACAGGGGCCCCTCCCCCTTGTTGCCTTAAACCTGTAAAGTAATAGATCATTATACTTATCCCCGACGCCGCCATCGCGCTCCTCCGGCTTCTTCCGGCTTCCTTCTCCAGCGCCCAGACTATGACGTCATTGCCTGCGCCCACCGGAGGAGGAAGCCGGATGAAGCCGGAGGAGCGCGATGGCGTCGGGGATAAGTATAATGATCTATTACTTTACAGGTTTAAGGCAGCAAGGGGGGGAACCCTGTATACCCATGGGGGGGGGGGGGGCGCACCTGTATACACCACTGGGGGCTGCTGCTGTATACACCACTGGGGGCTTCTGCTGTATACACCACTGGGGGCTTCTGCTGTATACACCACTGGGGGCTGCTGCTGTATACACCACTGGGGGCTGCTGCTGTATACACCACTGGGGGCTGCTGCTGTATACACCACTGGGGCTGCTGCTGTAACACTGCTGGGGCCTGTATATACCACTGGGGAGGCTGCTGTATACCACACTGCTGGGGGCTGTATACCTGTGCTGGGGTCCACCCTCAGCTTATACACGAGTCAATAGGTTTTCCCAGGTTTTGGGGGCAAAAGTAGGGGGGTCGGCTTATAAACGAGTATATACGGTACCTCTTAGTTTTTTCTCTTTATTCATCAAAGAAAAGCAAAAAAAAAAAATAGAAAAAAAAAAATCGAGATTTAAATCGAAAATCGTCCATAGGTTTAAATAAAATCGAGATTTTGATTTTTTCCAAAATCGCCCAGCCCTACTTGACAGTATGGAATAAAAGATACAGGCGACATAAAAGAAATGCAAGAATAATGACAAAACCCTCAGCATTCACCAGGGAAAACTCCCTACATCTAAAAAATGCCACATGCACATGGCCTTACAAAGTAATCATATGTATTCTTTCGTTTTATTAGTAAAGCTGGAAAATGATGCAGGAATCTCCTTGGCTAAATTGGGCTCTATATGTTGCCTGAACTCTAATAATGGGAGGTCCAATATTGAGAAACGTGCCCCTTTTATGGACGTTTAATCATACTGATGCATATTATAGTTACAATAACATTGCAGGGAAAAATTAAGCAGTTATTTCAAGTCAGACTTATAACCAACCTGAATACAAAGTATAAGGGAAAGAGAGAAAAGTCATCCTTACCATTTTCTCGTTCACCCCAACAATGAAATTAGCATGAGGCCTATGGGGAAGGTTAGGTGGCACACAGCGCTCACATTTTAATTCGAGCTGAAGCGCTGATTAAATATGCATTTTGTCTTCGGCTGAACATAACGAGCGTGCAGACAATTAAATTACCATTTAGCCCCATAGAAAAGTAAATCATAGTGAAGTAAATCTCACATTTGCAGGCACATTCCATTGACAACAGAGCAACTTTGAAAAGATCAAACAACCTCAAAGGAGCAGAACTGTTGATTAGGTCTGCTGCACAATAGATCTCGGGAAACTAAAGTAATTAAAATTTTTGCGATAAGACCTGAAATCCTAATAATGGAGAGCTTAATGTAAAACTATCATTTGTCATTTAATGGTATGTACGGACTATAATTAACTGCATCCCACAAGAGAAATTATTCTATTCCATCCCAACATATGAAATTACTTTCATTTTACTGAGATTATCAAGTGCTAGAGAGGTAAATTACTCCAGGAGCGCTGAGGGCTGTTAACAGTAACATCTTGACTATTAAGATTATGCCATCTAGGGTGGGGTGGGTTGTGGTCATCTGATGTCCAAGCTGAGAGCCGAGGTATATAAATGGCAATTGTGACAAGCAATCAGCCCTGTAATAACGCAAACTCTTCAGAATGTGACCTTTCTATGGCAGGCGAACACTTCTCCAAGTCTAAATCACCCACCTTTGTGAATTACAAATTAGGTAATCACGAGGTCCCGACCCCCAACTGAACACAAAGAGAAAGTACATGATTACAGCTTAGACACAAGACGAGCGGCAAATATGCCTTGAATCAAAGGACTGGCAAGTTAATATTATCCCATATTCCTTCACTATGCAAATATAATACATGACAACCTATCACTTCTGAACTTCTCCCCTTAGTGATGCGCCATTCCGAAACTCCTAAATCCTAACAATGGCAGCATACAATGATTCTAAAAAGGTTTTCATGCAGGACAAATGGTTGTTTTTAACCCCTTCTCAATTGCGTTATCTCCTTTTATAAAATATCAACAGCCTGAACTCCCCCCTCCTATGCAGGCACCGCTCCAGCACCGCCCGCTTTGTCACTCAAACCCTGCAGCCAATCAGCGCCCCCTTCTCTCTCACTTCCTTCGAACGGTACTGACTTCTGGGGTGGGTCAGTGGGCAGGCACAGCTCTTACTGAATGACAGTGTCACGCGAGTCCCAAGAGAGGAATTGCTGTCATTCCTGGAATAATGCCAGTACCGGAGCTGAATTTAGGCTATTATTTTTGAAGAGGGAATAGAGCAATGAAGAAGGAAGTGTCTAAGAAGTGAAAAGTCCCTTTACCTCAATATTTAGATTTATCAATTACCTCCCATATACATTTACTACATAGCGTATTGTTTATCTGAATATGAAAACAAATCAGCCCAGGCGGATGCAAATATACAGGGATAATCTAAAAAAAATTGGAGTCCGGCTCAACAGGACTGGATTTTCCTTTTCTTTTTCGAAAAAAATATATAGTGCGTACAAAAGAAAATTTACATGGTCGGCAGGACTCAGTTGACGCATTTTGACTGCACTAAGCAGTCTTACTCATGACAGTCATGAGTAAGACTGCTTAATGAAGTCGAAACACGTCGACTAAGTCATGCCGACCATGTACATTTTTCTTTTGTATGCACCATATTTTCTTTTGAAAAATAAAAAGAAAGGAAAATCCAGAAAATCCAGTCCTCTAGAGCTGGACTCCCAATTTTTTCGATTATGATGTGAGGCCAGGACTAGGCTGGTGTCTAAGCCCCAGGTCGATGAGCAAAGAGCAACTGGGTGAGCTGGAATAAAGTAATTATTATTGCAAATGCACAGGTCCTTAGAAGTGAATCATCCAAAAGTATACCGCTGTGGAGAGAGAACCCATTACATAGGATGCCCACACAGAAACTATTTAAAAGGATACTGGTCTGTCTGAGGTCTTCTGAAGTTTTCAGGAAGATTAGCTTCATACAGCAGCCTTGCTTTTGTGTTTCCCATGTCTTGCATGCACTGAAAGAAAAACAATAAAATGTCACAACAAACTGATCGGCTTAATAAATTATTATGTATTTTCCATTGTCCATCACCCAGCTAACTCTACTGGTGAGAAGAACATCAAGATCATAGTCACAAAATTAATTTCCAACATATAAATTCTACACAACCAAAGCAAAGCAATATCACAATCTAAAATAATTTATATGGGAAATACCATGCACCTATATTATAAACAGATAAGCTTTATTTAATTCAAGGAAAGTGTCAACAGGTCAAAAGTGATCCGGATTTGTTCTTATTCTACCCTTCTATTCCTCTTTTATTAAATCTCCTTAACGGTTGCAGAAATATAGGCCCTAGAGAACCCATAGGAAAGAACTGAAAAAATAGAACCATATCTCTGGAAAAGGATGGCAGACTTAAAGACAAAAACACAAGGGAATACAGGAGTACGATCAAAGCAAAAACTGCACACTTGACAAGGGGACAAGTCCGCTAAATAAAAACGGTCATCTATGTTTACTACTAAAAACTATACTAAATGATTAAAAGAAATAATAAGTTCAATCAAGTGTCCAATCGGATGGTGCAATTATTGGTTGGAGCTTCAGATACAACCATCCTCATGAAATATATACACGTTTTCCATTTTATTGAATTTTACACACCCACAAAGTAGAGACTCAATTGTATTCACAACTCAATATCTGAGACCTCATGATGTATTATTAAATGCAAAAAAAAAAAGCTAATAAATGCTAACGAATACTAGTCAAGGAGACCGATTCCTGAGGGTTGATCTACTAATGAACTTCCCAGCACTCACTAGGAACAGTATCAGTCATTTTCCCTCGCTGCATCACAAATGACGTCTCCACTTCACTTTCAGCAGTAATGAGATTTCAATTACAGTGTAAAAGGAGGGCGCCATGGTCTACAGAGCCAGGTAATTATGATTCAATGGCTCCCGCATGTACGTCAGACTCCTTACTTTATAAGATCGCCCTGTTTACAAGCATGCATGCTGACATGCTCAAATTAAAGAATTTACAAACACAGAATGCGAGGTGTAAGAAGCCACAGTCCAGAATATAGCGGCTCAGATAAGCCGACTATGGTACTAGATGGTATGTGGTTGGACTTCAGCTTCAGTAATAAATGGTGCAGAACAACCCATTTAATCATAGACATCACTCATCATAATCATCACTCAATGCAATTGAGCCGCCTCACCTGCTTTGCCAAGCACAGGAGTGCATGCTCACAATTATTAAAGCATGTTCCACCAATGAAGATGCTCCTATTTATTTCTGTCAGAAACCGCTTGTGACTCTTTCTGGCTGAGAATGGGAGTTTAATACCCTTGAACTCAGTAACAGTGCCGGTCAACCAGCTTCTAAACTTTCTTAGATTCTCTATCAGGAAAGTAATCAATTTAAAGGGAATAGGTCATCAACTCAGACTAACAAATACATGGTCTTGTAGACCTTAAAATAAACTAGTGATCTTATACTTGTAGGTCCAAAGAAAGTTTCTCAAGTGCCAAGACATCCAATTCAGAAAAAAATTGCTAATTGTGTGTATGTCAATGCACAGAGATATGAAACACTAAAGAGGGAAAGAGAAGCGCAATAGGGCTTATCACTGATAAGTGTAGGGACAAGATCTGACTAGCCACTCACCTGGGAGCGTCAAGGTATGAGAAGATGGCTGCTGCATGGTCCACACCTCAAAACGATCAACGTGGTTAGAAATTGACAAAGGATGGACGGTGTTCACAGACCTGTGCTGCACTGCGTATGCCAGAAAGGATCAGACGATGTTCATCACCAAAACTTTATTTCCATCCGACGCGTTTCGGAGTTAGTCCCAACTCCTTCCTCAGGGAACAGTGGTGACCATTGTTCCCTGAGGAAGGAGTTGGGACTAACTCCGAAACTCGTCGGAAGGAAATAAAGTTTTAGTGATGAACATCGTCTGATCCTTTCTGGCATACGCAGTGCACAGAGATTCCACTTCGTTAACAGTTAGACCTTCTGCTACTCAAGTGTTTAATAGTAAAAAATAGAGCTGTCAATCAAGAAGGAAGGTGGAGACAGGTGGGGAAGAATGTAGGCGACTAATACACTAATGAATTGATACACTGCAAAAGCAGGTACAGCCCCATCAGCATATACTCAGAACCAGGGCTGTGGAGTGGGAGTCGTGGAGTCAGTGCCTATTTTGGTGGAGTCAGTAGAAAATGGACCAACTCCTAAAATATATAATAAATGGGGTACAGTAGTTCAATGCAGAATGTGCTGAATATTATCAATTATTTTTATGTTCTATCTAAATATCTTGATTATTGTATCATAATAATGACTAAAGCCTGATGTTACCATTGGACTAAAATAAATTTATCACTTAAAAAGGACCTGTCACCGTCCCACCATCGATTAGAATCTAAGCTCCTGCACTGAATGCAGCATGTCTGCTGCATTCAGGCAAAGGGTCCCCCATGGCTCTGTGGGGCTGCTACCCCGATATATAGGCTTATAAAAACTTACAGTAAAAATTCATGCAGGCGGGCCCTTGTGCTTGAGCCACCTCGTCCACGGGGTGCATTTCACGCCCCCTGCGCCTCTGAGCTGCCCATGTCCTCGCCGCTTCGCTCGTGCCATTCATGAAATCCTCGCTCTGCACATCCTTGTGGTGTAGACGCAAGCGCAGAGAGAGGTTGAGGTGCATGTCCCGCCTCCAGCTATGACGTTCTCTCATTTCCCCACCCTGCTCAGCAGGGCGGGGAAGTAAGAGGACGTCATAGCGGGAGGTGGGGCATGCACATTAACCTCGCTCTGCGCTTGCATCAACACCACAAGGATGCGCAGAGCAAGGACTTCATGAATGGCATGAGCGGAGGCGGCGAGGACATGGGCGGCACGGAAGCGCAGGGGGCTTAAAATGCCCCCCGTGGACGAGCTGCCTTAAACACAAGTGCCCGTCTGCATGGATTTTTACTGTAAGTTTTTATAAACCTATATATTGGGGTAGCTGCCCCACAGAGCCATGGGGGACCCCTTGCCTGAATGCAACAGACATGCTGCATTCAGTGCTGGACTTAGATTCTAATCCATGGGGATCCTCTTTAAACATGAGCCATGTAGGAAGAAGTTGGAGTCATAGGAGTCGGAGTCAGGGAAATTCAGGAGTTGGAGGTTTGACTTGCCGACTCTACAGCCCAGCTAAGAACAGGATTTCTCAGAGCTGGACATATCCTTTGGGGACAAAATCACTATCGAATCACTTGTATCCTGAAGACTTGTATGAACATTCATCGTGGTGTGTAAGAAAGGTGGGTTAGAGGTGATGATAGATAATGCCTTCAGAAATAAATCAGTGTGAATTTTGTATGGATCTAACTATTGGAAAAAAAAACTAAACGTAAGCCTGGTATGCAAAGAAAAAAACAGCACTAACCAGTGCTAGCTATGTGCATCATTTTATTAACAATTAACAGCATAAGCACCTGCATTGGAATATCATATATTCAAAGGGATAAGCCAGTGGATCCTTAAAGGGACTCTGACAAATCATCTTTCAGTAGAATACTAATAGTATCCTTGAATAGTGTCTGGGCAGCCTATTCAGAATGTGTAAAAATCATTACTGTACCCTGTGTAGTTATAATGCTATGAAAGCACCTTCACACCCAGCAGACAGCTGCTTTAGGCCAGTTTCCCACCACAGTTGTGGTGTATCAGGTTCTGTCCGGTGTTTTGCAGGGAACAGCGGACAGAACCTGACTGCTCTGGACAAAGAACAAATATGCCCTCAGATTCTGTTTTTTGAGGCAGGTCGCAGCTGCTGAAATTTCAAGGTCCTGAAATCTCAGGCGGGGAGCCCTCCAGCTTAAGTTCAGTAGCTGGCGTCCGGGAGCCACATCCGATTTTATGTCGGATCTGGCGCCACAGACTCCCATATTAGGGGGCACCGGATCTAGGAGGATCAGATTTGTGTAGATTTTTGCACCGGACACAAAAACGCTGCAAGCAGCGTTTTTGTGTCCGGGACAAAAATGGAATGCAGCCAGATGCTAATGCAAATAGCTGCCATCTGGCCCTGTCCGGCACTATAGGGCTGCATTACCACAAAAATCGGGCCCGGGGCTGTCAGGTTCACACAGGACAGACCCAAACCTGATCCAACCATGGTGTGAAACCGGCCTTACTAGTCTGTTCTATTAATTTCACTGCTGAATAGTCAGCAGTATGTAAATATTCAATTAATATTCATTCCTTCCCCGACTGGCATTCCCTCCCACCCCCCCGAGTCTCACACCTGCTTTCAATTTTACTTTGGATGTTTGATTACAGAGAAGGGCAGTGCAGTGGAATGACGTCACTACATGAACATTCATCCCTGGGGAGCATGCAGCAGAGAATTAAGTGATCACTTACTGTGATTGAATGATGAAATGAATGAAACTCTTTATTTGAAGTTTACAGAGGATAGGGGCTGATTATAAATAAAAGAAATACATGAATAGAAAGAGCTTCACCAGAGGAATTAGAAAATAATATCAGTTACATATGAATTTTTGACCTGACAGATTCCCTTTAAGCAGTGCTTTTTAAAGCCAATTTAAGTTAGGATATCAAGGACAATTCATCAAAGCTTTAAATCAAACAAATGTCAAAAATAAGGAGTTACACAAGCTGTGTTTTCAAGTCATTGAAATAGGTGGGACTAAAAGGATTTGGGGTGAGAGGCATGCCCACGCAAGCCACATTCATCAATGACTGAAATAGCATTTCTGGTTCGATGCTCTATTGAGCATTACGCCAAATCGTGACTGAAAACGCTCATTGTTCCTCTAGGAAAAACACCCATTAAATAACCGCTTAAAGGGAACCTGTCAGGTTGTTCATGCCCCCCCACCCCGGCTATCACTGTCTGCACCTGCAGCTTCATGGTACTATTCTAATCATCCCTGTCTGAGCTCATAGTGTAATGCTAAAGGTGAAGAAAAGCATTTATACACTTACATTTTCTTATGTGAATGAGGCAGTCAGTCTACATCTTGGAGGAGGTAGACTGGCAGGTTAATAGTTAACTCGCTATTAACTTATCTGTCTAAAGGACCTGTGTGTTGTCCCAATCATGTGGGCGAAGCTAAGTGAGCAAACTCATTATGTGCTATGGGGACTTAGCTCCACCTATTATAGACACCTGATTGTGACATCACATCAGATCTCGCAGCATGTTCTGATATTCGGCTGAAATGTTAACTATTAACCTGCCAGACAGTCTATCTCCTCAAGATGTAGACTGACTGCCCCATTACATAAGAAAATGTAAGTGTATAAATGCTTTTTTTCACCTTTAACATTACTCTAGGAGCTTAGACACGGATGATTAGAATAGTACCATGAAGCTGCAGGTACAGACAGTGATAACTGGGAGAGCAAAAACCACGTGACAGGTTCCCTTTAAAAAGGTGGTCAAAAGGTGGAATTCCCTGCAACAAAATAGGTCAAGTACTCCACCTACTGGTGTAGTATTACACTAAATAAAAAAAAAAAGGACAATCAATCTCTGCTTGGCTAGTAGATGGTGATGTGGGCATAACTACAATAGGTGCACGATTTGAGATCGCACCTGGGCCCTGCAGCCTAGGGGGGCCCCAAAAGTCCCTTTGGCTTATAGAGAAGACTAATACTATTAAAGATTTGCAATAATTGGGGGCCCCATAGGATCTTCCGCATCGGGGCCCATGGGCCTGAAGTTACGCCACTGATGGTGACAATCTCAAAGTCTGTTTTGCTTTAAAGACAGATTTTAGCTGTTTTTTCTGTGTGGTTGGTGAGTACAAGGGGCAGGGGCAGTAGAAGAAGTGGCCCATAAGAGAAGAAAGAAGTAGACTTTTCTGAAAACATTTTACAATGTCTTATAGTCTCTTGTATTGTATTCATATAAGGATGACTTTGCTTAATACATAGTTAAAGCTAATTTATAGGTTCCCAAAGAGTGCTATTGTAGCACCATGCATGAGATGATTAATATGAAGAAATATCATGTAGCGGATAGTGATGTGACTGGCTAAATTATACAAACTAAAAACCTATTTAACAGTATTTTTCAACCATTCAGTTTAACACTTCAGAGAAATTGTCAAAAACAAGTGAAAAAACCTACATGATTATTTAGATAGAAAGAGATAATTATTAGTGTAATATTTTCAGAAACATGTTGATGGATGAATCCGTCAAGTGTGCCAAGAGCCATCAGCTGCATAATCTATCACGGTCAAGAAGGAGGACTCAAGAGGAAAAGTCTACTCAGCTTAATTAGCAAGCAATGGATACAAAACACTACACAAAATGTTAGACATGCAAGTAGATTCCGATGCTGCACAATTACCATATATGTGTGTAGGATGTAAGTGACCCATCTCTGCTCTTTTTTTTTTTTTACTTTTTTAGCTTGCCGTCCCTTTAATCAAAGGGCCAATCTGTACAGGAAAAAGGATAAAGTACAGGACAGGAAGATTCTCACTTTTGCTAGTTGCTTCCAAAACAGAAAAAAAAAAAAAAAAAAAAACGTTTATTATCCTTCTTCCCTCCTCAGTAATGCCTCATTCACACATCAGTGTTTAAACTCTTACACAAAAAAAATGGACCTTGTGTTAGTGCATGGTCCATGTTTCCGGTTTGACCATTGGTTCATGGTCCGTGTCTCCGTTCTGGCCATCAGTGTACGGTGCGTGTGTCCGTTCTGACCATCATTGCATGGTGCGTGTCTCCGTTCCGACCATCAGGTAATTGTGTGTGTGTCTGTTCTGGCCATCACTGCATGGTGCGTGTCTCCGTTCCGACCATCAGGTAATTGTGTGTGTGTCTGTTCTGGCCATCACTGCATGGTGCGTGTCTCCGTTCCGACCATCAGGTAATTGTGTGTGTGTCTGTTCTGACCATCATTGCATGGTCCGTGTCTCCGTTCCGACCATCAGGTAATTGTGTGTGTGTCTGTTCTGGCCATCACTGCATGGTGCGTGTCTCCGTTCCGACCATCAGGTAATTGTGTGTGTGTCTGTTCTGGCCATCACTGCATGGTGCGTGTCTCCGTTCCGACCATCAGGTAATTGTGTGTGTGTCTGTTCTGGCCATCACTGCATGGTGCGTGTGTCCGTTCTGACCATCAGGTAATTGTGTGTGTGTCTGTTCTGGCCATCAGTGCATGGTGTGTGTGTCTGTTCTGGCCATCAGTGCATGGTGCGTGTGTCTGTTCTGGCCATCAGTGCATGGTGCGTGTGTCCGTTCTGACCATCAGTGCATGGTGCGTGTGTCCGTTCTGACCATCAGTGCATGGTGCGTGTGTCCGTTCTGACCATCAGTGCATGGTGCGTGTGTCCGTTCTGACCATCAGTGCAGGGGTGCGTGTGTCCGTTCTGACCATCAGTGCATGGTGCGTGTGTCCGTTCTGACCATCAGTGCATGGTGCGTGTGTCCGTTCTGACCATCAGTGCATGGTGCGTGTGTCCGTTCTGACCATCAGTGCATGGTGCGTGTGTCCGTTCTGACCATCAGTGCATGGTGCGTGTGTCCGTTCTGACCATCAGTGCATGGTGCGTGTGTCCGTTCTGACCATCAGTGCATGGTGCGTGTGTCTGTTCTGGCCATCAGTGCATGGTGCGTGTGTCTGTTCTGGCCATCAGTGCATGGTGCGTGTGTCCGTTCTGACCATCATTGCATGCGGTGTGTGTCCGTTCTGACCATCATTGCATGCGGTGTGTGTCCGTTCTGACCATCATTGCATGCGGTGTGTGTCCGTTCTGACCATCATTGTATGCTGTGTGTGTCCGTTCTGTGTTTCAGCAATCACATAAAATGTTTCCAAATCTCAGTGTTACAGCTGGAAGCAGCGTTGCATGTCAGGAATTGGGACCAAATCAAAAAACATTTTGTTAGGATTTGTTTTTGTAGTGAAAACGGATCAATTTCTGTGATGCTCAGCAAAGTCAATGAGTTTTCAACAATTGATGTTCAGATGCACCGTTTTTTATGGATCCATTTTTGTGGTAGAAAATGGATCTGCTAAAAGAATGAGCAAGTCACCTATTGATCAGTTTTCTCTGACACACTTTCTGCACATGCTGATTATTTGGTGCAGAATTTTTGCATGTTTTCCCAATATACTTCTGCCATTTACCCTGCTCCTGTAAGATTATCTCTAGGCGGCTTGTAAATACATTTATTGTTGTAGCCGTAATCGACCAACTGAGCAGAGCACGTCACACAGAGGAGAGCGGCGTTAGATCTAGGTATGCATGTCTAGACTGCTGTCACTCAGAGGCAGCCTCGCCCCTCCAGTGACATGCCCTGCTCATGATCAGAAGAATCAAAGCTAAAGAAATAATAAAGTTATTTTCAAGAGGAGCAGAGTAGGTAGCGAAGTATATTGGGAAAGTGTTAAGATAAAAGAAAGAGGATCACATTAGTAGTGGGAAACCTCTTTACGCATGTGAAATACACGCTCTATGTGGTTGAGATCTGGCAATTGACTCTGCCATTGTAGAATATTGCACTTCTTTGCCAATAAAAACAAACATTCCTGGGTTACTTTTATAGTACGCTTTGGGGCATTGCCCATCTGTACTGGGAAGCGCCGTCCAATTAACCTTGCTGCATTTGGTTGAATCAGAGCAGAAAGCATCACTCTGTACACTTCAGAACTCATCCGTCTGCCTTTGTCTTCAGTCATATCATCAATTAACACTTCTACTGGAACCATGCATCCCTCCACCATGTTTTACAGAGGATATGGTGTGCTTTGAATCATGAGATGTTCCAAGCCTTCTCTTCACTTTTTTTCTTCACATCATTCTTTTAAAGTTTGATCTTCGTTTCATCTGTCCAAAGAATACATTTCCGGAACTGGTCAGGCTTCTCTAGATGTTTTATTGGCAAAGTGTAATCCGGCTTTTTGTTTTTAAGGCCAATTAATGGATTGCACCTTGTGGTGAACGCTCTATATTAGCTGTCATGAAGTCTTCTCTTTATGATAGACTTAGATAATGAAACGCCTACTTGGAGAGTGTTCTTCATTTGGGTGGTTTTTAAGTGGTTTTTCTTCACCAAGGAAAAAATTCTGCATCCTCCAGTGCTTTCATCTGTTGAAGTCCAGGCCTTTTGCGTTCCCAAGCTCATCAGTGCGCTTTGTTTTTGCAGAATGTACCAAACTATTGATTTGGCCACTCCTGACATTTATGCTATTTCACTGATGGATTTTTTATTTCTCAGCCTAAAGAACGGTCTGTTTTCCTTCCATTAAGATGGGGGTCTGCAACCTTTCTCCTGCCAAGGCAATTTGGAAATTTCTACCATCATTCGGGGGCCTGCGCAAAATTATCACGTTGAAAATTATCCTGCTATATTTGGTCAAATAATTAACTTACTCCTACAGCAGTGGCTGGAGCAGTTTCTCTTTGGTGTGCCTGTGATGTTTGGTGATCTTGATCTTGTTTCTTCTCACAACTGCTTTACCAGATTTGAGTCAGCCTAGAGTGCAGTCAACTCATTGTGATAGTAAGTTTTGTAAATCGTATACATCATATAGGAGACTCAGAGACTGCTCTGATACACCACATAGGAGACAATGAGGGCATATACATCGCTGTGACACATACTGCACTGGGAAGGATGGGTGCATACAGCAATGGGGAGGGCTGTGGGCATATACAGCAATGGGGAGGGCTGTGGGAATAGACAGCACTACAGAGGGTTGGGGGGGGGCACACACATGCTGCTTGGGGGAAAACACACTCTTGCTTATGCTGCTCCTCCTCATCTGTGCCTGTGGGATGGAGCAAATCATGCGCTAACCAGTGGCATAACGCCAGGCCCAGGGGCCCCCAATTATTGCAAGTCTTTAATAACATTAGTCTTTTTCTATGGGCCAAAGGGACTCTTGGGGCCCTCTTAGGCTGCAGGGACCGGGTGTGATCGCAACCCCTGCACCTATTGTAGTTACACCCCTGGCGCTAACCCTCCCCACAGACTACATTCTTATGCTGACCCTAAACACTTGGTGGTGTGAGGATGTGATCCCTGTACATGCCGGCAGCGTTCAGTAGTAGCTGCTGGCACTTCTTTCCAGGGTAAGTGCTGGTTTAAAGAACAGGCAGCCACAATAATGCAATCTGCCCACAGGTCGGAGGTTCCCCACCCTTACATTAAGAGCTTCTTTGACCGCATGCTGTTGCTTCACAGCAACAGCTTGCAAATACCACATCTGGAATCAGCTCTAGACCTTTTACCTTCTTACATGATGGAGTATCAAGGGAAAAGCCCATACAGATCATTAAAATGCTTTTCAGATAATTGTTCAATTTTTGGTTCCTTGAAAAAGAGATAGCTACGTATTAAAGCCCTGTAGTTCCTAAACTCTTACTTGAATCAGAATACGAATTCCCTGAAATTAAAGCTGTGAGTCTGCACTTTATGCCCATATTGATCATGTAACTTTTTGGTAAACCGCTAAAATGACAGATTGTCTCACTGTCCAAATATTTCTGGACATACACTCTAGATATCTGTATATGTATCTACAATGAAGGAACTGCTCTAAATAAAAGCAGAGATTCTGAAAACATATAGAAATAAAACAGTTTTTCTTTACAAAATTCATAAATTATGGTCGCTCAGTAGTAATTATTTAACCGTTTAAATACCAGGAAATAAAGTACTGACCCTTTATTGTGCAGCATTCTCATTTATGACAAGAACTATTTTACAGAACGAGGCTGTATCCCCCTGTACAAGTCATTACATTTGGGAATTTAGTAATGTTGATCCATCTGATAGTCACAAAGGCAGCCTAGCATAGGAGCAGAGCGCCAAGCCAGGCCCTATGGGAATAAGTGAGACTACCGTATTCACATTGGTGATAATTACAGCAGAGTGTCATCTGATCCCAGAGGATTCCGTCTGCCTTCAAGGGAAATGCAAAAAGATACCAAAATAGCAATTTTATCCACTAAAATATAACAAATTTACACCCTTTCAAAACATGTGTAATGCAAAGTAACATATATAACAGCTCAGACTCAAAACTCGAACATAGACGTGAGCTGAGCACTCAGGGGCCATCACAATATCTCACATAACGGGCATAAATCAACCTTCTGTATCAAGAGAGCTGTGCTTTCCTCCGCATTTAACAAATGCAGATACATTCTGGACAGATGAAGGCAAAGAACACACATTTACCCCAGTCTGGTGAAAGTGGGTCAATATTAATGGTAGAGAATCTGTCACCAGGTTAACTCATCTGAGATCAATATAATGTAGGGCAAAGACCCCGATTATTCCAGTGATGTGCCACATACTGGGCTGCTTGCTGTAGTTTTGATAAAATCACAGTCTTATCTTCTGCAGATCTACAAGTTCTCTGAATGCTGAGATTTGTAGGACTCCGTCCACACCCCTGATTGGCAGCTTTCTGTGTACACTGTATAGGCAGAAAGGTGCCGATCAGTGGTGGGGTTATACAGAGCTCATGAATATGGAGGGCTACATGGAAGGTGGTTTACTTGTCATCTAATGGTAATCTTCTTATAAACAGCGATTTTATTAAAACTACATTAAAGAGGACCTGTCACCCCCCCATGGATGTGAATCTAAGCGCAGCACTGAATTGCTGCATGTATGAGTCAAGGGGTCCCCCATGTGTTTGTGAAGCTTGTACCCAGAAATATAAGCTTTTAAAAACTTACAGTTGGGCTGAAAGCACAATGTCATGAATCAAACACAGAGCGTGTTTGATGCATGACAGTGATGCGAGTCTAATGCGTGATTTGTGAGAGTGTGGTGCGAGTGTGGTGCATGTGGGTGAGAGTGCATGGCTGTATGCATGCGAGTGTGCTGCGTGAGTGCATGTGTGGCGAGTGTGATGCTGTCCGAGGTCCTGAAGCAAACTTTTGGACCGCAGAAGCATTTACCGGCATGGATTTGAATTTGCCGGTTTCCCGATACAGTAAGCAATAATGTCTCCCGGCTGTCACAGTAGTGTGGAAAGATTATTGATTAAAACACATCCGCTGACAAAATTTTACAATTCCAGGGGTTAATCAGCATATTAACCCCCTCTGCAGCCTCTGTGCGGCATTGTCAGCACAGAGGCTACAGAGGGGTTAATAAGCCGGTTTCTGCAGGGTTAACCTGCTGTTTGTGTGGTGGCAGCATATGTCCAGAGAGTCATCACACACTGGCTGTGCAGGAGTTAATAAAGAGAATTTTGTTTACGTACCGTAAATTCTTTTTTCTTTAATCATCAATGGGAGACCCAGACAATGGGGTTTAGGGCACTGCCCTCCGGAGGTCACACTAGGTACTACAAGTTTGTAGACACCGCCCCCTCCGCTTATAAACCCCTACCGCAGGGAACATCCTCAGTTTGGTCTACAAGCTGCGAGGAGGAAAATAAACCACACCCGAAACATCGGGAAGAATGCCGTGCACAAACGGTTCAACAACCCGGCAAACACTGTCTCAACAGAGAACAGGGCCAATGCAAAACATGCAAAGGAACAACTGGGTGGGTACTGGGTCTCCCATTGATGATTAAAGAAAAAAGAATTTACGGTACGTAAACAAAATTCTCTTTTTTCTGGTCATCATAATGGGAGACCCAGACAATGGGGATGTCCTAAAGCAATACCCCAGGGCGGGAAGAGTTCCTCAACAAGACGGATAACATGGTTCCCTTTTAAAGGTGGGCAACCGCCGCCTGTAGAACCCGCCTGCCCAAATTTGCATCCGCAGAGGCATGGGCATGCACCATATAGTGCTTAGAGAAAGTGTGTAGGCTGGACCAAGTGGCCGCCTGACACACCTGTAGAGCAGATGCTCTATGTCGCAAGGCCCATGAGGCACCTACGGCTCTGGTAGAGTGAGCCTTCAATCCCACCGGGAGAGGCAAACCAGAAGACCGGTAAGCCTCTTGAATGGAAGCCTTAATCCACCTGGCTAAGGTTGACTTTGAAGCCGCGGACCCCTTACAGCGACCTGTCGTAAGAACAAACAAAGAATCCGAACTCCTAAAGGAGGCGGTTCTGGACACATAAATGCGTATAGCTCTCACGAGATCCAGAGTATGGAGGTCGCGCTCAACCTGATGAACGGGAGCGGGGCAAAATGACGGGAGAACAATCTCCTGGTTCAGGTGAAACGTTGAAACCACCTTTGGCAAGAATTCCGGCCGTGGACGCAACACCACCTTGTCTTGGTGAACCACCAGAAAGGGAGACGTGCACGAAAGTGCAGCCAATTCTGAGACCCTCCTCAGAGATGTAATCGCCACCAGAAAAGCCACCTTCTGGGACAGACGAGAAAGGGAAACCTCCCTCAGAGGCTCAAATGGCGGTTTTTGCAATGCCGCCAGGACCATGTTAAGGTCCCACGGATCCAGAGGTCTTTTGTAGGGTGGAACCATCCGCGACACCCCCTGCAGAAATTGACGGACCTTCGGGAGAAGCGCCAATCGTCTGTCAAACAGCACAGAAAGTGCTGAGACCTGACCCTTTAAGGAGCCAAGGGATAATCCCAACTCCAAACCCGACTGTAGGAATGCCAACAGTGTCGGGATGGACAAGGGCCACGGGGACCGGCCCCCAGAGGCACACCAGGTAAAAAAGATTTTCCACGTCCTGTGGTACATTTTCCTGGAAACTGGTTTTCTAGCCCGATTCATAGTGGCAACCACTGTAGGGGAGAACCCCCTGGATGTCAGCAGCCAGGCCTCAAGAGCCATGCAGTCAATCTGAGGGCCTTGGAATTGAGGTGGAAGAATGGGCCTTGCGCGAGAAGATCTGCGCGTTCTGGAAGAGCCCACCTGTGTCCGCCTGACAGTTGCCACAGGTCCGGATACCAGGACCTCCTGGGCCAGTCTGGAGCCACTAGAATGGCTACCCTGCATTCCGACCTGATTTTCCACAGCACCCTGGGAATCAGAGCCAGAGGAGGGAACACATATGGTAGATTGAATCTGGACCAAGTCAAGATCAGGGCGTCCGCTCCCAACGACTGGGGGTCCCATGACCTCGCCATGTATTGCGGAACCTGATGATTCAGCCGTGAGGCCATCAGATCCACGTCCGGAGTGCCCCATCTGCTGCAGATGTCCCGAAAGACGTCTGGATGAAGGGCCCACTCTCCGGCGTCCATCCCCTGCCTGCTCAGATAGTCGGCCTCCCAGTTTTCGACCCCTGGGATGTGAACTGCGGAGATCAGGCAGTTGTTGTCCTCCGCCCAGGATAGGATGCGGTGGACTGCGGCCAGAGCCTCTGCACTCCTGGTTCCTCCTTGATGATTTACATAAGCGACGGCCGTCGCATTGTCGGACTGAACCCGGATGGGTTGTCCTGCGAGGAATCTCTGAAAAGCCAGGAGTGCTAGATAGATCGCCTTGATCTCCAGCACGTTGATCTGTAATGCCGACTCCGACAGAGTCCAGAGGCCTTGGGCCCTGTGGTGTAAGAACACCGCACCCCAGCCCTTCAGACTGGCGTCGGTGGTCACCACTAACCAAGACGGTTTTATGAAGGACCGGCCCCGCGACAAGTGATGTGGTTGAAGCCACCACTGCAGGGAATCTCGGGTCGGTTGTGACAGTGTCACCAGCCGATTCAGCGAGATCGTCCTCTTGTCCCACCTGCGTAGGATCTCCAGCTGGAGAGGACGGAGGCGAAATTGTGCAAACGGCACCGCCTCTATCGCTGCCACCATGCGACCCACCAGCTTCATCAACCCAGGAAGGGATGATTGTGGTGACAGGAGCACCGCTTGTACTCCCGATCGGATCGCCACCTGTTTGGATTGTGGCAGAGACACCAGGGCTGAGGACGTGTTGAAGTCCATGCCCAAATAAGTCAAGGACTGGGTCGGAACCAGGGTTGACTTCTGAACATTGAGGAGCCAACCGAATTGTTCCAGAGACCGCATGGTCACATCCAGGCTCGCTTGACAGAGGTGTTCCGATGGCGCCCTGACCAGCAGGTCGTCCAAATAGGGAATGATGGCATGGCCCTGCACGTGCAGGAGAGCCATCATGGAGGCCATCACTTTTGTGAACACCCGCGGAGCCGAGGCCAAGCCGAACGGCAGCGCCACAAATTGGAAGTGTTCCTCCCCCACTGCAAATCTCAACCATCGCTGGTGAGCCGGTGCAATGGGCACGTGAAGGTAAGCGTCTCTGATATCTATGGACGCCAAGAAGTCCCCCTGTGACACAGCCGCGATCACTGAGCGCAGTGATTCCATACGGAACTTCCGAACCAGCACGTGGCGGTTGAACAACTTCAGGTCCAGAACCGGGCGGAAGGATCCGTCCTTCTTCGGGACTATAAAGAGGTTGGAGTAAAAACCCCTGAACCTCTCCCCGGAAGGCACCGGGACCACCACTCCGTCTCTGCGGAGTCCCTCCAACACCAAAGAAAAGGCCTGAGCTTTTTCTGGGGAGGGGACCGACCGATGGAATCGGGATATCGGTTTTGACGTCAGCTCTATCCTGTAACCTCGCGAGACCACGTCTCGAACCCACTGATCTGAAACGTGAAGTAGCCACTCGTTCTGAAAGCGAGACAAGCGGCCCCCCACCTGTGGGGAGGCAGGAAGAGAGAGCGAGTCATGTAGAGGCGGGTTTGGGGGTGGCAGCTGCTGCCCCCGCCGGCTTCTTTGGACGACTCTTAGAGCGCCACTGAGAAGCGGGCTTGCCCCCTCGGTCCGTGCGAGCGGACGGTGCTGATGACTGTGAGCTGGACCGAAAGGACCACTGTTTTGGGTTCCTTTTAACGGTATACCGTGGCTTAGGTTTATTCTGCGGTATTTTAGACTCAGCAGAATCCTTAATTAGCTTATCCAGCTCTGTGCCAAAAAGCCTGTCACCAGCGAAAGGAAGATTCTGCAGAATCTTCTTAGATGTGGTATCTGAGTCCCAAAGACGCAGCCACAACAACCTGCGGATCGCTATAGCATTGGCCGAAGCCACAGCTGAGCGAGTAGCAGTTTCCAGAGTCGCCGTTCTGGCGTAGTCCGCATAGGCCCTTGCCCTTTCGGTAAGTGCCAGGACCTCTGGACTGGACCTTGCCAGGTCAGTGATACCATCCAAGCAGGTAGTAATCGCTTGTAAGGTCCAGACCGTGGCAAAGTTAGGGGCAAATGACGACCCCACCGCCTCATAGGAAGACTTGGCGAGTTGCTCGACCTGTCTATCAGTAGCATCCTTCAGTGAGGAGCTATCAGAGGCAGAGAAAAGGGAGCGTGCAGCAATCCTGGTCATGGAAGCATCCACCTTCGGGGACTGCGACCACTCCTGAAGCACCTCCTGGGGAAAGGGGAAGCGATTGTCCTTGGGTTTGCGGACATAACGCCGCCCAGGATGTAACCTGGGGGCTCTAATCACCCTTCCAAAATTAGTATGGTCCATAAAGGAGCCACTTGGTCTAGCCTCCGGCCGCAGCCATTGATAGACCTCCTTCGGGTGCACCGTCACCTCCTCAGGGGGTGTCACGAGACGTAAGGTCTCGTTGATAGAGGACACCAGATCCTCCACCCCATCTGGTGGTTCAGACACAGATACAGACCCGAAAGTCGAACCCCCATCATCTTCCTCACCATCAGAGGAACGCTCCTCCTCAGAGAGAGTCTGGAGCTCGGGTGAAGCCTCACAACGAGCCCGCTTAAGGGGTCTCACAGCAGAAGAGGGAGACACCCGGGGGTAACTGGAAGGAGTAGCTGGGCTATCCAGTCTCCTATTAAGTGCCTCCAGGGATTGCGACATGGAGGACAGCTGAGACAACAGAGATTCATTGATCCTGTTCTGAGTCTCCCAAGGCCCTGAGATCACCTGAACCTCGGGGTATAGCACCGGGGTTGCTGACCCAGTAGTTGCAGCCCGGGCCTCTGGGCGTCCACAGTTATTGCAGGACCCCTCCACCAGTGTTCCATTGCACGTAGCACATGTAACGGTGGTCTCGGTCGCCTTAGCAGCACGCTTCCCAGCTGAGGACATGGCCACAGTAGGGGTAGATAAGCCCAATTGCAGACAATAAAACCGGGGATCCCGGTGGCTTACCGACCGCTGTAAAGCGGTATGAGGGAGCGGTGTGTGTGTGTGACCTCCGCGCTGTCTTCCGGTCTCCCCTCTTGGAGTGCAGACGCACGCTGCATACAGTTCCCAGCCGGGAAGTGAGGGTAAAGATGGCCGCCGACAGAGAAACTGTGGGCGGCGCCGAAGACACGCGGGAAACACACACACACGCCCCGCGGTGACGTCACCGCACGGGCTGCATCCCATCCTCCAAGCATCCCTCTCATGAGGGAGCTGGAGCCCGCAGGGCGGGAAACAGTGTAAAAAACAATGTACACAGACTGCAATAACATGTCACACATCCGCAGCCTACGGCCTCAGCCCCTGTGACACACAGAGCGGTCAGCCAGGGTGACCCCAGCACAGGGTACACCCGCAGAACCGCGGACCCGAGGGCAACGCGCGGTCTGAGTGTCATGAAGCACATAAAGTGCCAGACACTACCCCCAGGCACACAGGAGACACCGAGTGCCTCAGTGCCGGTCCGGTCTGTAAGCACCATTTAGGGAGGCCTCGGACGGGGGTGCAGCACCAGTCTGGAGTGTAAGCACCATTTAGGGAGGCCTCAGACTGGGCCGCTCAGCCCAGTCCGGAGTGTAAGCACCATTTAGGGAGGCCTCGGACTGGGCTGGCTCCAGTCCGGTCTGTAAGCACCATTTAGGGAGGCCTCGGACGGAGCGGAGCTGTGCAAGGCTCCCATCTCCCACTCACCAGAGCCCCCCAGAGAGGGATGGAGAGGAGTGTAACAGCGTACCGGGAGAACACCAGGTGTCCAGGCCCTAGGCCCTCCGGTACCTCCACCAGCGTGTGCCACTAAGGGTGAGCGGGGAGGCTGTCACCGGTCCCGACTGGGACCTTATTACCTTGTCTTCAGACGCCATCACGTAAGTAGTGAGAATGCAGTGAAGTGCAAGCAAAGCGTGATCCTCCGAGCACACTAAGTTTAAAACTGAGGATGTTCCCTGCGGTAGGGGTTTATAAGCGGAGGGGGCGGTGTCTACAAACTTGTAGTACCTAGTGTGACCTCCGGAGGGCAGTGCCCTAAACCCCATTGTCTGGGTCTCCCATTATGATGACCAGAAAAGATGAATTAACAAAGCTGCTAATTGTAGGGAATCGGTAATTTACTCTATATGCAGTGTTCTCCTGCTTTGAGGAGCTGTCCGTGGTTAGTACGCTAAGAGTGTACAGTACCAGGCGCTGTCCTACTGCTCTAAGGACCTGTGCCTGTTACTGTACGCTAAGTGCATACGCAAAAAGCGTAGAATGCCTCTGTCCATGGCACTGAAAATCAGCGTGTTATTATAAACAAATGCTGCGATCGCACGTGATTTCCTCGCACGAGTGCAATGCAAGTAAAACACGCTAATGGGACCAGTATCATTTACTGATACTAGTCAGAGTGCTTTGCGAGTTTTCTCGCATTGCACTCGCGCGACTCTCACACCAGTGTGCTTCTGCCTCAGAAGCCATGGATGCTGTCCCTGGTGTTTGGAGCCACCTCGCTCCACGAATGCATTTAATGCCCCCTGCATCTCTGTGCCGCCTTGCTTACACCCGTTGCCGCCACCCTTCTGCCAGTCAAATCTTCCTCCTCTGCGCCTGCTTTTGAAGCTTGACGCAGGTGCAGAGCGAGGAATCGCTTCTTGCGGTCCCGACTGCCTGACGCTATGACGTATTCTCATTTCCCCGCCCTGCTCCGTGTATACAGCATAACACGAAGCAGAGCAGGGAAATGAGAATACTTTACAGCATGAAACGTGACCGTCGACTGGGACCGCAAGAAGCGATAACTCGCTCTGCGTCAAGCTTCACAAGGAGGCGCAGAGGAGGAAGAATTGACTGGCAGGAGGGAGGCGGCAACGGGTGTAAAAAAGGCAGCACAGAGACGCAGGGGGCGTCAAATGCAGCTGTGGAGCCAGGTGGCTTCAAGCACCAGGGACAGCCTCCATGGCTTCTAACCAAGTTTTAAAAAGCTTATATCTTGGGGTACAAGCTTCACAAACACATGGGCGACCCCTTGACAGAATGCAGCATAAATGCTGCATTCAGTGCTGCACTTAGATTCACATCCATGAGGGGGGTGGGGGGGTTGACAGGTCCTGTTTAAGCATTTGTTACAACCCTGGCTGCAGCTCCGGTCTCCACTGGGCATGGAGACAGGCAACTACAACATGGCTCCCTGAAGACTGCCCCTTCTCCTATGGCTGTTGTGGCGGTCCCCATAGGGTAAGGAGACAGGTAGCCACAATGCGGCCCCATTAATTCTGCCTGTCCCGATGCTGTGCGTCCTCAGTTCACTCACCTGACCTGCAATCCCGCACAGTCTTTCAGCTCTTAGTCTATGTTTCCTGCTCCCAGAGCCCGCATCCTTCAAGCAGGTCTCCTGGGAGCTCGTCTAGACAGCATGTGCCGCACTATGAAAATTTTTAAAGGGCCGGTACGCCCTGACCCGGAACTGCCTCTCAGCCCATGTTTGAGAGGCGCTGAGTATATAAGGCACCTTCGTAGATTGGGAGGTGCCTGGTCAACGTTCCCCGTCCATTAGTGTTGTTGCTAAATTCTCAGGTCGTCTTCCCTACCCTGAGCCTGTACTTGTCTGATTTTAGTCCCATATCCTGTGTTCAGTGACTCAATTGTGTCTCATTCCAGAAGCCTGCAATGCTACACACATGCCTGCACAGAGAGAGTTACACTACGCACCTGCCTGCAAGAGACTGCTCTGCTATTGACTGTGCCTTATTCCGTTCTTGTCCTGAGAGTCAGCCGCCATAGCCCATCTTGTGGTCCACTGGGTCCACTTCCATACGCTCACCCTTCTCGTAAGCATAACAGCAGTCCAGTAAGAGACATTTCCAGGATGAGTGCCTCTGCCCCTACAATCCCACATTGCGAAAAGCTCCAAATTAACACTTCAAGATCAAGTGTACAGACGTCATTTCTCCTTGTTGCCAATATAAATCCTTATTCAGAGGCAGAGGTTTTTAGCAATTACCCCATTTTATGATGGAATAAAGGGGGTATTGGTATTACTTTTTCAACATGGTAGACTACGCTAGCACTGTATGCTGTTACAAGTATTTTTTTTAATGGATATGTCAAGTGCATTTCATTAGCATACAAACAGATTATAGCCTACCACTTGGCCTGAGAAATACATCAATTACTAAATGAACACAATTGCCTTGAGAGCAGAGAACCTATGACCTGACCTATGCCCTTTAGAGCCCAGAACAGGATTGACTCCAGGTAGGAGGCAGTAGACAGATGGCCAGCTCCAGCACTACACATGGCGATATGAGCAGGTAGAGCGGGATACAACCCTGGCAGAATTCTAGCTCATCTCCTGATGATGACTGATCCTTGTTTACGCCAACAACAGATGACAAGGGACCGGCAGTCTTATATTTATTATCTAATGAGTACGGTCAGTTTCAGCCGACGGGAGTGACAAAATGGTATAAGATATTACGGCCAATAATCCAAGTGCTGCAGTCCAAAATGTGTCTTAATATAGATAGTAATTGGAAGCCCATGCACTCTCTCATCTCTGATCAAAGAAACATTGTGCAGTTCACATCCCTTCCAAAAGATGCAATGCTTTAATTTACCAACAGTTCAAATACTCGGAAAAAGCAAAGTGATCCTTACAAGGTAAATCATTCCCAAGAAGACATCTGCATGCTTCAGCTCCATTTATCATCCGTCATAGAAAAACAGGTACAACGAGCATCAGAAAGGAATAATGTGCTACACGCACAAATCTGCTTCTAACTAGTTAAAGGCTTGAAGAAGATATTTCCGAACTTGTCCTCTGGGGTAAATGTAGGACCCCACTCCTGGGGTTTGTGGAGCGCATTGATGATGTGCTCTCCTTCCAGGCATTGCCATTTCATTTCACAGCTGCTGTGCCAAGAGATTAGACGTGTTCTGCTAATAGCACCTCACATAAATATGTGGCTCACGTCTGACAAGAGCAAAGCACAAAAAGGCACAAACACAAAACTTTTGGGAAATGAG
This sequence comes from Allobates femoralis, assembly GCA_033576535.1. Taxonomy (NCBI): domain Eukaryota; kingdom Metazoa; phylum Chordata; class Amphibia; order Anura; family Aromobatidae; genus Allobates; species Allobates femoralis. Next base: position 247,629,490 of record JARQOC010000001.1, read on the forward strand.
TGGCTGAAAAGTAAGATAAGCTACAGGCAAAAGCATTTGTTAAGATTTATAGTGTTACAGAGCGCCCCAATCCACGTGGTGTAATAGAGAAGCTTGGACCTCTGGCAGTGAAGAAACAATGAAACACATTAGGAAATTGAAGCAAAAGGACCAAGCAGGGATATTCCACCTTTACTTTGACCTCTTGTCTCACCACTTCACAAAAAAGTAATATTGTCATCAGAAACACAAGTCTCAGACACTTAAAGGAGAATGATGCTTGGCTGGGCTTGTCAATGCTTCAATGAAAATGGATTGGCTCCTGAAATCTGTACTAAACTATAAAAACACTAACTTTCTAACCCAGAAAAAAATAAAAAAAGAAGTTAACGCTATGCTATAATTCCAGTCCTGTATCCAAGAGTAGGGCTTTTTTTCATTAATATTACTTTGGTCCTACATTCCAGTGTAATGTAATGGTCCTTTGTTAGGCGGAGCAGTATGGGAATCTTTATCTACCATTTGGCCATACCAAATCAACTTAAAACTGTATCCTGCAATGTTTGATTAAACATTTCATTAAGTCACCCCCATTGTGATAGCGGGAGCGGCTTCATTTTGGTGTGCTGGGTGATATTAGGAGATACTGATGATGTTGCTATTCACAACAGATTGTTCACATTTGCACTGTTCTTTTGCAAAGAACTAATGCAGCAGTAAGTGGTTTAAAAAACTACTGCATAGATCAATGCAGGTCTCTCAAAAAATGAGACATTTATTACTACTCATATTTACAGAACTCAAGGGAAGTCTACTGTATACATCACATAAGAGACACAGACTGCCATATACAGTATACACTGGAACTATGCTTTATAAATCACCAAAAAATACAGTCTGCTTAACCCACCATATAGGAGACAACCAAACTGCTGTAAAATCATGTAGGATACACTGGTGCTGGCATATCTATCTATCTATAATACCAAAAACGACACAGCACTCCACTTCAAGGTTTTTAGATGCCTTTATTCAGGCCCACAGGACGACCACGCGACGTTTCAGTCACCAAGTGTGGGCCTGAATAAAGGCATCTAAAGACCTTGAAGTGGAGTGCTGCTGTTGTTTTTGGTATTATATGAGCAAGTATTGGATTGCTGGACAGATTTGCACCCTGAATTATTTGGTGCTGCTCAAACAATTTTTAAAAAAAAAAAAAACTATATATATATATATATATATATATATACACATAATAATAATAATACATACATACATATATACATAACATACATATACATACATACATACACACACACATTATATATATATATATATATATATATATGAAGCATGATGGAAGGCAGTGGCTCATGGTTCTTATTCACACTGTACACAGTTTATTTCCAGACCAGTCAATTACAGAGCTGTGAGGGTTCCGAATTGCAGACGCTACAGTCCTGGTTATATGGGTATAAGTCCCAAAACAGACAAACCACACGGCTGGCTGCACAGCCCGTGTCTCACAGCTCCCACTCATTGGCCTTTTTGGCATCAATTGAGAACACCACACACTGTGTTGTAGCTCACATTTAAACCCATGCCTGGACACGGGGTATTCTCCAAGACCCGGAGTGGAGAGCCGTCATATATCACCCCGGTCACTGCCTCATACCTCATATCACCCCGGTCACTGCCTCACTATATATATATATGACGGCCCTTCCCTCCGGGTCTTGGAGAATCCCCGTGTTACAGCAAGAAGCAAAAACAATGCCAGATTCCCTGATAGCAGGAAATGATGATTACACAGATTGTATGGGGACAGAGACTGATGTAGTGACCACAGCAGCCCCTGCTGATGACTTTAGAGATTTAGTATTAGAATAATTGTATTAGACTACCCCTTCAGTAAGGATATTCTCATACACATTATTATTATTTATTTATATAGCGCCATTAGATTCCATGCCGCTTTACATATGAAAAGGGCAGACGAGGACAAGTACAATATGTATGGACAATCAAGACGTACACGTACAGGAGGGGAGAGGACCTGTCTGCGAGGACTCACAGTCTACGAATCTATCTAAACATTATCTTCTGTAGCAAGAGCATAACCCATAGCGCTCCGAATTGTGCCATCTTAAGCAGTTTCCAGTTGAAGCCAGCTGTTACTTTCTAGCAAATAGAATGTAAAAAAAAGATCTATGGTTCCTACATCGTCAGATATATTTTTCTTCAGTTTGCAATGTTTGATCTTTGAAATTTTTGGCAATTAAAATAAAATTGGAAAAAAAAAAGTTTTGGTTTTAACATTTCATACTTTTTTTTTTTTTGTTGTTTGCGGAAGCATTCCTGCCAACATTTTTATTAGGGTTCAACATGTTAGAAAATGATTATAATTAGGGAAGAAAGAGAAATTTAAACTAAACAGCGAGTCTATTGCCAGCACCAATGAGAACGAATGGATGGCCATTAAAATCAGAGGCCAAAATACAGCTCAATATTTCCATACAAAAATGATCCAGGGATGGGTATTAACTGACCAGAGTGAACTGCTCTGTTGGCATATGGGGATCCCATAGTAGAGCAATAAACATAGAAAATGCACAAACATCTGCAATTAAAGCGCTTCATTCCATTGAGGGAATACGAGATATTCCCCAAATAGAATGCTAATATATTGTAAACTCTGTCCAGTAACGTGACGAACGTCGGCAGTTTAGATGATCAGGATGTCAAATCTGCTGAATTCACCGTACATCAGACTTCACGTCTTCTCTGTAATGCTTTTACTGTATGCACTAACCAGGAACTATCAAGCCTTGTGTATGAACCCTTACATTTATGGAAGGCTAAATGGGGTTAGTCATCATACAGCCACAGAAAATAAAAATCATAGGGCACATGAGGAGAAAGTCATGGGATTACCTGCATTTGTTCTGGCGTCCATTGATCCAGGTTGACAGACTTCACTCTTGATATATGGACACCAAGGTTTCTATGAATTCCAGCACATCTGATGCAAATAAAAACTCCTAAATTCCAGGAAGCCCATCTTGGACCTAAAAGATAAGAGATTGTACATTTCCATTAAAGGTTTGAGATAATCATAGATGTTCAAACAAGTTGAAAAACTCATTTTCACATAAATTTTGGTTTTGTTTTAGATATGCCCAAAAAGCAGAAATAGATTCATGCAGCACTTCTATGGAAGCCATAATGATACTAGATATGTGTTAGAAGCCTTTTTATAGTACAATCGTTCTCATAGCTATTAATATGTTAGGCTGGTTTCACACTACCGGTTTTTGGAATCCGGGTGAATCCAGCCGACTTTCAATGAGGACGCAGGAACCTGCGGATGCATCCGGTTATATATGTTTCCAATTGGATCCAAGTGTCACCGATTTTTGGCAGATAAATACACAAAATATTGCAAATTTGGTGCTCGGTTAAAACCTGGAAGCACCTGGATCCATCGCTATCTGACTAGCATTAAAATGGAGCTCTTTGGAACCCAGATCCGCGGAAGCTGGATCAGGATGCAAGGATCTGGGATTTTTGAGTAAGCATGGCCAGAAACTAGTTTTATGTGACAGCCACTAGGAGGCGTGTCATTTTTCATCAGATCCGTAAACAAAAAAACAAAAAAAAAAAAAACACACAAACTGATGCTACCGCACCGGTATTACGTTGGATCCGTCAGCCAGATTAGTTAATACTGGTGCGAGATAATTCAGTTGCATCAGGATTGACAGGTGCGGGGGGATCCGGTTTGCTCCATATTCCCTCCAGATCCAAAAACCGGTAGTGTGAAACCAGCTTTAGTCAATGTTTCTAAAGAGTAGAAGGTAGAATTTATAGTAATTATTTCATGTCCACACTGACAGATGAAAATGATGGTCAATAAAGGGCTCAAGAGTTTAACAAATCCTTGGATACATATATGTTCACATATGAGCTGGATAAGGTTTAGTTTCTTACACCATTTACAATATAAAACTGCTGATACAATCCAGGTTTTAATATCTGTAAGAAGCCCGGTGAAGGATTACGGTACTTCAGTCAGCTCCTCAGGGTCTGAGATTTGACAACAGTACAAGCTGTCAGGCTGGGTGGATGGCGACTGAATACACTTGCAATGTATTTCTGGACCCTCAAAATAATCATAAATTGTCAGTTTAGTCATTCTGATAGATTTTCCATCGGATTCTCTCGATCTATGCTCATGTAATCCTGATCTCTTCAAAACAATCTGTTGCAGCAATCTGCACCCACAGAGAGACGTGTGATGAGTTGACACTCACTGCCATCATCTGTACTCCCAATGAGCACGTTCTGGTATCAATACAGCTCAAGGCAGGTAAAGTAGGTGTTTGGAAGCCCCATACAATGCAAAGGTTTTTTTTTTTTACAGGAATGAAGACAAATACCCTAATAAAGTGATTACCAAAGTTCCACAAGTTTAAGGCTGGCTTCACACCAAGATTTTTGACTGTCAGGTTCTGTATGGTGTTTGGTGTTTTGTAGGATGCACCAAACAGAACCTGACAGCCACAGACAAGCAGAACCGGAGGGCAAATCTGACCTCCGATCCTGCTTTTTGCCGCTTAGTTTGTGCCACTGTCCAGTGCTGAAATTTCAGCACTGTGAGTGCAGGGGAGCTGGCCATGGAGCACTCCAGGTGCTGAAATTCAATGGCGGCTGCTATTAACAGCCGCCACTCTTTCAGCACCAGGCGTCCGGGACCCGGCACGATTTTCTGCCGGATCTGGCGCCCATAGACTCCCATGCTATGGGCGCTGGATCCAAGAGGATCCAGTATTGTCCGATTTTTGCATCGGACACAAAAAAATCCAGCATGGCAAATAACAGCTATCCGGTCCCATAATGATACATGGGGGGCAAATTCGCTTCCAGGGCTGTTCAGTTCAAAAACCGTGGTGTGAAGCTGGCCTAAGCTGGCCGAAATTATTTTTTTTTTAGAAAACAGCTTTATAACAGCTTCTGGTTCAACTGTAGACTTTAAATGTCTGGTGATGCTGCTCTACTGCATAGGAGCATGGCTACATTACACTGAGTTACTGCAAGAGCAGGAATCCAGCAGGTAGAAACAGTCAAAGTCTCTATAGAGATGGCAGAAACAGTTTGTTAAGGTTTGCGCCTTGCCCAATCACTCTACACAGCAGTAAAGAAGCTGTGCATGAACTAAGAGGGAGTGGTGGAGGGGCTTCCCATCCATACATAGTGGTCAGGTGAACAAAGGTGATCATGAGGGAGCAGAAATGGCTGGGTCATAGGAGACCTACACAGCTCTTCTATGCAACCAAGAAAGCACATTTCCTTTGTAAAAATATGATAATGACATAAAAATGAGGCCCCACATTACACAAAAAAAAAAAAAATGCAAAAATTACTTGAACATCAGAATTAGAAAATGTTAATAGCTCTTTAAACCACATGCAGGAGAAAGAATTGGACGTGTCTGGTCAGGAATGGGGGGTAAATGGCCTGGTCTTGAACTGGTTAAATAACACTTGATTTAGTGCAGATTACAATTCTTCACAGTGTGATTCACATGTAGAGGTTTTAGGACAATCTGAAGACTTTTCACAGATTTGTTGCTAATTTCTGTAAAACTACAGGGTGGGCCATTTATAGGGATACACCTAAATACAATGGGAATGGCTGGTGATGTCAACTTTTTGTTTGTTGCACATTAGTATTGTTATTTATTTATTTTTATAGCGCCATTAGATACCATGGCACTTTAAAAAAAAGAGCGGAGAATAAGGACAAATACAGTACATATGGACAAACAAGTCTTACAGATACAGGAGGGAAGAGTACCCTGTCCACAAGGGCTCACAGTCTATGAGGGCGGGCGAGGAAATAATAGCAGGGGAAAGCGCTGATCGTGTGATGGTGGAGCGACATTAGTATATGGGAAGGGGGGGGGAACTTTTACAGATGGGTGGTGACCATGGCGGCCATTTTGAAGTCAGCCATTTTGAATCAAACTATTTTTTTTCCATGGGAAGAGGGTCATATGAAATTCTCAATACGTTTGATGTGTCGCAAGAAAAACAATGGTGTGCTTGGTTTTAACATCACTTTATTTTTTTATGAGTTATTTACAAGTTTATGATCACTTATAAAATGTGTTCAAAGTGCTGCCCATTGTGTTGGATTGTCAATGCAACCCTCTCTTCCTACTCTTGACACACTGAGAGCAACACCTGAGAAGAAATGCTAGCACAGGCTTCCAGGATCCGTTGTTTCAGATGCTGCATGTCTGGTATCTTCACAGCATAGACAATTGCCTTCAGAAAACCCCAAATATAAAAGTCTAAGGGGGTCAGATCTGGAGACCTTGGTGGCCATTCAACTGGCCCACATCGACCAATCCACTTTCCAAGAAAGGAATGTTCGGAACTGACACCCATAATGTGGTGGCGCACCATCTTGTTGAAAAAAGTCAGGGAACGTGCCATCTTCAGTGCATAAAGAGGGCAACACAACATCATGTAGCAATTTCAGATATCCAGTGGCATTGAGGTGTCCATTGATGAAGAATGTCCCCACTATCTTTGTACCCCATATACCACACCGTACCATCAATTTTTGTGTTCCAACAGTCTTGGGGGGGGTCTATCCACTGTGGGTTAGTGACAGACCAATAGCGGTGGTTTTATTTATTAACTTCAATATTCACAAAAACGTTTGCCTCATCACTGGACATAATGTTCTGTTTAAACTGAGTGTCCTGTTCCAATTTTGTTTTGCCCATTCCGCATATTCAGTTTGCTGACCTGGGCCATCCTCATTGAGATACTGCAGCAGCTGGATTTTGTAAGATTGCCATTTGTGAGTACCCAATATCCGCAAAGGGAAGTTCGACTGATGCCACTCTCCAGTGACATGCGGTGAGTGCTACGCTGTGGGCTCTTGCTGAATGAAGCTAGGACAGCCACTGATGTTTCTTCATTAGTGACAGTTTTCTTGCGTCTACATTTTGGCAAATCCAACACTGAAAATGAGTCACAAAATTTGGCAACCAGTTTTCCAACTGCAGCACGGGAGATGGGTGGTCTCGTAGGGTGCCTTGCATTGAAATCTGCTGCAATGACCCAGGTCCTGCGTTCACCAAACAACACAATTTCTGTCCACTCCTCACGTGTTAACCTCTGTGACATGTCAATAGCTGTAAACAAAGAGAAACTTGTAAATACCGTAACTCATAAAAGAATAAAGTTACGTTAAAACCAAGAACGCCATTGTTTTTCTTATGAAATTCTCAATAACTGATGCGTCACATGATTCTCTTCCAATTGAAAAAAATAAAGTTGAATCCAAAATGTCCTACTTCAAAATAGCCACATAGTCACCACCCATCTGGAAACGTTTCCCCCTCCCATATACTAATTTGCCACAAACAGGAAGTTGATATCACCAACCATTCCCATTTTATTTAGGTGCATCCATATAAATGGTCCACCCTTGTATATGCAGTTTAGCATCGTGGGAATCAGCCAGGCTGAAAGAATTGTGGCACAGACAGAGTTGGCCCTGTATAGATTCTAGGCAGTTAGACCAAAACTACATAACATATTTCCAATACTCTACTCCTCCATTTATTATCTGGCCCCGACAAGTACTAGAAAAGGTACAGGAAAGCCGCACACATGAGAGCCGCCTGTACGGAGCATATTATCACTGACTTGCTTCTTTTGTGCAATATTTTAATACCCCACAGTGAAGTACCAAAATTACAAATCGGTATCCTAGTACATGCTCCTTCCATGGCAGGACAATACAAAGGAGAATAATCACCACCACTAGGGCTGCAGCTTTATGAGTGAACCCGACAACCACAGGATTGTTTATTTCCCATCTTGCACACCATGTTGGACGGGTCTGTGAAATGTTCTATTTCAAAGAAAATCCCACATGGGCTTCAATACACAGATGCAGTAATGTGTTCTTTTTTTTTTTTTTTTTTTTTTAAATGCTTTAGTAAGCAAACAGGTAATTTGAAAAAAAAAAATACCTCAAGTAAATCCATAAAGGCATCTCTGTAGCTCATAAGTGCACTTATTGTACAGAGGATTAAGGCTGATGCTATAAAGGATCGGCATCATAGCATTTCCCAACAAAAGATCACGTTATCAAATGCTTTCACGATCGAGACTGAAATATCAAAGTGACCATTTACCAATAAATAGGATTTTAGCATGTAAACATTGAAAGATGACATCCTATTATTTTATGACCAGAACATTTAGTGACTGATATCAGGTAGATAAGATTCATTTTTGGAGAGATTAAATGTCGATAGACGTGTCATTAAAGTTATTTCCCAGGACTATTATATTGATGGCCTATCCTTAGAATTAGGCTGCGTTCAGATGCGGCGTATTTGGCAGTGCCTGCATGCAGACGCCGCGCTTTCCGAGCGCGCTTTTCCAGAGCCCAGTTTAACATGCAGCCTATGGTAAAAGTGCGTCGAAAAAAAATGAGAAGAATTGCCATGTCAATTCTTGTTGCGCGCGCGCTTTTGCAGTGAAAGTGCACGAGCAAAAATATGCAGCGCCTGCATGCCTTTCAGCAAAAGCCATAGCTTTTGCTGGTAGGTGTACCCCACTTTCTTTTGCACTGCATTTACGCGAGCGCTCAAAAGCACCACGTAAAAGCAGGCATACGCGGCAATTACGCCGTATCTGAACGCAGCCTTAGGTTATCAATATCTCATTGGTGAAGAGAGGGATCAACATCCAGATGTGCTGAGTTGTGGAGAGGAACTAGAGAGTTTTGATAAAGTGCATACTGGCTGCAGCCAGGTAATAGCCATCCATCCTTTATTGATTCGAATAGCTGTATAAATACTCTATAGAAAGGTGGCTGGGATCTCATAAGTTAACATCTCAGTCTAGAATGTTGCTTCTTTGCATATTTAGGCAGGCTCTAGTGGTCGATCTTATTGGCATCAAGCTGAAAACAATTCAAGACAAAAACTCTCACAGCAATAGAATGACAACAGATGGGAAAAGCAAGTCAATTGCAAACTTGCTTATTTCTAAACTTCCTAAATTTCATAACATGAAAATAACCTTTTAACTATACGCAAACATAAGAAGACTCACAATTTCCTCCAGGCTATTTGCACTGCTGAATAACTTGTAGATACAAGCTATAGTTTTATCCTGTATGATTCTTTATTACCGTATATACTCGTGTATAAGCCGACCCCCCTACTTTTGCCCCCAAAATCTGGGAAAACCTATTGACTCGTGTATAAGCCGAGGGTGGACCCCAGCACAGGTATATAGCCCCCAGCAGTGTGGTATACAGGCCACCCCAGTGGTATACAGGCCTCCCCAGTGGTAGTATACAGCCCCCAGCAGTGTGGTATACAGCAGCCTCCCCAGTGGTATATACAGCGGCAGCCCCAGAGGTAGTATACAGCAGCAGCCCCAGAGGTAGTATACAGCAGCCCCAGAGGTAGTATACAGCAGCCCCAGAGGTAGTATACAGCAGCCCCAGAGGTAGTATACAGCAGCCCCAGCGGTAGTATACAGCAGCCCCAGCGGTAGTATACAGCAGCCCCAGCGGTAGTATACAGCAGCCCCAGTGGTAGTATACAGCAGCCCCAGTGGTAGTATACAGCAGCCCCAGTGGTAGTATACAGCAGTCCCAGTGGTAGTATACAGCAGCCCCAGAGGATATATACAGCAGCCCCAGAGGTATATACAGCAGCCCCAGAGGTATATACAGCAGCCCCAGAGGTAGTATACAGCAGCAGCCCGCCCGCCACCCCCATCAGTATACAGGCGCCCCCCCACCAGTATCCAGGGCCCCTCCTTGCTCCGCAAACCTGTAAAGTAAAATCATTATACTTATCACTGTCCTGTCGCCGCCATCCCCGCCGTTGCCGACATTGCGCTCCTCCGTCTTCATCCAGCGTCTTCCGGCTTCCTCCTCTGGCGCGCAGACAATGACGTCATTGCCTGCGCCGACCAGAGGAAGCCGGAAGAAGACGGATGAAGCCGGAGGAGCGCGATGTCGGCAGCGGTGGGGACGGCGGCGACAGGACAGTGATAAGTATAATGATTTTACTTTACAGGTTTGCGGAGCAAGGGGGGGCCCTGGATACTGATGGGGGGGCGCCTGTATACTGATGGGGGTGGCGGGCGGGCGGCCTGCCGTTGGTATGACTCGCGTATAAGCTGAGGGAGGACTTTTCAGCCCAATTTTTGGGCTGAAAAACTCGGCTTATACGCGAGTATATACGGTATTTCTCCATAAACATGTACATACAACGCATATAGACAATTAAAATGTCTTCCTCAGGTATTTTGTTAACATAAGAAGACTGCAAGTCTTGTAACCATTTTTATTTTCTTTAAGAGTAAAGCATTTCCTTATGAGCGATGAACAAGCTGCCCTGAACAAAGTTCTTCATTATAGTACAGTGCTCACAAGAACAAATAATGTGAAGGACATCTGAAATTGTTTGAGTAGATTAGCATCACTCACCTCTGTAATTCCACTAGGATCAAACAAGCCACCATCTGAATGATTTCAGTAAACTAAAAATTGAATTTAAACCAAATAATTCACAGATCTAATTGGTGAGGCTTTATGTCATTTTGATCACTGTATAAAAATACATTCTATATAAAAGTTCTTCACTTGAATGGGAGATTAACTGCAGTACTTACATAGCTTAATGGTAGCAGCTATGGAGCCGCATACATTGCAAACCTTGCATACAAACTTGACGGTGGTGCAAGAGTACCTCATCCAACTAATCGCACATTGACTGATTTATGATGCCTCATCAATTTGAGTCACGGAAAATCCTTTTAACCCTTTAACGATCAGATGATTTTCTTTTCTGTGCTTTTGTTTTTTTTCCTCTTTTTATACCAAGAGCCATAATTTTTTTTTAACTTTTCCATCAATATTGCCGTGCAAGCAAGGAGATGGAGTCAGTAAGCCAAATAGCTGACTCCTCAATTTCTCTGAATCTGACCCCACCAAAATAGACACAGACTCCACAACCCTGGCAGTTATGTCAGCAAGCCAAACATCCGACCCCACAACCCTGGCTGCGATGTCAGCAAGCCAAACATCCGACCCCACAACCCTGGCTGCAATGTCAGCAAGCCAAACATCCGACCCCACAACCCTGGCTGCGATGTCAGCAAGCCAAACATCCGACCCCACAACCCTGGCTGCGATGTCAGCAAGCCAAACATCCGACCCCACAACCCTGGCTGCGATGTCAGCAAGCCAAACATCCGACCCCACAACCCTGGCTGCGATGTCAGCAAGCCAAACATCCGACCCCACAACCCTGGCTGCGATGTCAGCAAGCCAAACATCCGACCCCACAACCCTGGCTGCGATGTCAGCAAGCCAAACATCCGACCCCACAACCCTGGCTGCGATGTCAGCAAGCCAAACATCCGACCCCACAACCCTGGCTGCGATGTCAGCAAGCCAAACATCCGACCCCACAACCCTGGCTGCGATGTCAGCAAGCCAAACATCCGACCCCACAACCCTGGCTGCGATGTCAGCAAGCCAAACATCCGACCCCACAACCTTGGCTGCGATGTCAGCAAGCCAAACATCCGACCCCACAACCCTGGCTGCGATGTCAGCAAGCCAAACATCCGACCCCACAACCCTGGCTGCGATGTCAGCAAGCCAAACATCCGACCCCACAACCCTGGCTGCGATGTCAGCAAGCCAAACATCCGACCCCACAACCCTGGCTGTGATGTCAGCAAGCCAAACATCCCACCCCACAACCCTGGCTGCGATGTCAGCAAGCCAAACATCCGACCCCACAACCCTGGCTGCGATGTCAGCAAGCCAAACATCCGACCCCACAACCCTGGCTGCGATGTCAGCAAGCCAAACATCCGACCCCACAACCCTGGCTGTGATGTCAGCAAGCCAAACATCCAACCCCACAACCCTGGCTGCGATGTCAGCAAGCCAAACATCCGACCCCACAACCCTGGCTGCGATGTCAGCAAGCCAAACATCCGACCCCACAACCCTGGCTGCGATGTCAGCAAGCCAAACATCCGACCCCACAACCCTGGCTGTGATGTCAGCAAGCCAAACATCCGACCCCACAACCCTGGCTGTGATGTCAGCAAGCCAAACATCCGACCCCACAACCCTGGCTGTGAGGTCAGCAAGCCAAACATCCGACCCCACAACCCTGCATGAAAGGGCTTGTTTTTTGAGGTATGAGTTTGTAGTTTGGAATAACCCCATACATTTTATCATATGATGTACTGAAAAACTGAAAAGAAACTTTGCACAAGAACAAAAAAAAAGTGTATTCCTGCAGTTCTGGAGTTTTTTTTATTGACAGCGTTCATTTTACAATAAGAAACACCTGGCAATACGCTTCTCTAGAGGTTAGTACAATTAGAGAGAGATACCAATTACCATATGTTTTGTTTACCAAGAGCCACATCGTTTTCAGTTTTTGGTACATTGATCTGTTTAAGGGTTTGCATTTTGCAACCTCCCAAACCCTCCACCAAGACATTGTTTTTATTGATATAATTTTGGGGTATATACAGTGTTTTGATCGCCTGTTATGACATGTCTTTCTGATGTTGCAGCGGCTGAAACAATGCTGGAGTTATGATTTTCATTTTCGCGTTATGCCATCTACTGATCAGATTAATTTCAGAATTTGATTAGAATTTACAAACACAGCAATGCCAAACTCGGTTTATGTATTTATTTCTTAATTTTTAATGTAGTAAAAGTGGGGTGATTTAAAGGGATCCTGTCACCCCCAAAACACCTCTAAACCTATTAAAAGCTGTCCCTAGAGCATATTAACACTTTCCCTACACTCCTTTTAGCTCCTAAATGCCCTTAGTCAAAGTGAAGAAAAACGTTATAATAGTACCTCATTAGTGATGATAATGAGTGACTATGCTATTCATAGTCACTCATCAAGGCAGCCCCTCTTCTTCATATCACGCCTATTCAGGCGTGATCGTCATCCTAGATTCAAAATCGCACCTCCCTGCGCGCCTCCCCACTCTCCCATAGCGTCCGTGCTTCATTGTGGGACTGTATGACGCGATCCGCGTCATTCCCGGCGCCGGGTGACGTATTTGCAGCCGCGCCGCGCTGTCAGCTTCAAGTCCCGCACTGCGCATGCCCATGCGCATGCGCAGTGCGTATTTTGAAGCTGACTGCGCGGCGCGGCTGCAAATACGTCACCCGGCGCCGGGAATGAGGCGGATCGCGTCATACAGCCCCACAATGAAGCACGGACGCTATGGGAGAGTGGGGAGGCGCGCAGGGAGGCGCGATTTTGAATCTAGGATGACGATCACGCCAGAATACGCGTGATATGAAGAAGTGGGACTGCCTTGATGAGTGACTATGAATAGCATAGTCACTCATTATCATCACTAATGAGGTACTATTATAACGTTTTTCTTCACTTTGACTAAGGGCATTTAGGAGCTAAAAGGAGTGTAGGGAAAGTGTTAATATGCTCTAGGGACAGCTTTTAATAGGTTTAGAGGTGGTTTGGGGGTGACAGGATCCCTTTAAGTGTTTATATATTTTAATATTGTTTAAAACTTTTTTTTTTTTTTTCAATGTATTTGTTTCCTTAGGGAACTTGAACCTGCGATCGCATGTGGTACATACAGCATGTATATACAGTATAGCAGAAATCACCAATGAATCACCAATGAACACTAGCCATTGACTGGTTTTCATAGCAGTACCAAGACGACAGAACCCAGGAGTCTTCACAAACCCCTGGCTGTCTTGGAAAACACAGCGATGGCCTGCAACCGCATGACAGAATCGTTGATAAGGGGTTACAATAGTACGCCCCTCTGCCAGCACTCAATAAATGACCACAGCATTCATCACCTTAACAGCCCTGGACAGAGATCCACTTCACCCACCGCTCTTGGAGGCAGATGGGTGAAAAACACAAAACCTCAGAAAAATGTAAAAAAGAAAAAAAAAAACCCTCACCATTGCCAACCAATACTGAATGCGCAAACAGGGTGTGGAGAACCTCCTAGTATAAAGATGGGTGCCACTCTCGTGCATAATGCTGATGGAACAGCCACTCTTCAGCCTTCCAAATGCAGTGGAGCAGCTGCTTACATGAGACACTACTGTTTGGCTGAATAACACAGCCATCATCTGCCGGTAAAGATGCTAGCTCGGCTTGTGAGCCTGCATCAAAGGCAGGCAACACAGAAAAAACGTCTGTTAACAAAACTAAGCCCTTAAAAACATTTAACACAAAGGAGTAAACTGCTGAGACCCAAAAGTTAAAATTCCTTGATAAACCAAAATGGCTTAAGTATACAATACTGCTTAATTTTATGTAGAGTTTATCTCATAGGTTCACAGATTCCTACAAAATTTCAGCAAGATAAATTAGATTAAAAATTACATGCCTGGCCTCATTCAGACATTTTAGCCACAGACATGTGCATTTTTTCACTAATAGAACACATACACGTTTTATAGAGTCTATAGGGCTGTTCACATGTTCACAAGGACATGCCTGATTTGAACAATCAATACTACACATACAAGTCTATGGGTTCATGAAAACGGTGTTATCCATGTGCTGTCCATAAATGTACAATCTGTGTGCGGTCTGTGATCAAAGTTACGATGTAATTTTACAGCAGTAGGCTATGGCGGCTGAGCCCCAGATTAAATTGATGATTCGCCTGTTAATGGGTAAAGCACTTGTGATAGATAGCAGTTTTCTCTGCTGCAAATCTAGCATGGCTCAGACTGTCCTGCCCTACATTAACCCCACTCACACCATTGATTAGCAGCATTCTATGTAGCCTGTATATTGACAAAGCTGATCATCAGCGAGTGGTGGGAGGGGTTGGGCAAGGAGGCCTGAAACATCTAGTCCTATAATAATAATTTCCTGCTAGAAATCACTGATCTTACTGAAATAAAAGCAGGCCTGACATGAAGGAAATTTAGGCTTGGCTCCGCCCATAATGGTCACATGGTCGTGACATCACCACAGGTTCTTTTACAGCATATGTGAATATCTGAAGGTCCTTAAGTGATCTCAATATATTACAATTGAGGGGGTGTGACTGTTTAAAAAACCACATGGCTGAATCTGGATTTTCACAGCCTTATTTAACACAAAGCAAGTTCCTGGATGCTATACAAGGTGCAGTGTATACCGTACAATTGACTCCCCAGTGCTGAAACCCACTAATACCCAATTAATGTGCTATAATCTTTCCTGTTCTAAAGCATTGACTGACAAAGGTCAATAATGCCATTTTCGGAGCTGTTTTCACTAACATGAGAACATTAAAAAAAATACACAATTTTTTTTTAATAAGATGTACTATATACAGAGAAAAAGGAAAAACAAAACTAGATTTCTGCTTTTTCTATCTCCAGCCTCAAATTGAAGCTTAAGGGAAGCAACGCCTCACTTTCCAACTGCAAGCTATGTAAAATATAATTACTGCAAACAGAATTGCAATTTAAGCACCCGACCATCTGTGCACAATAAAAACTACAACTCGCGTACGCAGTGGAGGTCTGGAGAAAATATCTGCTTTTATTATCCATGTTGCAAGAATAAACTCCATTGTAGGTGCCAAGGGTCAAATATAAGTTTAATTTCTGTGTGTAGAATACTGCAATAAGCTGCCAAGCAGCGTGCCAAGTCTACCCGCAACACGCCGCTAAACTACAGAGAACTAGTGAAGAACAACTTTATCAAGAATAATAATAAGGGTCACAGAATTTTACACAAAAGTACCATATATACTCGTGTATAAGCCGACCCGTGTATAAGCCGACCCCCTACTTTTGCCCCAAAACCTGAGAAAACCTATTGACTCGTGTATAAGCCGAGGGTGGACCCCAGCACAGGTATACAGCCCCCAGCAGTGTGGTATACAGCAGCCTCCCCAGTGGTATATACAGCAGCAGCCTCAGTGGTAGTATACAGCAGCAGCCCCAGTGGTATATACAGCAGCAGCCCCAGTGGTTAGTATGCAGCAGCCCCAGTGGTTAGTATGCAGCAGCCCCAGAGGTATATACAGCCCCAGTGGTAGCATACAGCAGCCCCAGAAGTATATACAGCCCAAGTGGTAGTATACAGCAGCCCCAGTGGTATATACAGCCCCAGTGGTAGTATACAGCAGTCCCAGAGGTATGGCTTATATTTGCAGCCAGCCTATTTACATACACATACCCATACACACACACATACACACACACACACACACACATATACACATACACACAGCTTCCTACCTTGTCCCCCCGTTCTGCAGTGCCTCCGGTGTCCTCCGTGCCGACCGCTGTGCTGCCTCCTCGATCCTCTTCTTCTGTGCTGGGATGTCCTCTGTGCCTTCCGGTGTCCTCCATGCTCCGTTCTCAGTCTGCTGTGCCTTGTGGTTCCCCCTGCTTCGGTTCCATCATCATCGGTGCTGGGGGCCGCCATCTTCCTTCTTCCCTCCGCCCCTGGCCAGTGATGTCAGAGCAGGCCGCGCTGTGATTGGCTAGCACCCGTGACACGTGATCACGGGTGCTAGCCAATCACAGCGCGGCCTGCTCTGACATCACTGTGACATCACTGGCCGGGGGCGGAGGGAAGAAGGAAGATGGCGGCCCCCAGCACCGATGATGATGGAACCGAAGCAGGGGGAACCACAAGGCACAGCAGACCGGGAACGGAGCACGGAGGACACCGGAGGCACTGCAGAACGGGGGACAAGGTAAGAAATACTGCGTATTGACCCGTGTATAAGCCGAGGGGGGGACTTTTCAGCTCAATTTTTGGGCTGAAAAACTCTGCTTATACACGAGTATATACGGTAACATACTGTTATATACTATAGAATTACTTAACATGATTAAATATATATTATTATACATACTGTATATACTATAGTATATAGTAGTGTATCCAATAATGAGAAACTCATTAAAAAAAGAAAAAATGAAATATCACATGGTCATTAGTATTCAGAGCCTTTACTCAGACATTCATATTTAAGACACCATTTCCTCATGATCCTCCTTGAGATAATTCTACTCCTTCATTGCAGTCCAGGTGTGTTTAATTAAACTGATAGGACTTAATTTGGAAAGGCACACCCCTGTCTATATAGGACCTCACAGCGCATGTCAGCCAAATGAGAATCATGAGGTCAAAGGAACTGCCCAAGGAGCTCAGAGACAGATTTATGGCAAGGCACAGATGTGACCAAGGTTACAAAAGAATTTTTGCAGTACTCAAGGGTCCTAAGGGCACAGTGGCCTTCATAATCCTTAAATAGAAGACGTTTGAGACGACCAGAAACCTTTCTAGATCTGGTCGTTCAGCCAAACGGAGCAATCGTGGGAGAAGAGCCTTGGTAAGAGATGTAAAGAAGAAGCCCAAGATCACTGTGGTTGAGCTCCAGAGATGCAGTAGGGAGATGGGAGAAAGTTCCACAAAGTCAACTATCACTGCAGCCCTCCACCAGTCGGGCCTTTATGGCAGAGTGGCCTGATGGAAGCCTCTCCTCAGTGCAAGACATATGAAACACAGAAGTTGGCAGAAAAACACATGAAGGACTCCCAGACTGAGAAATATGATTCTCTGGTCTGATGAGATAAAGATAGAACTTTTTAGTGATACCGTACATACTCGCGTATAAGCCGAGTTTTTCAGCCCAAAAATTGGGCTGAAAAGTCCCCCCCTCGGCTTATACGCGAGTCACTGTATACACTGTATACAGTGTATACAGTATACAGGCCTGCCCCCATCAGTATACAGGCCCCCCCTTGCAGCACAAACCTGTAAAGGAAGAGATTAGTATACTTATCACTGTCCCGCTGCCGCTGTCCCGCCGAAGTCATCGCGCTCCTCCGTCTTCATCCATCTTCTTCCGGTCGGCGCAGGCAATGACGTCATTGTCTGCGCGCCAGAGGAAGTCGGAAGATGCTGCATGAAGACGGAGGAGCGCGATGACGGCGGCGGGACAGCGGCAGCGGGACAGTGATAAGTATACTAATCTCTTCCTTTACAGGATTGTGCACCAAGGGGGGGCCCTGTACACTGATGGGGGGGCTGCTGTATACTACCACAGGGCTGCTGCTGTATTGTCTGCGCGCCAGAGGAAGTCGGAAGATGCTGCATGAAGACGGAGGAGCGCGATGACGGCGGCGGGACAGTGATAAGTATACTAATCTCTTCCTTTACAGGATTGTGCACCAAGGGGGGGCCCTGTACACTGATGGGGGGGCTGCTGTATACTACCACCGGGGCTGCTGCTGTATACTACCACTGGGGCTGCTGCTGTATACTACCACTGGGGCTGCTGCTGTATACTACCACTGGGGCTGCTGCTGTATACTACCACTGGGGCTGCTGTATACCACACTGCTGGGGGCTGTATACCTGTGCTGGGGTCCACCCTCGACTTATACACGAGTCAATAGGTTTTCCCAGGTTTTGGGGGCAAAAGTAGGGGGGTCGGCTTATACACAAGTATATATGGTAATTGTAAGCGGTATGTGTGGAGAAAACAAGGCAGTGCTCATCACCTGACAAATACAATCCCAACAGTGAAACATGGTGGTGGCAGTATCATGCTATGGGGGTGCAGGGACAGGACGACTAGTTGCAATTGAAGGAAACATGAATGGCGGGCAAGTACAGAAATAGATGAAAAGGGGGCTTCTACTCAATATTGAGCAAAGGGTCGGAATACTTATGACGATGTGATATTTTACTTTTTCTCTAATAAATTTACAAAAAATTCTACATCTCTGATTTCTTTCAGTCAAGACGAGGTGCAGAGTGTACATTGAGAAAAAAAAATGAACTTTTTTGAATCTTCCAAATGGCTGCAATGAATCAGAGTGAAAAATTGAAGAAAAAATAAAAAAAAAATAAAATAAAATTTATATAATTATATATATATATATATATATATACATACACACACATACATACATATTATATAAAATTATATATATTTATTATAATATATATATATATATATATATATATATATTATAATAAAAATATATAATTTTTTTTTTCTTCAATTTTTCACTCTGATAGTACAGGAAGGTAAAAACATTTCCAAAATATGATTGTGTTCAAAGTGTATTAGATTCGTTTAAAATCTATAGGAAAAAAAATTTTCTGGTTTGAATTGAAGCGCTTCCAGAGGGATCACAGGGATGGCAAATTATTCCAAAATAAGTTCTTCTTTTATTACGCGTTTCAGCTTAAAATATAACAAGCCTTCATCAGATAAAAATCTGAAACGCGTAATAAAAGAAGAACTTATTTTGGAATAATTTGCCATCCCTGTGATCCCTCTGGAAGCGCTTCAATTCAAACCAGAAAATTTTTTTTCCTGCACTTTAACACAAGCCTCCCTCTGGGCGACTTGCTTCTCTGGGAACAAGCAGCAGGCCAGGAGATCCAGGAAATATCCCTCTGTAGGATTATATGCTAACTGCACAAGACACCAGAAAGGTGAGAATAATACCTGAGAACAACTGTTGCTACTAATACACTGCACTTAGATCTGCGCCTTCTCTTTTCTCCTCTATCCCCAGTCTCGCTGACCTCACAGTCTCTGAAGACACTATTTGACTGTTTAAAATCTATACAAATTCTAATTATATGTCATTGAAGATGATCCAATACTACTTTGCACTTCATGTATAAAAAGACAGCTATCACTACCACAAGAAATCATTTCTTGTGCGGACGAGACTGGGTGATTTGTGCGCAGTTATCTGCCTGCACACAGATCACATATGGGAGTGAATGGGTGCCCACGGTCATGCGCAGTCAAGCGCAGCACCATGCGCTCCCATTATAAAGATAGGGACTTGCGGTGCTGCGCTCACATTGCGGCTCCCCTCCGCAGAACGCTGTGGAGGGGAACGCTAATGTGAAAGCACCCTAAATCTGGCTGACCATTCAAAACTCCACAAAAATTGACAAATAGTCATGATCGGGGTACCACTACAGCAGTTTTTTTTTTTTTTTCCCCAGCGCTGAAGTGGTTTTTAAATGTAAGCCCCCCTTCCCTTAGTCTTATATACACTTCTTACAGACGCCGCTCTGGTCCTGCGACATTATCCTTTGCCATAACGTTTGCCTGGCTGGAAGTTGAAAGCTATGTCACAAGAGCTCAATGTATTATGAAAGCAAGAACAAGGCCAGAATGATGCTCCCTCAGATATGTACTAAAAAGTGACCCTCGCCATGCTCCATGAATCATTGGAGCTGCCAGGAGGTCACTTTTTGCTGCAGACCAACCACAATGGCACTGGAAAAGGATGAAAGTGGTGAAAGGAGGGTAAAAGACAGGGACAAAGGACTTGCATTTAAAGCAGCAGAATAGTGGTGGAAAAAAGAAAATGATGTAGGGGTGCTTTAAACCAAATTTAACAATAAGCTGCATCCATTATTAAAGGGGTTGTCCACTACTCAAATAACACCATAACAATCCCCATGTTAGCCTTATCAAATAATAAAAAAAAAGCTTATACTCCCCTCCCACAGAGGAGTTATTCCAGGTGCACATGGGTTGCTGAGGTTCACGGGACGTGGTTGCAACGAACAAGCCTCGTGCTGGCTTCTCTGCACCCTTTTGGACATACAAGAAATTAAAGGGAACCTGACCCCTCCAAATCACCCCCAACCCTATTAATACCTGTCCCTGCACCCTAACATATCAGTATTAGTGCTCCTTTTCTATAAAAAAAAAAAAAAAAAAGAACTCTAACATTAGAATAATCAGCAATATACACTTACAAATCTGAGACTTCTGGTCCCTGAATAAGTTTCTCAGGGAGTCCCCTCTGAGACTCTTTAAGCCCTCCCTAGGTGCTCATTTTCACACCCCAAATGATCCACCCTCGCTCTCTCTGTGCTGCTGTGATGTGCAGCTGAAGGCAGGACTAATGATTTGCATTCTGTGAGTGATAGACAGTGGGGAGGGTAAAGCCTGCACAAGCAAAGCACACAGACAGAGAGAGTGTGGATCCTCGAGGCTACAAAACAACACACCCCAAGGGCTAAAGAATATAGCCCCTGCTAATTATAATCACTAATAAGTATTAAAACGTTTTTATGCACTTTCACAGGATGCTTTTAGGAGACAAAAGAAGTGAGATTAGTGATAGGATGCGACAGAGACATGTTTTGGTAGCTTAGGAGGCGTTCTGGAGGTGACAGGATCAATTTAATAAGAAGTGGCAGACCCATCGCAACTCCCACTTCCTGTTTTCTTATACATCTGAAGGCGAGAAAAGGTGGCGAGAAAAACTGGCATTGATTGGGCGCAGGGCTCACGTGACGCAACAACCTCACCTAGGACACGGGAGAGAGCCAACAAGGGGAATAAGAAGGGTTGCCCAAGTTGTGTACAACTCTTAAGAACATCTATTAGACTTGAGACTAGAAATGAATTTTCAAAGTACAAAAATGGCTGTACAATCCTGATATTAAGAAGAGCAAATAAAAAGCATCCTGGCATGAATTTCCAATTTGCCTTAACTGGTCTAAGTGATCCTTGTAATAATGAATTCATTTTGTATTGTGAAATCTGGTAACCGATTTGCTTTATATTTACTCTACAGCCCCAGAGTGCATCCTCTTTAAAAGCCAAGCTGCACCAGTATAAAAATGATATAAGCAAACTGTGGAAGATGACTTGAGATACAAAGTTCGAGGACGTACGTGCTTTTCTTGAATCTTATTTAATTGGGGCTCAGGTTGTGTGATCAACAAGCCGTTGAACCTCGTAAATTTAGCAGGTTTCAATTTTTATTCATTTTAGTCAAACACATAAATCTCTCAGTATACACTATATTTACACTCTAAGCTACAAATTATCAGCTTTTCTTTTGATCAAGTCGTCACGCCTAGCATTACTACTAATCATCAGTCTCTACTTCTTCCGTTCTGTAACACCTCAGTATGCTCTTTCCAAATTCATCACATCAGAACTGAAACATGAAAGATAATGAGTGGATATTTTACAGAAATCATACAGATCTGTAATATTTGTATACATCACAGCCGCATATCAAAAAGGATTTTTCACTGCCAATCCGGCAGCACGATTGATCATTACCCAGGTTTCCGAGGTAGAGAAGTGTCCTGCTGAGACAATCTGCTATTGTGCAGAGCCATATGCAGGTGCACAGTCTAAAGACTGAACAGCTTTCCTTTCTCATGCTGCAGGTTTAGGGGGTAAGAGATAAAGATTATCAAACCCCAATGTCTTGCCCACATAGGCAGGGACAAGAGAACAAGCTCTTTATAGCAGTTTTACATCACTTCTGATTAGAGATGGGTAAACACGCAGATGTTCTGGTTTGCCGGATCGAAGCGGAAAAAGAAAAAATAAAATGGTCCAATTCAATACCGGGCTTGACATGAACCCCATAAAAGACCTGGGGACCGCAACTTTACAGTTATAAAATGGAAGTTGTGAGGGTTAGGGGGCAGCAAAAGGAAGCAACATGAGGATAACAGCAGGACAATTACATGGGACGGCTGTAGGCTGTTATTCTTAGGCTGGTGAGTCCTATGGTTATTAGGCCGTCCCCAGGTAAGAATACCAGCCCCCAGCTGTCTGCTTTATCTTGTCTGAATATCAAAATCGGGTGAACCCGTGCGGTTTTAAAATATTTTTTTTTAAATAACTAAACCCCTGTGGGGTCCCCATATTTTGATAACGAGCCAAGATAAATCACACAGCTGAGGGCTCCAGGCTGCACCTGTCTGCTTGACCTTAGCTGGCAATCAGAAATACCCCACAACATTTTTTCCAGTTATTTATTTTTAAAGTAGTGTGTAAGCAGCCAATCACAGATACGGACACAGAAGGTGGGCGGGGGAAGCAGGGGAATATACATTTTAATAAGCGGACACAAAAGCAGTTTGACAGCAGCGTAAAAACTCTAAGATTGTCCTACTTTAATCCCATTTTGCTTCCTTTTGCAGCCCTCTAACCCTTTATTCGGGCAGCCAATCTTGAACAATAATAAGGTCTTCCCAGAGAAATCAGCATTCGAGTTTCATGCATGGACACTAGGTATATCGTCCGGACCCCAAACTTTACAGTTTGGGTTCACCCGTCATTACTCCGGAGGCTTCCTCACTTCCTGAAATATGAAGCGGTTTTGGAAGTAAGGAGAGCAAGAACATCTCATCTGTACATAAAGGACCTTGACATGTAGTACCTATTATTAATTACTAGATGGTAGCCGATTCTAATGCATCGGGTATTCTAGAGTAGTATGTAGTTTATTTATGAAGATTTTCAGAATAATGCAAAGCGAAGCTGGGTTTAAATCCTGCGCCAATATCGCTGATTGCTGGCAACCAGCCGGGTACAACCAATGAGCGAATCGTGGTTGAAATACCCGCACCTAATTTGTGGGCGGACTGTCCCTGTTGCTGATTGTAACGCAAATCCTGCATTGCTGATTGGTCAGGCCAGCCGCCCCGATCAGACAAACAGACAGAAGTAGACAATTATATATTAGATTATTAGCGGAAAGTCTGAAGAGTGTTGACATTACTGAGAAGAGGAGGAGCACAACAGCTCTGACTACCAGTAAAAGGGCAGTAGGTGAGTAAATTAACACTACACTAAATATATATACACCGATTTAGCAGAAAAAAAATAAATCTTCATCGGAGTGTTTCTTTAAGCAGGAAGCAGAATACACCGGAACACACTAATGACATTTAAGCACAGCATAGCGTCTCGACCCCAATATTTTATGCACTTCAATACTGACAATGTAACACCAAGAAATTGAAGTTATGGATTTATGCAAATCACAGGAACAATATATATGTGAATAATATGCAATTGGGAAAAAAGTGGAAACAATTTTCAAAATATCTTGATTTTTTTCAGTATAGCATACGAGAGCCACATGCAGAAATACACACACTAGATTTCCATCAATGAGGTAATTAATGGGATTGTCCTCTACTAAGACAACCCACTCTGAATTACATTACAATGTTAGTTATGTCATCTATGTGCAGTCTGATTTTCATGAACCATAAACTTTTACATATAATTTTGATCCTTGACTCTTTAAAATAGGACATATCATGGATTTTTGTGAACTTTTCAGTCTTCAAAAAAAAAAAAAAAAATATCAGACATGTCAACATCCCCATTCACTATAGGGGGTTGCTCGCATCACCGTACCAGTGACTGGTGTGCATTACATTTCCTTATAAAGAAGCAGGGTTACACTTCGAAACGTGTAGAGTAATATGCTACATCGATGGCTTTGAATTGGATTCTTTGGTGCAGCGCGGATTTAATACGATTTTCCCTGATATCCTGCAAAACTTACTTGCCTTGGTGCATGCGGTTTCTGCGGCAGCTGCCTCTAACGCTTTCATTTGGTTGTGGGTCACAACCATACAAGGTGAACACTATTGCTTCCCTGCTAATCCTTCCTTTCCTGGGTAACACCCTATGGCCCTTTTCTTTTCCACAGTTTATGCTGTAGTCTAGGGGGCCAAGCATATCTGATTTCTTTCCTCTGACTGAGACAGTCCGAGGGAAAAAATAAAAAAAAATAGGAATCAGTCTTTTCAAGTTGGATCCGATTTTTTGGATCGTACTGGGCC
Organism: Allobates femoralis; assembly: GCA_033576535.1. Classification (NCBI taxonomy): domain Eukaryota; kingdom Metazoa; phylum Chordata; class Amphibia; order Anura; family Aromobatidae; genus Allobates; species Allobates femoralis. The sequence continues at coordinate 247,654,190 of JARQOC010000001.1, forward strand.
ATGCAAGTCAAAAGGCCGCTTTACACGTCGCGATATCGCAACGCAACATCGATATAAAGTCACGTGGTGTGGCCGTTGCAGTTGATATCGTTCATGCGTTGTGTCATGTAAATGGGCAATGCGACGCGAAAACAACCTAACTACGATATTGCAAGAAGATTGTGCAAGCCCTTCAACCGTACGATATTGTATATGCGATCTGGCAGCATCGTGCTGTGTGACAGCGCAACTACGATTTGGAGCGCAACTTCCCCTATTCACTCCAATGTGAAAAGGTCGTTCCTTGGGTTGCTCATACACAGTGTGGAAAAGGGGCGTACACCATCGTAGTTGCGTTGCATGCCGATATCTCCCTGTGTGACATCTACTATGCGATCTTGGACAAGTGCCAAAAACGTGCGCGCTCCCGTGAAGTTGTAGGCAATATCGGAACGATATTGCGACGTGTAAAGCGGCCTAAAGAGTCCATGGAAAATATTGGACTACTCTCGGATAACATCTGAGGGCAGTCCTATGTCCAATGACTGACAGAATGGAGACGATAGAGACATATTATTCTCAATCTTCTCATCCAAGAGAAGCAGAGCACACTAGGCTTTTACTCTAATCAGAGTGTGATTTCTATAGTAATCCCAAATCTCTCAGATGAGACATTATATGACCATCTCACCAAAGCCTAATGGGTACGTGTTCTATGTGGGATCAGATTTAACTAAGTAGTAGACTCATGAATGGCTGAATAAAGGCCTGGTAGTCATACCAGTAGTAACACACCACAGGGTCATCATTATACAAGTCTTTAGAACATTGCCGTTCATATTGGGAAAGATTTCAGAACAAAAATCTAGCATGGCATCAAATCTCCGATTTCTCAGGTTTTTTTCTCCTCTTAACATTTGAGCTAATAAAAAAAGAAGGAAAACATATCTAATTAAAGCAGATCGCTAAACATATTCCCCGGCCACCCTGATTAAAAGCTCAAATCCAGACTGTAGACTGCTTCTCTGCTGAAGATAACATGTTCTCAACATTACAACTGGGAGAACCTGCCTTACAAGTCAACACACATCGGCTTTCATTATTTTCATTTATTAAGCCAGAGCCTGTCAAATTACTAGAGTTTAGAAGCCTTCAAGACCACTCCAATAAACAATTAAGGTGTTTCTTCTTCTTTTTACTAGCAACAAGAAACTCCATCAAAAGAAATCACCAGAAAAAGGTAAAAGCTTTAAGCGACTATCTGCACTGATCTAATGCAACACATTTACCGTAGTTCAATCCCCTACCCCACCCCCCCCCCATAAAAAAATTTTTTTTTTTTTTTGCAATTCGGTTTTATTAAAGCACCACTCCAGCATGTTTATTTTATTTTATTTCAGAGTGGTGTCATGAATATAATTTCCCAGCCCTTAGTGATAAGTTTTCGACACTGCACCTATTGTCTTATGCTTCTTGTGACCTGCCGGATCACTACAATGTTTGTTGGGATGGCTAGGGGATCTCTTTTCAATGTAAGTCTATGTAAGCCAGAAGGAGGCTCTCACAGACTTGCACTGAGAGGTTGTGACCATTTCCCAGGTACAAGACAGAAGAACAGAATTTGAGTTATTTTTATGTTTATTTCTAAATATCTTGATTATTATAGAATAATAATGAAAGCCTGATGTTACCATTGTACTGAAATAAATTTATCACTTAAATATGAGCCGTGTATGAAGGAGTCGGAGCCAGGGAAATTCAGGAGTCAGAGTTAGTGGTTTGGCTTACCAACTCCACAGCCCTGCCTAGAACCAAATCAGCTGAATAAAGGGGCAGTGGCAGATTTTGCTTTGAAAATCTGAGAGCTCTGTCATATAAGGTCTGAGAACCTGATTCCAGGAATGTGTCACTTACTGGGCTGTGTTTTGCGGTTTCAGTACAATCTGTGTTTATCAGAAGGAGGTTATCACTAGAGGACAAGCTGCCTTGAGGCTCCTAGTCCAACCATGCCCCCACTGCTGATTAGCAGAATTCAGTCACTATACTGTGTACATAGAAAGATGTGATATGGTCGGAATCATACACTGCACAACAACTGAGCTCTGCTAAATACACAGCGGAGAAACTGCTACATCCAGTAAACTAAGTGCTACATCGTTGGAATCAGGATATCTATCGCTACCTGATGCTTCTGTTAGTTTACAGAGCAAAAACCTATGGATAGATTGCCTTTTAGTCTATCAAGCACAGCATCATACATTTTGTATCAGCTGTGTTTAGCATTGCAGCTCAATCAATTTCACGACAATGAGATTGAGCAGAAAAAGTTGTAGATGTATGGAGGGGCTGTAACAGTATACCATCTTAATTATAGGTTTCCACTGCAGTACTCACATGCCATTGCAATTCACCAGACAGCTCTCCACTCTGACCAGGACGTGACACCCCTTAGGGGTACTTCACACACAACGATTTCGCTAGCGATATCGCTGCAACATCACAGGTTTTGTGACAAAACTGACCTCAACAGCGACCTCGCTAAGTGTGACACGTAGCAGCGACCAGATCCCCGCTTTGAGATCGCTGATAGTTACAAACCATTCTGGACCATTTTTTGGTTGTCGCGCTCCCGCTGTGTGTGACAGGGACAACGACCAACGATCTCAATACTATGCCCGAGAGTGACAGGTTCCCAACGACCTCCATATTGTTGCTGCGTCGCTGGTGAGATCTGACTGTTTGACATCTCACCAGCGACCTCTTAGCAACACACCAGCGATCCCTACCAGGTCGTATCGTTTTCGTTATAGCTGGAGCGTCCCTACGTGTAACAGGGCCCTTACAAACCGTAGTTGTCTAGGGCAGCAATCCTCTTAATTACAGAACTTCTCTAACCATGACAGTAGATTTTTTGTTCAATAAATAGCCAAATTTCCTTTACTACATGAAAAAACTTTGTGCATGCTTCAGCTGCCCTTTTGACAATTACCATCTCCTAGTAATTTACCGTAGCTCATTACTTAAGTTTATTGTATTAGGAAATGTCTTAATCTTATACAGTTTGCTATCAGTGGAAATCTCCCTACATTGTACATGTGCCAGGCCAATATGAGATATACAGCTGCTGTAGTCTAATAAATTCATTTATTAATATCGTCTCCCATCTCGCCTCAATTAGATATGCTTTTATAGAAGTTCTCTCCTTTCACTGGGCCCAGTAATGTAGAGCTCCGATGCTATCTGTTCTCCGCCTAGAATATGATAAAAGGCTCATTTAAACATATTTTAAAAGACTATTATAATAAAATTATAACTGTATTAAAACAATCAATGTATACATATTGTGTCACGTTCTTCACGAGGTTCTCTGGGAATCAGAAGAAAAAAAAAAAAAAACTAAAAGGAATATCATTATACATTTCTAAATGCATTTAATCAGTAAATCACAACCGTTTGGTCTAGAGTTAATCACTACATAATTGAAATGGCCATTAAAATATTAACACTGTCAAAAACCTAGAATGTTTGGACAAATGCCTGTGAGCATGACCTGGAAGTCATAATATTGTTTTACGACAGACAAGGGGACAGCAGTGTAAGCAGATTCTTCTTACCTCTGGTATCTTTAACAGCATTAGTGGAGCATACCCTCCAACACACGAAGGAGGGCAGCACTTCCGACTGCACATGCTCACAGGAAGGCGGCACTTCCGACTGCACATGCTCACAGGAAGGCGGCACTTCCGACTGCACATGCTCACAGGAAGGCGGCACTTCCGACTGCACATGCTCACAGGAAGGCGGCACTTCCGACTGCACATGCTCACAGGAAGGCGGCACTTCCGAATGCACATGCTCACAGGAAGGCAGCACTTCCCACTGCACATGCTCACAGGAAGGCGGCACTTCCCACTGCACATGCTCACAGGAAGGCGGCACTTCCCACTGCACATGCTCACAGGAAGGCGGCACTTCCCACTGCACATGCTTACAGGCTCCTTTACCTGGACAGTGTTTTCAGTGAAATAAATTTGCGGCAAAGTTAACTCGATCAGAAATACTCCAAAGGGGACCAAACAAATGTGATTTACTAATTAAAGCATTTAGGAATTCATTTATATTACCTTTAGTTATTTATATTTTTCTATTCCTGGAGAACGTCTTCAAGATACGACACACAATATGTAAATTCACTTCTCATACGTACTTGACATTCAATGCCAATTGCGCTTATACATTGGGCAAGGAACAGATCTAGTGAAGCACAAGCTTGGCCTCCCAACATCATCAGCTTACTAAAAAGAAAAACTGGAATTCAAAAAGCCCAGATCGATCTTATTCCCGATAAAAGAGAGAAACAAGATAAGGAATGTGTATCCTTACCTCAGAGGATTGTGACAAAGTTGCTTAATCACAAAAGGTGCTGCGGTCCTCACAAAACAGGTCATCAAAAAAAGAGGGAAATAAAAAAGGCTAACACCATGCTGATATTACATGAAATACTATCAAAATAGTCAAATGTGATTGTTATTTCGGTACCCACTTCAGGGAAAATAAAACATGGCCCCTTATTCAGAAGTAAAAGCATCAATGTGATTGGCCATCACATCTGGAGGGCGTTGACATCATGAGGAGGGCAGGCTCTGTGGTGCTGGGGGCGGCGGCCGTCTATCTCCATGTGCTCTCCCCTCTTTCCGCTTTCTCGTTTGACCTGTCTCCCTCTGTGCACTCTCTCCCCGTGCGCTTGCCCCTGTGTTCTCTTCTTTGAGATGCCTCCCCACACCCATGCCTCTCCCTCCGGTGCTTTGTCTTTCCCTCATGCACTCTCTCCCGTGCAGTCACCCTCTCCTCCAGAGCTTTTCTGTCTACTTGTGCCGTTTCTCTCCCATGCACTCTCCAACTGCATGCTCTCTCTTTCAGTGCTCTCACCCCCTATGCTTTGTCTTTCCCCCTTGTGCTCCCTCCCCTCCCCCCTTTGTTGTCTCTACCCTCCTGTGCCCTCGCCCTTTGTGCTTGGTCTCTCCCCTATGCGCTCTCTACCCCATGTGCTGTCTCTTTTCCCGTGCTTTGTCTCATCCCCTTGTGCACTCACCCCACTCATGCCTAGTCTCTCCCCTATGCGCTCTCTCCAGTCTATGCGCTCACATTTGAGTGCAGGCGTCTAAAGATGGCGGCAGCATGTGTGCATGTGTGTACCTGGCACATGCAGGCGCAGTTACTCTGGCCGCTGCCATCTTTGGACACACAGGTGTCCAAATATGGCGGTGGACTGCATAATTGGGCCTGCACGCTCCAGGTATGTGCATGCCCATTTACTCATTCGTGTGTGGCAGGGATGTCTAGTGATGGCTGCGGGTGCATCATGTGCAGTGGCGTTTCCTGGGGTCCATTTCGGATGCCAGCCTTTTCGATCGTTGGCAGCATCACTGGCAGTATTGTGCAAGGGATCAGTACCGCCAGCGGGCGCCACATTTGCACACCCATCACTTGGGTGTGCAAATATGGCTGCCGCCGATGCGTGATAGGTGGTAAAACTGGACGGAAGTGGAAGACAGACGGGACTTTTCATTTCCGTAAGTAGAATAAGTCCAGGCATGTGCTTACTCCCCCTTCACCAAATAAAATGCCTCTGATGGCCTCTAAGATGATTGTATTTTGAAGTTGGAAGAGATAGCTGGTGGTTAAATGTAAGTGCACCTTTACCAGATTTGGCATCCAGGACATGTTCTTGCATGATTATCCACAACCATGCTGTGTAACCTATTTGGAACAAAACAATCTAAAATGGGGAAGGAAAAAAAAAAAAACAGAACACTGTGAAGGAAGGGAGCGCAAGACAGTTGAGTTTTATCTTTTAACATAATAAGCAGCAAGCATAAGGTCTCAATTTGTTCAATATTTTTTTTTTTCATATTTCTGACTGTTAGATGCATAATAATTCAGCCATGTCAATGAATATTTAATTAAGATGGATTCCCATTTCCAAGATCAAAAGAAAAAAAAATTACAAGACCAAAGTGGTTATTATGATGGATCAGCTCACAGTAATACATACTGCAGCGACTAATAGAAATACAGAAAGCTCAAACATGTAATACATAGCCTAATCCAATCACTGATAACACCACATATAATCCATAACCTGAAAACAGAGGTTTTCCAATTACCTAACCCCTTAACCCTGCTGTCTTCAGTACAAAATGACTGAATTTGACGTTTTTGATTTAATTTTTCACTTGTTTATGAACAACCATGTTCACATACAGTATTTTTCGGATTCTAAAACATACTTCTGTTCCCCCAAATTTTGGGGAAAGCGGGGGTGCGTTTTATAATCCGAATCTATATTTCTGTACTGTGGGGGAGCGGCTCTGGACCGGTGTCCGGGGCTGGAGGAGGCAGGGTGCGAGCTGCAGAGACAGCGGGAGGTTAAGTGCCCCGCTTATTATACTCACATAATTCATTTCTGAAACTGGTCTGAGAGATGGACAGTGGGAGCGGCACATATATGAGCCTGCTCTCACCCCCCCATCCTGCAACCACCCCCTTCCATTCTAGATATATACCCTATCACTCTATATGTCCCTATGCTGACGCACACAGTAAAATAATAACCACTGTATAATTTACCCTCCACCACCACTTGCTCACAGCTCGCCACCTTCCTCCAGTCTCTGTGCTGCTCGGTATCCGATTATGTGACCGGGGCCCACAGCAGTGATGTCAGTGGTGTGGGCCCAGGTCACATGATCGGATGCTGGGCACAGAGACAAGAAGATGGTGTTGAGCTGTGAGCATGGGGTGGTGGAGGGTCAATTATACAGTGGTCATTATTTAGTGTGTACCAACAGGGGGGGAGGCATATCAAAAATGGAGGGGTGAGTGCAGGACGGGGGGGCCAAATCCAGGATGGGTGGCCATGTACCGTCACTGGGGGCCATATCCCATCACTGGGAGCAATATCCAGGATGGGGGGGCCATGTACAGTTACTGGGAGCCATATCCAGGATGGGGGGTTCATGTACCATCACTAGGAAACATATCCAGGATGGGGGGGGCATATGCCATCACTGGGGTTCATGTACCATCACAGGGGGTCATATCCAGGATAGGGGGCCATGTACCATCACAGGGGGCCATATACTATCAAAGGGGGCCATATCCAACATGGAGGGGCCTTGTACCAGGATGGGGAATATATATACAAGGGTGAAAGACATATATACTAATTGCAACACAGACACTGGCATTATAAGACAGAGCTTATTTAACATTAAAAATAATTTTTTTCTCTTTTCCTTCACCAAATTTGGGGGTGCGCCTTATAAAGTGAATGTAAAAGTTGTGCTGTAGGTGAGGGGGGGGTAAGAGTGGCTCAGGAGCGGTGTCCGGGGGCTGGATGGGGCCAGGAGCAGGCTGCAGCTGCAGGCTGTGGTCACGTGGGGCCGCTCATTATCTCCTGTAATATGCTCTGCATCCCGCTGTCAATCACCAGTGGGAGCAGCCCACATTACAGGAGCGGGTCGCTGCTCAGCGGCTGCAGCCTGGTGCGAATAGTCAGTGCTATCCATGCTTGCATTGCGTGGAAAGCACGGACTATCCCAGGGATGTGATACTCACCTCACTCCACCGCTCCCTGCTGTCGGTGCACTGTAGGCATCTGGGTCCTGTGAGCGTCGCTGCGGAGTGACGTCACCATCGTGTGCGGCTCTCAGGATCTGGATGCTGGCACAGCACAGACAGCGGGAATAGCACGGTCAGCAGGGAGCGGTGAAGCTAGACGAGTATCACATCGTTTTTTTGTTTTTTTAACTGTGCTCTATGGGCCCGCAGGAGGGGGCTACTGGGCACGCAGGAGGGGGCTACTGTGCCCGCAGGAAAGGGCTACTGTGCTGGAGGGGGGTACTGGTGCCGCAGGAGGGGACAGTGTGTAACAGCATGGGGGATAAACCGTATATACCAGGATGGACATATAATGCCAGTGTCCGTCTTGAAAATTATATACAAGACGGACCCCATTTAACATTAAAAAATTTTTTTGTTTCTCTTTTCCTTCATCAAATTTGGAGGTGCATCTTATAATGCGAAAAATATTTATTTTGTCGGTCGCGGGGATGCTACTTCCCGCAATGTAGCTATGGGACTTTGAACAAGCCTACCTGGCATGTACTGTGAAAGTAGCTTCTGCTTTACACATAAACCTCTGTGTGATCCTGTTAGTCTGACAAGTCCATGATGATCCAAAAGAACAGCGGAGCGGGACGTTATAAACTGGGGAAGAATACGATTACATAATTTAATATACTTACTATACATCACAAATATGTAGAAAGGATTAGGGGATACTTTTTTTTTTCTTTACTAGGAGTGCTTTAAGGATAGCTTTATTTTTACCTCTTCCCTTCTAAGAGCCATAACTTTATTTGTCCATTGAAATAGTCTCAAAGACTTGGTTTTTGTTGGATGAGTTGCAGTTCTGAATGCAACCACTCACTTTACCTTACAATGTATTGAAAATAGGAAGAGAAATAATCCATGATTCAGCTATTTTTTGGGTAATTTTTTGTTTCACAGTATGCATTCTGTGATGACTTGAAAACATAATTTTCCAGGTCAGTATGATTACAAAATCTGCATAATTTTTGAAATGGTAGAAAATATTTGGAAATTGACAACAAAAAATTACATTTTCCAATCATTGCGCAAATAGGTGTGTGCCTGCAAGGGTTAATTTATCTCTCACTTAATTCAGAACGCAATCTCTGTTATAGGCTATAAAGTGAGTATAAATCACACCCGACAGTATACACACCACAGGTACACAACACGCTGCCACCACTCAAACACCTGGGGAGAGGAGTCCACAAAATCTATTACTGTCTGATAATCAACAGGGTCCACAGTGTCTGTAAGACTATGGATTCTTTAGAGCATACAAGGGCCAAATTTATTAAAGTTTTAAGCTTTAATATAAAAATTACAGTACTTAGAAAAATAAAGAAGACACACAGATATGCAGTACAGTCTAAATAAAATGAGAGAAATACAGAAATACCTAACTTCTAGTCAAGGGGCCTCAAACTCCAGGCCTCGAGGGCAGCACACAGTCCAGGTTTTCATGATTTCCTTAGTATTTGACAGTTGGTCATTTGGTCTAATTTTAAAGGCGACTATAGCCAGGATGATGTGCACTTAAGGTCTATACTAAGAAATAAGCCAACATGAGTCTTTACTTCCCAGGTACAATTTGTCTGGTCACATGGGGAAGTTGTTAACAGTATGTTAACACTTACACCAGGTTAAAGTATGTGATATAGTGTCAATATAAAATCAGGGATTACCGGGTATAAACCTTAGATATTGACATAAAAAGAGAAGCGTGTTGCCCTGTTGCTGGCACCGCTGGTTCATGCACCGGTCGCTCCTTGGTGGTCCGCCTTGCAGCCTGCAGCTCTGGTGCCCTTCCTTCTCTCCAGCTGATTGATAAACCTTAGATATACAGACCTCCGTAGTGGACAAACAAAGCACAATCAATTTGTACGGTAACATAAGCACAAATTTACCCCATCATGAGATATACGGTAAGTGTACCCTAGACGTACGTTTCGGTCAGTGCATTCCTTGTAGAAACTTCCTAATGACCAACCCCTTTTAAGCTAACAGTCTTATGGATACCCTTCTGGAGAATATACAGCACTTTTTCATTATTTGAAAATGAACTCAGGCAATGGAAAAACTATTCTGGCATTTTTTTTCCTTTTTAAGTCTTCCTGTACCAGAATTTTCTGCATGGAATAAACATTTTCAGATGTTGCGACACATGCAGCCATGCTGTATATGTTTTACTGCTGATATTTTTTTACATTTCGCAATTTACACGTTGGGAAAAAGGGGAGTGATGTAAACTGTGCATATTTTTTTTTATATATTATTCAAACATTTTTTTCTATGGTCCTCATGAGAGGACTACAACATGCAGTCTTTTCATTGTATGCTGTTCCCCCAGATATAATCACCGCTCAGCTGTTTAGTTTGCACATCTTAGTAAATAAGTTGTGTATTTGTTTGTTAACTGTTAAAAGTATTATCTTGCTACACTGCCTTTTGCTGGCCAGCATTTGCATGCCTCTCGCTCTTGTTTGTTTCATTAAGTTGGTTCAAACGGGGTGTGTCTTCACACTGCAGTTCATGGGTCACTTGCTCTACGCAGCCATTATAGTCCTTGTTGCAGGAAGACAAGGATGGGTCACTTGCTCTACGCAGCCATTATAGTCCTTGTTGCAGGAAGACAAGGACCACATATGCTGGCTTGTTATCAATTTCCGACTGGCAGCTACAGTCATCGGCGTCTTCAGAGAAAGTTACAGTAGTGCACAGACAAATATTATTACTGCATCTGGGTTCAAATAAACCAAATCTTGACTTGTACAGACACTGTGGTTCTTCATCTGAGTCTGCAGAAGCAGAGTCTGTGCAGGTCCTGTCTGCTCCTCATTTTTAATACAGAGGTAGGAGAATATCACAGTACCTGCAGTAATCCTCATCTCTAGTAATCATATGTGTAGACAGATCATCTATTCAATGCAGTGAGAAGCCAAAGGATTGCAGTGTATCATAAAATAGATAATCTCCAGTGAAGGCCAGCCTTGTCATATATCACATGACAAACACAAGGCCCCAGAATCTGAATGTCCCAGGCTGCCATGGCAGCCAGCAAGCACCTGATGATTATATCAGGTTTTCAATGGACATCAGAAGTAAAGGCGTAATAGCGGCATTTTACAAAGTTAAAAAATTGCAATTCGAGTAGGCTTCAAACGCATTAGTCAGTGCTGGGTGCCAGCTACGGTATGTAACAGATGGTTAAAGTGGATTCAGATCCTGTACCCACTCCATACAGCAATAGTGCTCAGTTGTCATACCGGAAGGATAGAATTAGTCAAAGTACTTTAAATGAATTTTGCCAACAGTTTGTATTAATAAGCAAATAGGTCATTTTTGAAGATCAGAGGCGCAAGTGATAAGTATGCTAATATAATAATCAGTAGTACAAGGGGCTATACCAAGAGGTGTGCTCCACACAGCTCTTGGAAACATCTTTTTAAACGATGCCTTTCTGGTAAAAGATGCCTTTTGAAGTGGCTGTAATATAAAAGTGTACAGATACCAGTCTTCATAGGGGTTATCTAGTCTTTTTTCTTCCGAAGCACCAAGCTCCTCTGCCTTCGGGACAAAAACATTCTGTATATTTTTCCCATTTGATGGGGGAAAGAGGATCGAAAGGGCTCCTGAAGCTTGACAGTTCAGGCTAACGGCTTACTCCAAATCTTCAAAAGTCCATCAAAGCAGGCTGCTAAAAAAATTGTAGAATTATGTAACAGTAGCTCAAAGATCCATCATGATCCAAAACAGACTGGACAACTTTCAGGTGAAAAGCTGTAGAGGCTGCACAGAGGCTAGTCTGAATGGGGTGAGCTCCAATGCTGCTAGTAGGGCCAACTTTGACTCCTTAGCATGGGCGTACCCAGCGTGGGGCAGGGGGGGGCAGCTGCCCCCCCCAAGAGGCTGCCCCCCCTCATGAGGAAGGGGTGAGCGCGGCACTGTGCGCACCTAGTATTAGTACTGTTATTATATGTGTGCACTGTCAGTCACACTCGGCGGCTGAGGCGGCCACCGCACCTCCGCTCAGCCTCCCCCTCCACCTGTCACCTCAATGTAGCGGCGCCGGTTACTTCAGGCTCCGTCCGACTCCTCTGTCAGCGGCAGCACTCAGCTCAGCCCCAGTCAGTGTCACTGTCATGACAGACAGCGTGTGACATGGGGCGGCAGGCCGGCAGCTGCAGCAGCCAGCAGGCAGGGGCTCAGCCTCAGACAGTGTCTGCCGACTGCAGATCAGCTCGGCAGGCACTGTCTGGCAGCCTGCCAGGCCTGCAGGGGGACTCAGAAGTGACCACTGAGAAGTGCTGAGGCTGAGTCCCTGGCCCTGCGGCTGCAGTGCAAGCTGGAGTGGGGTCAGTCTGGGGACACTGCTGTGCTGAGGAGTGAGGCTGGAGCCAGGAGCTCGAGGTGAGCTACAGAAGTCAAGAGTGAAGTCAGAGACCTCACAAGAAGACAAGTAAGTTGTACAACAACTGAAACTGTTAAAAAAATAGATTTATGTGAAAAAAATGATGTGGGGGGTGGGGGGTTGGGGTGATGGGAGCACAGAGGGTTGTATATGGGAGCCTTATGTGGGGGCTGCACGCTGTATATGAGATGACATGTACTTCCATCTCATATACAGCCCTGCCCCCCATAGGCTCCCATATTCATATATACAGCATCCCTATAGGGCTCCTATATCATTCATATGTATGACCCCTAAAGGGCTCCCATTATTGGAGCCCTATGGGGGCTGTATATGACATGGGAGCCCTATGGGGCTATATGTGATATGGGACCCCCATAGGGCATTAGGGGGGCTGTATATGATATGGGACTCCCATATCATATACAGCCCCCCATAGGGCTCCCATACCATATGCAGCCTATGATATAGGAGCCCTATGGGGGGCTGTTTGTTGCATATGATATGAGGACTGTATGGGGTATGGGAGGCTGTATATGAGATGGGGCTCCAATATCATATACAGCCCCCCATAAGGCTGCCATATCGTATACAGCCCACCCCATAGGGCTCCCGTATCATATACAACCCCCCATAGGGCTCTCATGATGGGAGCCCTATGCAGGGGCTGTATAAGATACAGGAGCCCTATGAGGGGGCTGAATATGATTTGGGTGCCCCATGGCGAGGTTATATATGATATGGGAGCTCTATAAGGGGGCTGTATATGAGATGGGAGCCCTATGGGACATTGGGGGCTGTATATGAGAGATGGAACTTCCATCTCATATACAGTCCCCCATAGGGCTCCCAAGTGGCGTAACAAGTCTGATGGGCACATGTGCGCAATTTAGGCCCCCCACCTTCAGCGTGCACGTTGGTCAGATGTATGGGCCCCGTGTAACATTCTAAATCCTATAAAGACTCACAAATTCACCCCTCTCCCCCTTCATTATATGTTAATGTCCCTTATCATGCTGCATATGGTCCTCCTCCTGGAATATGGCCTTTATCGTGGTATATATGTCCCCATCATGGTTTATATGGTCCTCCTCCTCTGCCACCATAGTCCTCCAATTATTATAATGCATCCCCACATTCCTCCATACATTACAATGTATTCCATAGTCCTCTATGTATTATAATGCATCCCATAGTCCCCCATTCATAAGGTACCCCCATAGTCATCCAATTATCATAATGCTACCCCACTATCCTCTATATAGTATAATGTAGCCTCGTATGCCTCCATACATTATAATGCACTCCCATAGTTCTCCATATAGTATAATTCACCCCCATAATTCTCCATATAGTATAATTCATCCATAGTCCTCTATACAGTATAATGCACCATCAATAGTCCTCCATATAGTATAATGCACCCCCATAGTTCTCCATATAGCCCTCCATACAGTATAATGCAACCTCACAGTCCTGTGGTTAGCATAGTACAGCCTTCCATATAGCACAGTACAGCCTCATAGGCCAGGGTCACATCTCCGTTTTGACCCTAGCCTACAACAATCTGGTTTTAACTTAGAACTTTTTCCAGCACCGCATAGCGTTACCGCTATGCGGTGCTGGAAAACGCAGTCCCTAGTTACCCGATGTTTACCTTAACGACCTGTCACACAGGCAGCTGCTTGGAGTGCGCTTTACAGCGCCGCACAGGAAACGTTGCAGACAGCGTTTCCTGTGCGGCGCTGTAAAGCACACTCCAAGCAGCTGCCTGTGTGACAGGTCGTTAAGGTAAACATCGAGTAACTAGGGACTGCGTTTTCCAGCACCGCATAGCGGTAACGCTATGCGGTGCTGGAAAAAGTTCTAAGTTAAAACCGGATTGTTGTAGGCTAGGGTCAAAACGGAGATGTGACCCTGGCCATAATTCTCCCTATAGTATAATGCAGCCACGGTGAGCCGACCCATTTCCCCCCCCCCCATACTCCTCTGGCCAGCGTGTACTCCTTAAAAAAAAATTTGTACTTACCTCTCCTGGTTCCACCGCCGCTTCCCAAAACTGAAGATACAGGAGGAGGCGGCGACGCCGAGCTTGCACAGTGTAACGCATAAAAGCAGGAAGTGCTGCCTAGTCCACACTAGGAGTAGGTGGTGCTTCCTGCTTTCTATTCGTTCTACTGTGCAACGCACGGCATCACTGTTGTGGTAAGAGGAAGCGCAGGGGGGCGGCAGTGGATAGCAGGAGGCTCAGTGAAACACACGGGACCCTTAGCGGCCCGTGTGCTGCTGCACAGTGATGGTATGAGAAGCGGGAGCAACCTGAACGACCATGGCTTGCCCCCCCCTAGTTTTGATCCTGGGTACACCCATGCTCCTTAGTATTGGGAGAGAACATGATCTAGCTAGCATTAGATTTGCATTTGCAAGTTTTGCAAGCTCCTTGTTAAACAGCTTGCACACTCCTTGCCCAGGAGACAGCAGAAGTGGCCCATAACCCAGATAAGATGAAAATGCCTTCGTTCTGGAAAAAGCAGAGTTGCACTTTCCAATTTTACACATTTCTGAAGTTGAGAACGAGCTGTTAAAGGAATGTTTGGACAGATCTGGCATGACAAAAGCCTGCTTTATTGTATTATGTTCTTGCTTGCAAATGGCAGCTGTATAGGAAAGCTCAGCCCTATAACACAAAAGGTACTTTCTTATACAGAGTGATACAATAAAAAATAAAAAAAACATAAAAGCATATTATGTTGTAACAACAGAAAATGGAAGCCTATTAGTGATATGCCACTGCATAGACATACAGTGGGATATAAGTCACAGCCTTTAGATTGATGTATTGTATATTCGGAGGAATCTGTGATATACATCTCAGACAAAGCACACAACAAGATGTGAATGAAGCCTTACTTGCCACAAAAAAAGAAATAGGTGCATGATATACATAAACCCGTGCTCTATTTAGGAAGCAGACTTGTGAAAAGCTAGTTTTTTTGTTTTTTAAATTAAAGAAAACACCGTGCTGCTAAACAAGTCGTTTAGAAAATGTCTCAGGAGCGACATGTAAATATAGGTAACATTTTGATCTTGATGACTGGCAGTGAACTTTAGCTAATTGATGTGGGAATTGGGCATTGCCCGTAATCAGTCGCTGCTCCATGTCCATACTGCTGAAATGAACTTGTTAAAGAAACTAAAAGTCAAATATAATTGAGATTTAAAAGGAAACAAAATAGTAACACAATGGAGACAGCTGGTTTAATGTGCAATACCAAGGATCAGCCCTAGACAGGTGATGTTACATAGCAGCAAACAATCAGCGATATCCATCTGCTAAATATATCTGGATTAACATATACTCTGAATTACAATTAGTTATAGGGAACCTGTCATTAGGATTAGGATGCCCAAACCAAGAGCAATATGAAACAGCGCCATGTTATTATCAAACGCTGCAGAGGCCCCGGGTCTACGTCTTCCCGCACAGCTCAAACTCGACAGGTCTCCCGATGTACACACAAGACAGACCTGTCAATCAGCTGGAGTGAGGCATCACGAAGGGGCCAGGGAAGCGCACAAGTCTAGTTCCGTCTCTCCCTATGTACACACAAGACAGACCTGTCAATCAGCTGGAGTGGGGCATCACGAAGGGGCCAGGGAAGCGCACAAGTCTAGTTCCGTCTCTCCCTATGGTCCCCAGTCGGCCTTTCAAGTAGTCTTTTTCTGAAACACTGGGCTGCAATCGCACCGTAAGGTCCTAATTCATGATGCACATGGTTCGGGCAGCATGACGTGGCAGGTTCCCTTTAAATCTTCTATTCAAGGTGTCCAATTCCTCCAGCCCCTTCTTATTGCTTTGGTAACAATCTGATGTCATATGCGAAAGCAAACCTAAGTGACAACGTATAATGTAGAACCAGGCATCCAATTCCCATTTACATATGGGGAACTCCTAGATGCCTCATCATCACCAAGAATAATGACAGGATTACAAGAGGGCATAGTTAGTATACAAATATTTTCAGATTCTCAGTTGGAGTCTCTGCACCTACATGATGGATACATTGGTTAATATTGCTTTTAATAACAAAATCCCCTCATAGTTGTATGCATTTATTGTATACAAAGGCAGGGGTCATTCTGCAGTTCTTCATCACAACAGCACTGTACTGCTGCACAGCTCTTCTATCGCACAAATGTAGCGCCTGAAAAGCCACATGGCCATGACAATCAGCAGTACGGTCTTGTAAGTGAAATGTTGGTTCCCTGTAAGATTAAAATGTAACTGCCGTTAACATTTTTATTTAATAATGATGTAGAGCAAGTGTTTTTTTTGTTTTTTTTATAAACTTTCAAATATACTTTATTAGAGAATTCTGGTTGAAAACCATTCATAAACCTTCCACAAGGTGTCTCCACTAGACGGTCTAAAGCAGACATATGTTCATGATCAGTTAGTTCAGTCTTCAAGCTTCTCGCACTGAATTCGGGGCATGTAACCATATAAGAATAAAGAGGGTGAGGTCTACACAGCGTCCACTTTGTTTTCTCATCAGCTGCGGTCAGCAATGTATCAGATTAGCTCAGGCTACAGCACAGTGCTGAGCAATGTCAGAATGTCAGGATCACTGCAAACTCCCCTTTCCTTGGCACAAGCTTCCGATCTGTCATCTGGTTCCACATAGTTCAATTAAGATCTGTTAATCCCTTCTCTGCTGGTACATCACACTGATTCCCATCAGCCTACTCTCAGAAGCTGTGGAAATACACACACAGTGCTGGCAGACACTAAGGGATGATGAGCATGCCCACACAGCCATAAAATGCAGTTATTACAAGAGCACAGAAAAATGTGAGAAAATAAGTCATATGGCACAAAAAAGATGTTCTTAGCTGCTATGTGACCCATCATTAACAAACAGTGCAGTATATATATTTTTTTTTCTTTCAGTGAAATGACATCTACACTTTAAGGGATTGTGCAGGAAATCAGTGAACAGACGGCATTGGTAGAGGGCTGGTAGGGCTGAAAGCAACAAAATCACTGCATAGTGTGGAAGCAGCCAAAAAGACAGGAAAAGGAAGAGCACAAACATTCAGAAATGGACATTCATTCCTAAAGGAACACTTAATAACGCAGTGTTAGGCTGTGTGCACATATTGCAAATTTGTCACATTTTTAGGGACTTTTCCGAGGAGATTTTACACAAAACATGAATTGCTTCCTGATGCCAAAGTGAATGAGAATCCTGAAGTCTCCTGCACTTGTCAAAGAGGACCTGGGGAGGGAATGGCCACAGTCAATCAAGCTCCTTCCAGCCACAGTGATTGCCTCCATGGCTTCTAACTAGATTTTACAAAGGCTATATCTCGGGTACACAGCACACAGACACATGGGGGACCCTGAATGCAGCAGACACTTCGAGAGATACAGCTCGTTTGAAAATGCCAAGATATTGGGGTTGTGATCACAGAAACATCAAAAGATTAGTTGCAAATAGTCAACAGAGTGCTAAAAACATGTTGCGATAAAACAATGTCTATGATTGGAGAAAAATGACATAAAAAGCAACCAGAAACCCACTATACTCCAGTGCTGTCATATTCAAGAACTACAACCTCCCAGAAGTACAAGGTGCTCAGTGCTCAAACACATGACTGAGGAAAGGAAGGCTGAAACCGACCACCACTGAATAAGGCCCCTTTCACATCAGCGGTTTTCGCTAATGTGCGTTAGATCTGGCAGGTGGTGCCGCATCTGCCGTCTAATGGCCGCATTTGCAGCCCGCATTCGGCAAGCCCCATACATTGTCTGTGGGCTTGCGGTCCGATGCGGCAAGTGCAATTCTGCCGGATATAAACAAACAGGATGAAGATTAACTTTATCCTAAGAAACCCAAAACCTTTCTTACTTTCATAATTATTCAGGTTTATTAACCCTCCAAAAAAAAAAAAAAAAAAAAAAAAAGAAGAATGAGCCAGAGCATAAGTTGAGATATCTGCAATAGGAGCATGTCCATACCATGGCTATTTCACAGGCAAAACCCAAAAGGAGCATATACCCTATAAATAAAGCAGTTTTCCTACAAACAAAAGTTATTTGTAACTTTGATTTTATTCAAACCGATCTTTGAATAATAAAGTCCACAATGGCCGTGTCTGCCCATACAGGGGTGCGAGTGTGGTATGATCAGACCATGTTCCTGTATGATCAGACGCATCCATTACACTGTAGACAGCAGAGACACATATATAAGATTATTTCAGCACAGGAGATGTGGTATGATCAGACCATGTCCCTGTAAGGTCAGACACATCCATTACACAGTAGACAGCAGAGACACATATATAAGATTATTTCAGCACAGGAGATGTGGTATGATCAGACCATGTCCCTGTATGATCAGACACCTCCATTACCCAGTACGTAGCAGGGACACATATATAAGATTATCTTGGCACAGGAACACTTTTTTAAAACAAGTCGAAATGTGGAAATGATTCTTTTTCCAAGATCTATTGATTAAAATTAACTTTGTTCATGAGAAAACCCCATATAAAAGTAAATATTAGTAGTAAATTTAAATGACAGTATACTTGTTTACACTGATCAAAGAGTGTAAAAATCATCCCACCATAACAAGCTGTTCTCAGTTGGGACAATCCTACTCTAGTATTAAAACCTGACTAGGCACCAGTGATATCAGTGTGAATACAGGCAGAGAAGGACGAGGCCAGAACTGCAGCCACATGGTTTTAATACTATAGTAGTACAGTCCTGATTAGGTACACCTTGTCATGTTGGGATAGCTTTTACTCTTATTGATCCAACCAGGTTAACCAAGTACTGCATGTTCTTGAACTGTACATCTAACACTAACTTATTTACTTTACTATAGGGTATATGCTCCTTTTGTGTATTGCTCTTGGGTTTTGTCTATAAAATGGCCATTGTGTGAACATGCTCCTATTACATACATTAACTTGTACTCTGGCTCATTTGTTTTTTTCTGTGTTATTTTTTGTACTTAGTATAAATGGGGGGTGGTCCTTCCATCTGAGCTAGACTTTGCATCTACATAGCTTCCCATGGACAAGTTGCTATAGTTTGTGCCTTGTCCTTCCCTTCCATTTACACTGATGTCACGGATGTAAGGTTTAACACTAGAGTAGGACTGTATTGACTGGGTACACCTTCTCACGTGGGATAGCATTTACACTCTTTGATCAAATAATATTAACCAATTACCCAGGTTATTTAAATGTACGATTATTCTCTAATTATAGGGTGTATGCTCATTTTGTATTTCCCTCTTATTAACCTTTTAGATTGACTAATAGTCAGGGCTGTTAGTTGGT
The DNA here is from genome assembly GCA_033576535.1 of Allobates femoralis. Taxonomy (NCBI): domain Eukaryota; kingdom Metazoa; phylum Chordata; class Amphibia; order Anura; family Aromobatidae; genus Allobates; species Allobates femoralis. The sequence goes on from JARQOC010000001.1 coordinate 247,673,595, forward strand.
AAGCTAAACCCCCAGTCCGATGCAGACTCCCTCATAAAAATGGATCAAGAGTAAGTGAAACATTTACTGTGGTAAAATGGTAACATCAGGCTTTACATCCCCATTATGATACAATAATCAAACTATTTAGACAGAACATAAAATGGATTTATTTGAATACAAGTTTAGGACACAGAAAACTTTAATAACTTGTGAATATGCAATACACTATGCAATAAGTGGGAGGGAACTAACTACCGAATTTATTATTTCTGGAGCCAGGGTCGGTCCATTATATAACAACTCCGACTCCACAGCCCTGCTTGCCAATAGCATTAATTGTTCAATAATAAAATGAGTAACCTGAAATACAAACTGCCTAATAATTCTGCACACAGTACTGGCTCTCACTTTATTCTGGTAAATGTGATATTTTGCTCATCAGTAATCTCCACCAATGAACTGGAGATGATAAACCTTTTTCAGTTGTTGAGAATTGTGTTGGAGATACAGGTCTGCTTCTATTACTGAATCTTAGACTCCCACCTAGTGGAGAAAACACAAACTTTAAAGCTTCATTACATGGTTTTATTTCATCATACTACAGGAATAGGGCTTCTAATCAAATTTTCCTGCACTTGGGACTCATACTTACCAGTCTAAAGAAGCTACATAAAGCTTAAAATGGACCGGTCAGCAAAACTGCACAATATTAACGACATACATTAAGCAGATTTTAAAGACCTTATAACCTGGCGTACCTTCACATTGTCCTGCCGGATGGGAAATGAGCATTTTAAAGCATGGGCTGATCCTTTAATAGGAAGATTATACAGGCATTCTGACACTAATTGACATAGTAAACATGCTAGCCTCATGGGTTCTAAGGGCTGCTTTACACACACAGATATGTGACCAACTTCTGAACAGATATCTGGTTGCAGTGAAATCATGGACACATTGTTACATTTGTACACAGTCACAAAATGGAGCAATGTGTCCATGATTTCACTGCAACCAGAGATCTGTTCAGATATTGGTCACAGATATCTGTGTGTAAAGCGGCCCTTAGAGTTGTAATTAATGTATGCAGTAAATATTGTAAAACCTGGTGAAGATCCACCTTAACACTTCATGATATAGGATGCAAATGTAGCCCGTGCAACATGTAGTGCATACCAGCTAAGGCCCCTTTCACATCAGCATTATTTTTAAATCGCGGCAGATGCGGTGAAAAAACCGCATCTGCCGCGATTAACGCATAACCGCGACACCTGCGGCACAGTTGCGGCAAGCCCCATGCAATGTCTATGGGGCTTGCAGTAAGGGTGCGGCATGTGCGGCAAGTGCGGTTCGGTCAGCAGCGTTTTTTTTGCGGCGCACCGCCGCAAGTGCCGATCCGCACCCTTACCGCAAACCCCATAGACATTGCATGGGGCTTGCCGCAACTGTGCCGCAGGTGTCGTGGTTATGCGTTAATCGCGGCAGATGCTGTTTTTTTCACCGCATCTGCCGCGATTTAAAAATAACGCTGATGTGAAAGGGGCCTAAGCTACACAGCCAGTACAGTGCCTTTTGAAAGTATGTTGGACTCCATGAACATTTCAACCTTTTGCCACATTTCAGGTTTCAAACAAAGATATAAATTAAAAATTTTTGTGAAAATCGACAAGTGGGACACAATCGTGAAGTGGAACAAAATTCATTGCATATTTTAAACTTTTTTTAACAAATAAAAAACTGAAAAGTGGCGTGTCAATATTATTTGGCCCCTTTACTTTCAGTGCAGCAAGCTCACTCCAGAAGTTCAGTGAGGATCTCTGAATGATCCAATGTTGTCCTAAAATGACTGGTAATGAAAATAGAATCCACCTGTGTGTAATCAATCTCTGTATAAATGCACCTGCTCTGTGATAGTCTCAGGGTTCTGTTTCAAGTGCAGGGAGCATCATGAAGACCAAGGAACACATCAGGCAGGTCCAAGATACTGTTGTGGCGAAGTTTAAACCTGGATTTGGATACAAAAAGATTTCCCAAGTTTTAAACATCTCAAGGAGCACTGTGCAAGCGATCATATTGAAATGGAAGGAGTATCAGACCACTGCAAAATATACCAAGACCCGGCCGTCCCTCTAAACTTTCATCTGAACAAGGAGAAGACCGATCAGAGATGCAGCCAAAAGGCCATGATCACTCTGGATGAACTGCAAGATCTACAGCTGAGGTGGGAGAGTCTGTCCATAGGACAACAATCAGTCGTACACTGCACAAATCTGGCCTTTATGGAAGAGTGGTAAGAAGAAAACCAATTCTCAAAGATATCCATAAAAAGTCTCATTTGAAGTTTGCCACAAGCCCCTGGGAGACCCAAACATGTGAATAAGGGCTCTGCTCAGATTTTGAAACCAAAATCAAACGATATGTTTGGCATAAAAGCAACACAGCTCTCGCCCTCAAAACACCATCCCCACTGTCAAACATGGTGGTGGCAGCATCATGGTTTGGTGCTTTTCTTCAGCGGGGACAGGGAAGAAGGTTAAAATTGATGGGAAGATAGACGGAGCCAAATACAGGACCATTCTGATGAAAACCTGTTGGAGTCTGCAAAAGACCTGAGATTGGGACAGAGATTTATCTTCCAACAAGACAATGGTCCCAAACATAAAGCAAAATCTACAATGGAATGGTTCAAAAATAAATGTATCCAGTGTTAGAATGGCCAAGTCACAGTCCAGACCTGAATCCAAACGAGAATTTGTGGAAAGAGCTGAAAATTGCTGTTCACAAACCTCTCCATCCAACCTCACTGAGCTCCAGCTGTTCTGCAAGGAAGAATGGGCAGGAATTTCAGTCTCTCGATGTGCAAAACTGAAAAGAGACATAGCCCAAGCGACTTGCAGCTATAATCGCAGCAAAGGGTGGCGCTACAAAGTATTAACTCAAGGGGGCTCGAATAATTTGCACTGCCCCACTTTTCAGGGGGGTTTTTGTTAAAGTTTAAAATATCCAATAAATTTCGTTCCACTTCACCATTGTGTCCCACTTGTTGTGATTGTTCACAAAAATATTAGAATTTATATCTAGATGTGTGAAGCCTGAAATGTGGCAAAAGGTTGAAAAGTTCAAGTGGGCTGAATACTTTCACAAAGAACTTTATCTACTAACAGCAGTAACCAGAGCCAATGTCTATTTGCTGCTGTTTTACCCCTTAACTGCTACTATTAATCTGCAGCAAAATTTAAGGAGCGTGATCCTGCCAAGGAGTCTATTCAGAACCACATCAGCCAAGTGGCATGTTTGCAGGTACTAATAGGCTGCCTATGCTGGGCAGGGGCCTGTTGAGGGTACTCAGGTGAGTGCAGCAACAGGCTAGACCTATAGAAGGTCATATTCTATATGTAGTGCAGTATAAAACTCAAGTGATGAAATGATGGTCCCCTAAAGACAAAGTGAGAAAAAAATAATTGCTAAATAAAACACTATTAAAATGTGAGAAACAAATTATGACACTGACACTTCAAAGCAGTCAGAACAGCAAACATTTGTCAGCAAGATAAGGCTTTCCAATTTTACAAGAAATTGTTCAAAGACTTGATCGACATCATGTTTGCTGATGTACAACCCAGGCGAGGATTTCTGTATATCTGGAATACTTAACCCTAAAAGAATGCTTCTGTGGCACTCATTGTATATGAAATAAATAGTATTATTATTACTACCGTAGCAACCTTATCTATAAGTACAAAAAATCAAGCAACAGCAATGCCGCAGTCTTCCACAAGAGGGCAGAGGAGACCTGTAGAAGATACAGTTCCACTCTATCTGGAGTTCATACACATTTAGAACACTAATTCTACTTCTCACAACTGCTATTAACATTTATGTTAAAATGACAGCCGTGATAATGAGACCAGTAAAAAATGCAACCTACAGGAGGTATGAAAAAGGACAAGGAAATTAAAGTTATGTGTACACTGCCAAAATCTTTCATTTTGGCCTGGTATCTTTACCATCCTACAACCCCAAAACAACTTTTCAGCACATTCAACTCTCTCCTCCGCCCACCACTGCCCCCTCTGCCTCCCTCATCTCTGCTGAGGACTTCGCCACATACTTCAAATATAAGATCGACCAAACAAGGCAAACCTTTACTGTTCCACCACCCTGACCCTTCCATGTACCCCAGATCTCTGCCCTTCCCTCATAACCTCCCTCTCCAACATCACTGAAGGAGAGCTTACTCATCTCCTCTCCAAATTACACCTCACCACCTGTGCACTTGACCCCATTCCTTCCCACCTTCTCCCCAGCCTCACTAACATGCTCATTCCAGCCCTAACCCATTTCTTCAACCTATCACTATCTTCTGGTACCTCTCCGTCTGCCTTCAAGCATGCCACCATCACACCCATCTTCAAAAGTCAAACCTTGACCTGACTGCTATGCCCAGCTATCACCCCATATCGCTGCTCCCATTTGCTTCAAAACTCTTCGAACAGCATGTCATGCTCAACTTTCCTCCCACCTCTCATCTAAGGCTGCTTTCGCACTGCAGTTTTTTTCACTGATTAGGTTCATCAGTGTTTGTGTGCCAACACCAGGAGTGTCTCCAAAACCCAGAACAGGTGTCAATCTTTCAATTATACTTTTTCTCTGCAAGTTTCACTCCTGGCTTTGGCACACAAACCTGATGAACCCAGCTCAGGGAAAAAAATGCAGTGTGAAATCCGCCTAAGGCTATGTTTACACATTATGCATTTTTGAGCGCTCTTTTGCGTGCGCTTTTCAAAAATGGCAATGTGCCTCTGTGTCTGCTGGCAAAGTGAATGTGAAATTCACTTTGCCGTACAGACACAGCGTAAAAATATGCAGCGCTATTATGAGAGAAAGTGCGGGAGTAAAAAGAATGGACATGTCAATTCTTTACGCAGCAGCGCCTTCTCCAAAGGGTCGGCGCTGCAGGATCTGATGTCATCAGAGGGAGGAAGAATCCTGGTTCCTCCTCCCCTTTGTGACATGTGTGACCGCCCCATTTGATTTCGCAGTGTATTCATATACACTGCGAAATCTTAGTAAAAGGAATCCAAATGTGTTTAAAATAATCAAGAATGCATACTTACCCTCCGGCGGGTGTTCGTGGAGCTAGGAGCCGGCACAACCAAACCTGCAAGGACCTTGCATGTCGTCATTGGGTGCTGATTGGCCGCTCACGGTCATGTGATATGTGATGTCACATGACAACGCATCACGACTGCGAACGGACAATCAGCACCCAATGACATCGTGCAAAGTCCTGCCAGCTCGATACCTATGCTTGGCTCAGCTCCGGATAGCCCGAATAGGTCATCGGAAAGGTAAGTATTCATTCATTATTATTTTTAATACATCTGGCTTACTTATTAAGATTTTGCAGTGTATATTAATACACTGCAAAATCAAAAGGGGCTGTCACACCTGTCACAAGGGGAGGAGGAACGAGGATTTTCCTCCCCTTTGTGACATCACTTCTCCCCCGGACCCGTAAAAAAGCGTGGAGTCTGAATGCACTGTTTTTCTTGCACTTTTTGCGCGGGTGCAAAACTCTGCTTAAAGCGCCCGCACAAAAAAGGCCAAAAAATGCAGTGTGTGTTAACGTAACCTAACTCTCTCCTTGACAACCTCCTATCAGGCTTCCACCCCCATCACTTCACCAAAACTGCCCTGACCAAATTACTAATGACTTCCTCACAGCCAAAGCTAACAGACATTTCTCCATCCTCCTCCTGTCCCTCTGCCTTCGACACAGTCAACCAACTGCTACAGATTCTCTCTTCCCTTGGCATCAAAGACCTTGCCCTCTCCTGGATTGCCTCATACCTTTCCAACAGCACATTTAGTGTCTCCCACACGACTTCCTCATCCCGCCCCCTCTCTGTTGGGGTCCCTCAAGGCTCTATCCTGGGGCCCCTATTTTTTTCCATCCATACCTTTGGTCTAGGACAACTCAAAGTCCCATGACTTTCGGTACCACCTGTGCGCGGACGACACTCAGATCTACCTCTCTGGCCCAGACATCACCTCTCTGCTATCCAGAATTCCGGAGCATCTGTCAGCCATATCCTCTTTCACCTCTCGCTTCCTAAAACTCAATGTAGACAAAACCGAACTCATTATCTTTCCTCCATCTCATGTATCTTCCCTACCCGATCTATCCATTATGATAAATGGCATAATGCTCTCTCCCGCACCTGAAATTCGCTACATCTGAGTAAGGCTACGTTCACACGTAGCTTTTTTTGCTGCGTTTAGCGGCCGCGCATAAAAGCGCCGTAAAGAAGAAAAAGAAAAGCTGTGCAGTTTACACACCGCGTTTTTTCACAGGCGCACTTCTTCCCCAAAGCGCAGGGGAGAAATGTCACATGGGAGGAAGAATCCAGTGTTCCTCCCCTGTGTGACATCTGTGACAGCCCTTTTTAGGTTTCGCAGTGTAATAATATACACTGCGAAACCTAAATAAAAGTTATCAAATGGTATTAAAAATATAAAAATTGAATACTTATCCTCCCGCCGGGTGTTCGGGGAACTGGGAGCCAAGACAACCACATCTATTGACCTTCTAGGACCTGCCAAGATCTGTGATTGGCCGATGGCAGTCATGTGCTTTATGACTTCTATATCACATGATTGCGAGCAGCAAATCACAGATCTTGTCATGCCCTGGAAGCAAAGAGGATGTGGATGTCTTGGCTCCGGGTAACCTGAACAACTGGCGGAGGGCAAGTATTCCAATTTTTAGTATTTTTCATATTTTTGGATAACTTTATTTAGGTTTCACATTACCGTATACTGTATACGACTGTATAAGCCGACCCCCCTACTTTTGCCCCCAAAACTGGGAAAACAATTGACTCGTGTATAAGCCGAGGGTGGACCCCAGCCCAGGTATACAGCCCAGCATCTGGTAACAGCAGGCCCAGTGGTGTGGTATACAGAGACCATGTGTGGTATACAGCGCCGCCCCAGTGGTGTGGTATACAGCAGCCGCCCCAGTGGTGTGGTATACAGCAGCCGCCCAGTGGTGTGGTATACAGCAGCGCCCCAGTGGTGTGGTATACAGCAGCCGCCCCAGTGGTGTGGTATACAGCAGCCGCCCCAGTGGTGTGGTCTACAGCAGCCGCCCCAGTGGTGTGTCTACAGCAGCCGCCCCAGTGGTGGTATACAGCAGCCGCCCCATGTGTGGTATCAGCAGCCGCCCCAGTGTATACAGGCCCCAAATGCTGCACTCGCCATCATGCCCCGCTGCTCAACTTATCATCCCGATCTTCTGCCCGCCCGATCTTCTGTGCTCCGTCCTCCATGCTCCCGTCTGGCTGCATCCGGGGTCCCCGGCCGTCGCAGTAACGATGACGTCATCAGCGACGGCCGGGGACCCCGGATGCAGCCGGCGGGAGCATGAAGGACGGAGCACAGAAGACCGGTGCGGTGCAGAAGACCGGGGATGGCAAGTTAAGCAGCAGGGGGGGACTTACAACATAGGGGGGGCCAGTGCCAGTATTTGGGGGCCACCATGTACCATATTGACCCATGTATAGCCGAGGGGGGGACTTTTCAGCCCAATTTTTGGGCTGAAAAACTCGCTTATACGGTATATATTAATACACTGCAAAACCCAAAAAGGGCTGTCACAGATGTCACACAGGGGAGGAACACAGGATTATTCCTCCCCTGTGTGACAGCTCATCTGCAGTGCTGACATTATACGCGCTGGAATTGCGCATTGTCTGAACGGCGATGTATAATTTCAGCGGGTATAACAGCCCCAGTGGGAAAAAACGTGAGCGCATTTGCTTAAAGAATTGACAGTCATTTCGCAGCGTCTGCACGGCAAAAGTGAAAGTCCTACTTTGCGGCTAAGGTGCTTTTCTGAAAAGCGCGTGCAAAAAAGCGCTGTGTGTGAAAGCAGCCTAATTCTCAACTCTGCCCTGTCTTTCAAACTGCACAACCAAACTCTCGCCACCTGCTGCCGCCTCCAGCTCAAAAATATTTCCAGAATCCGCCCTTTCCTCAGCCCTCAATCTACTAAAACTCTTGTACACACCCTCAAGTCCCACTTCGACTACTGCAACATTCTCCTCTGTGGCCTCCCTGCTAACTCTCTTGCACCACTCCAGTCTGTCCTCAGCTCTGCTGCCTGACTAATCCACCTCTCTCCAAGCTACTCCCCAGTTTCTCTCCTCTGCAAATCTCTTCACTGGCTCCCAATTCCCCAACGAATCCAGTTCAAGCTACTAACACTGACCTACAAAGCCATCCATACCCTGTCATTTCCCTAAATCACAGAACTAATCTCCCACTATCTTCCGTCACGTAAGCTTCGATCCTCCCAAGACCTCCTCCTCTCCTCCACACTTATTCGTTCCTCACACAACTGCCTGCAAGTTTTCTCCCAAATATCCCCCATCCTCTGGAATTCTGCACCCCAACACGTCCGATTATTTACCACACTCAGATCCTTCATATGGAACCTGAAAACCATCTCTTCAGGAAAGTTTACAGCCTGCCGCCTCACCACCACAAGAGCTGCCGCCTCACCACCATCAGATCTGCTCCACCCCTGACCTACTGTCTCCTCCCCAATATACTATAAGTCCACAAGGACAGGGTCCTCTCCCTTCTGTACCAGTCTGTCGTTGTCAATTTGTTCACTGTAAACTATATCTATAATTTTGTATGTAACCGATTCCCATGTACAGCACCATGGATTTAATGGTGTTATATAAATAAATAATATTGACTCCATGCTGCACCCGAAAACTGCGGTATATAGAGGATTGTCGTGTACTCTGCTCTAAGGCCATATAATAATATATATTCATTTATATAGGGCAATTAATTCCATAGCGCTTTACATACATTTGAAACACTGTCCACATAGGATATTTAGATTGTGAGCCCCAATCAGTAGGTCTTTCAAGTGTGGGAGGAAACTGGAGAACCTGGAGGAAACCCACACAAACATGGGGAGAACATACAAACTCATTGAAGATGTTGCCCTTTGTGGGGATTGAAACCAGGACCTCAGCTCTCTAAGGCTGCAATGCTAACCACTGAACCACCGTGCCGCCATGTTCACACTGGTCGTTTTGGATTAGTTTTTGGTGCTGCAAGGTTGTTGTTTTTTTTGAAAACTGCATCAAAAATTATGCTTTTTTTTTTTTTGCAAAAAAGCATCACAAATGCATCATTCGTTTGTATTGCTTTTTTGCCTTTACAAAGCGATAATGCAGTACTATTCCATGAGGGTCAGGGGAAGACAGACAGATGCGCACACATACACCATTACCATTACCTTCCCCAAGATCGGCAGTATCCAGCGATCAGTTATTTCCGAGTATCGCCCTTACAGGACCTGGCTATGGGACTTTCTGTCACATGGCCAGGTCCTGTCAGTATCAAACCCACAGGTCCTGCAAGCGCCCGGAAGGAAGAAATCGCCGGGGCACACCATGGGATCACCAGGGAGAGTACGTAATATGTGTGTTTGTGGTGTGGAAAGTGCAGTAAAAGAGAACCACAAACTGACTGTGTGAATACCAATCCATTTGTGAGTTATTTTTTATTTTAATGGAGTGAATGGAGAAAGCACAGCAGAAAAATGGAGCAATAATTGACGTTCATTATTTTCTGGATGCACTTTCTACAGCATTATCGCAGCAGTCAAAAACACGGATGTCTGCACAGCAAATTGAAGATCCCATTAACTTTACTGCAGACACGACTGATCTTTTGAATAATTGTTATATTACATACACAGGAGCTAGCATATACTTTTTGTACGTACAATCTAGCTTAATTGAATTATTTGAGACTGTGTGCTAACCCCTAATACGGCTTTTTGAAAGTTTCCCTTGTTTACAGAAGTCGCACTCTATTTTCTTTTTAGGGCCGCTTTACACACACCAACTTCTGTGTCCAACATCTGAACAGAACTCTGGTTGCAGTGAAATCATGGACACATTGCTTCCATTTTGTGGCTGTGTACAAATGGAACAATGTGTCCATGATTTCACTGCAACCAGAGATCTGTTCAGATGTTGGACACAGAAGTTGGTGTGTGTAAAGTGGCCCTTACCTTTTTGGGATTTTTATTTATAAAAACAGTTATACACCTAAATCATCCCTGATTATACATGCTTTGTCTACATGCTCTTCACTTTGTTAAAACATTTTTACTGTTGATATATTAAAACCTTAAATTTAAAAATATTAGCTAATGTGTGTGGTAAAAAAAATGTGGAGATACTAGTTACAATATATGAAAACAGTATCTACTTTCAGCACTTTCGTGATTAATTCTTCTAGATTTCTTCTCTTTTAGGTTTTTTCAAATATCAAATATTCATTATTCTCTAAGGGTGCTTTCCATCAGCGTTTTTCGTATTCGCGGCAGATGCGGTGAAAAAACCGCATCTGCGCGTTTGCCGCATAACGTTCCACTTGCGGCACGGTTGCGTTTTTTCCCATAGGAAGTATAGGGACTTGCGGCAGATGCGGCAAGTGCGGTTTGCACTTGCGGCAGATGCGGCCGCGAAAAAAACCGCAGTAAGCCGCGTTTTTTTCGCGGCCGCATCTGCCGCAAGTGCAAAACCGCACTTGCCGCATCTGCCGCAAGTACGCCTATACTTTGCATAGAAAAAACCGCAACCGCGCCGCAAGTGGAACGGTTATGCGGCAAACGCGCAGATGCGGTTTTTTCACGCATCTGCCGCGAATTACGAAAACGCTGAGTGAAAGGCCCTTAGTGGGCTTTCTTTTCTCCCTTTTCTTTGTAGTCAGTCTTATTTCTCTGTGAAATAACCCCACAACCACCTATAAAGGAAGAAAGAAGCCTAGATGTACATACTATTGGAAGGAAGAAAAAGGAAGGCTGGCTTCACACCACGGCACAATTCAATCCGGGGCTGTCCGGTGTAAACCAGACAGCCCCAGACCGGATTTTCTGAGACACCAGAAAGGGAATGACTACTGACCATTAGGACACTAAAGTGTGATATTCCGAGCACCTAGCATCAAACACCCATACGGTACAATGGTACAGGACATGGCAGGCAGACTATACAAGATGGTACCATCTCCATGAGGAGCTGAGGTGGGTAAGTCCCAAACTTATAGCATTAAGTGTAGGAAAGGCCAACAAGATGCAACCATATAGGATTGAAGTCAACCATGCAGAAAAGAAATCTGTATCTTCATGGAGAGTCACCTGTTTTTTCAGGTTACCTCACCAGATCACCCATTCAATCAGGACTTTCACAAGGTCCCTGGTCCAGTCTCATGAAAGAAATGCTCAGACAGAAGCCATGGCTTCAGTGATATCTTCTATGGTACTAGACCTGCAGTTTCTCTCGGTACATAATGAAAAACGAATAGTGAGAGAAGGACGGAGTTCAGTGTAGTTGAAGGACACATCAAGTATGTTCTACCCATTAGTTCCCCCTCATTTCCTTATAGATTTTTAGCTTGTGAGTGGGGCCCTCACTCCTCCTGTAACTGCTGAAGAAGAGGTCAGGCCGGATTAAGAATTCCACGTGGCATGTACTGTCAAATCCGTTTTTTTTTTCTATGAATCCCACATATAACTAATACAAACTATGGTGCTCATCACGTCCGTGCTTTACACTGACCATTTGTCCATGCAAAAAACACAGATGTCCATTTTTTCCGGCAGCATGGGTGATGAGGGTCAATAAGAGTCTATGGGTCTGTAAAATGCACATACAGAACAAGGGTGACATCAGTGTGATGTTCGTATGTAGCATTATTGATCCACATGTGAAAACATATAACAAAAAGAAAAAAGGAAGAACCTTTTTGCATCAAATGACGGGATATAGGTAAGTGATAAAAACATGTGTTTGTTTCAGAAATGGAATAATAAAGTGTACTAGCTGAATGTAGAGCCAAGAGATGCAGACTAATGTAGCATAACCCTATGCTGTTCGCTGAAGCGCTTTATTCATGGACAGTTTTCCTTTTCCTGTTTGCCCTCCGACCTGGACCACAGTGGCTCCGTGCCGAGTCCTTCCCAGTGCGTACCACAGGGTGAGCTGATCATTAACCCTTCAACCGATGCCCCCCACACTCAGATAGGTATATCAAGTGCCCGTGTCTAAAGTCAAATCACATAGTGCCCATGTTTTCCATTACAATGGTTAATGAGGTCTGAGGAAACCGCAGACAATTGATAAGTAAGCAGGCAGCAGACTGGTCTAAATAATTAATCCCCAAGGATTCTGGTAACATTTGCAAATTCATGTTCTTGTGGCCTTCGCTGTGCAGAGTGCTTATATTAAAGATCAGTATTCTGCAATGGCGTGAATGTCACCTTCACATGGCACAGTGTATTTTAGGACAGCTTATCAAATGCTTATGAGCTCAGCTACCAATTTGTTGGTATACAATAGAATCAAACAACTATTAAAAGAAAAAAAAATATACGTTTTTGGGGTGAAATACTGCACCTCCTACATTGCTTGAATGAGATGGCCATTTTCTTTAATAAAGGGCAAGCAGCTTCTGGGACAGACATCTTTCAGACCGCATACGTTACCTTGACGCTCTGTTTTTCACAGATGGAATCCGGATCTATGGTAGTCCATGGGGTGGGGATCTTCACATGTCAAAAAAATAAATTTAACTGTGTATCCACAATGAAATTAAAAGAAACTTAAAAAATAGAGACGACTATTTTTTATTCAAATCACAAATTACAATTACCCAAACAAGTCTATGGGTAAAAATCACAGACAGCACTCCAATGACATTACTGTACAAGTGCTGCTGTGATTAACACTAATGGATAGGAGAGTTGTCGTTTTATTTTATGTTTGGACGCGAGAATCACTGATAAAAATGGACATTGTTGGGGGCGTGGCCTGGAGCTCGAGGAAGATGGATGTCGTTTGATGAGCTCCCCTGTCTGCAACTGCAATCCATCAGGGATCTGTCCCTTAGTAAAAATTCATGTGGGAATGTCCACGAAGGATCACCCCTGCCCCTTCTGGATCAAGATGCACCTAATATAACCCGACTAGAATATGGACTTTAGCACCTGTTGTCTCTGAGAATTAGGGCCCTCATGGCACTTCCTTGCCATAACCGCCAGAATCGTCTTACAACATACAACCTGTATTAGACCCTTTTTGCTAGAGGCTTCGGTCCTCTAATCAGAGGCTAATTGGCGGAAGACAGCTAGATACTTCATACCTCGGATCGCTGCTACCTCCTGCTCTGAAGTGAGGCGTTTCTACATCTACCGCCAGCTGCCATATCATCCCAGCTGAAGAAGCGGCTTGGAGAAGATTCCCGATTTCACAGCAGTCTCTTGTCAGTCAGAAGATCATCCCTGAGAGTCTGGACCCGGGCCGCCGCTGATCCCGGTGTGAGGAGACTTGGAGCCCAAGTACAGCCAGCTGAGGTCCCCTGGCGGTTCCCGCGCGCGCTCGGCCGCTGCGTCCCTGTTCGGTGAGGCAAACACCATGTTCCGCCAGCCGCCACCTCACTCCAGCTGAAGAAGCGACTTGGAGGGGAGTTCTGGTCCCGCTGCGATCTCCCGTTGGCCGAGGGGTCATTACTGTGAATCTGGATCCGGACCGCCGCTGATCCTGTCGTGGGGAGACTTGGAACCCGAACGCAGCCAACTGGGGTCCCCCCGGAGGTTCCCGCATGCTCAACCGCTACATCCCTGTTCAATGTGGTGGGCAGACACTGCACGCCACCGGTTGCGGGCTCTCTGCTGCTGAAGGGACACAGAAACATTACCGCACAATATCCCTCCAGACAAATACTACTTAAAGAAGTTGGAGCAAATACACCGTTGATCCTGACAACAGCTACAAAAATCAGTGAGTGACTAGAGGGTCCCTTTTTCAGCTGAGCTAGTTCCACTTTAGTGGATTTCTATAACTTTATATCAGAGTCCGGGCCTAAAGATTATTCCCATAGACCCCTCTATCAGTTGTTAATTGTAATCTGACTTAAAATAACTTTAAAGTCCCCAACATAGTGGTGAAGAAAGAGTTTTAAACTGGTGGAACTTTTTCTTCCAACACCATACACCACAATTCACTGCCCTTAAAACTATTGAGCCAGTGGATTAATCTCTCAGAGGGATAAGAGAAACTCTTAACTTTTTCTTATAATCCAAAACCATCACTTAATGGACATTTGACTGCTCTGTTTGTGTCAAAGAATCATCTTCAATCCGTAATAATTATTAGGTCTGTTTTGTGGACTTATTAATACATTGACTCCTGAGTCCATATCCCCTCTGGATATAGCCTGCATCGTTTGGACTCTGGTGTCAGCCACTACTTCTACAACACAACACCTGACACCTCAGACTAGATCTTGTCCCTTTTTCTGGACATCTTCTTCACCCATTCTTGAACAATAAGTTCTGTAGACTATCGAACAGATACTTGATCTCTTAGAAGTCAGAAGAATATTGGTCTGATCAACATTAGATTCTGTATTAATATAACATTTTATCCCAAATTACTTTTTCTCTAAAAGTGCTTTTTCTTAAAACTTTTACAAACTATCTCTGCTAATCTATACTTCTCCTACCTCCTTTAACGCCTCCACCCTTACTCCCTATTTCTATACTATCCCAGTTCTCCCTACTAGTTCCTCTCTGCCCTTCTTCACCCTCTTTCTCTGTTACAATCTCACTCCTACATTTAACTGGGAAAGAGTCCTCAGCTTCATACCTACAATTCTCTACCTCTCATTGCTCTATTTTCTTTTATTTATTATCTCTTCAAGGTATGTGTGGATTTCACTGGTAAACTCTTTAGCTTTGATAAATCTTCTCAACTGATTTGTCTTTATCTACATAATAATCTTATTCTTATTTTGCTTATCAATCTTAACCTGACCAACTATTGCCATCAGAGATAAGAATCGTGTTTATTCATATATCTAACTTTTGTCTACAAACTATTATTAGGTCAAGCTATAACAACAAACAGAGGAAACAACATATTCTTTCAGGCTTATATATTGTCTAATCCTGTACAAAACACCGATATAATGCCAAACTCAAAAACAAAAAATTCTAAAAAAAAATGAGTGTTCAGAACCCTGACTCAGGGAAAAAATATTGAAAAAAACTCTAGCCGAGACAGATCGAGATCTCCTAACATATCCGGGAAATCCGATCATTGGCCTGATGAACATGAAAACTCTATGGAGGAATCTCCAATACTTGATACCACCCAAAGAGGGAGAAAAAGGAAAGAACTGGAGCTGACCTCTAACTCCCAACTTAGTCACTCCAGTTCTAAATTATTTCCAGACTATGAGGAATCTAATACACTATCAGCTAGTTTACTGAGAAGACGCTTGAGGGCAGATTCTAATCTCGAACGGTGTCAAGATGCAGATAGAGACAAACCCCCAAATAAAAATGTCTTTATTGAAATATTTGGTAAATTTAGGTCAGACCTAGATAGACATTTTGACTCATTAGAAAGTGCAATATCGTCCATTGCCATAAGAACTGAGAAAAATGAACTGGATATTAATACCCTCTCTGCATCTGTCCAGGAATCCTTTAAAGATAAAAAAAAACCATTAAAGAAAATCTACTTCTGTCAGAACAAAGATCACAGACATGGAGGACAGAGACAGGAGATTAAACCTGAAATTTAGAGGAGTCTGAAAATATAAAAAATGAGCAAATTCAACCCCACATTAAAAGGATCCTTAAGACGGCTCTCCTGGATCTATCCGATCTAGAACTGAACTATTGTGCGAGCCCACAGATTAGTCAAACCCACCTTTTTGAAACCAGAAGCCCCTAGAGACATATCCTCAGATTCCACTTCTATAATACAAAAGAACGTTTTCTAAATTTCATAAAGGCTAATAAAACCCTTCCCAAACCGTTCAAATCGATAAAAATCCTTATCGACCTCTCAAAAGAAACACTAACCCAAAGGAAAAATCTTTCAGGAGTCACAGGGGGTTCTCCGCAAGAAAAATATTCTTTACAGATGGGGCTTTAATCCCGCCAAAGTTCGATTTACCCACCAAAGCAAAACCATAGTAATAGATGATCCCGAGGAGGGAATGAGAACTCTCCGACATCTCAATATTATCATCACATGATCCTTAAAATAGTTGTAAGGCACTCTAGGCCGTAACAGTAGCTCCCCGTGAGGTTAATTGTTTCTTTACGATCCCTCCGAATTGGGATAGTTGTGTGTTTTCTGAGTAATTCCTCAGTTAAGTAGTCTGTTGACAATTTCAAGATATTATACAAAGTTTAAAACCTTATTTATACTATTTTGAGACTTAACCGTTTTAGTCTCTTTCCTCTCTAACTCTCCATCACCTTCTAAACCCTAACCCAAGGAGATATATTTCTTTACCTCGCTCTTTAAACTCTAAAGATGATTAGTCCTAATCTCCTTTCTCTTTTCAGACGCAATACCAACTCAGATCTGGACGTACCATGTCTCTTAAAATCCTATCCCTCAACGTCAATGGCCTCAATTCTCCCAGCGTAGATATAATGTATGGAAGCTGATCAAAGAAACCAAAGTCAGAGATTGTCTGTCTTCAAGAAACAAGAATTTCTTTAAACAAACCCCCCAAATTTGATACCAAAAATTTCCAAAAATATTTTTTTTTTCATCAAACACCAAGAAAACTGAATTAGTCCTTACCGGTAATTCCTTTTCTTGGAGCCTTCCACGACAGCATTGGAGGATGTCGTGCACGCCCTATTGGGGGACAGGAACACAGAGAGGTTAAAAGCCCCTCCCCTTCCTCAGTACTCCAGTGTTTACCAAGATCACCCTTAGCCATGGATTACCGGATACAAACCGGAATCAAACACCAACAAGGGGGGGAACTGATGCTGTCGTGGAAGGCTCCAAGAAAAGGAATTACCGGTAACGACATTCAGTTTTCTCCATTCGCCTTCCACGACAGCATTGGAGGAATACCACTGATACTCCTCAGGGTGGGACTATTGCCTGTAGGACTTTCTTACCAAAGGACAGATCCCGACTGAAGGACAGATCTAACCTATAGAGGCGAGAAACAGTGAGGAGAGACTACCACATAGCCGCTCTGCAAATCAGCTCCGATGAAGCTCCAGCCTGCTCCACCCAGGACGTAGAAGCAGCCCGAGTTGAAGGAGCCTTCAACCCCATCGGAGGAGCAAGGACCAGAGCAACGTAGGCCTCACAGATCACCTTCGTGATCCAGGAAGTGATGGCAGCCTAGGAAGTCTTCTTCCCTGTACATTACCCAAAATGCTGAACAAAAACAGGTTCTGATCTAACCTCCAGGAAGCAG
Organism: Allobates femoralis; assembly: GCA_033576535.1. Lineage (NCBI taxonomy): Eukaryota > Metazoa > Chordata > Amphibia > Anura > Aromobatidae > Allobates > Allobates femoralis. The sequence continues at coordinate 247,690,923 of JARQOC010000001.1, forward strand.
TCTCTCGGAGATAGTGGAGGACAGTCCGACGAACATCGAAGAAGCGAAACACGGCCTCAGCCGCATTAGCAGGAGATTGACCAAATGAAGGTAGATCCCCAACCTGGGACCGATGGAAAGCTGACACAACTTTCGGAAGAATAGATGAATGCAACCGAAGCGTAATGCAAACAACGGACACCACGAGGCACAGAGCCCGGACAGAGAGTGCCTGCAGTTCTCCAACTCTGGAGCAGAAGTGATGGCCACCAAAAACGCCACCTTGTGAGAGAGACGTAAGGGATGCAGCCGACAAGGGTGCAATGGGACTTCGAGAAAACCCGTGGAGCACAATCTTCAAATCCCAGGGAGGGACAGAAGGCCGAACTGGGGATGCCACCCCCAAGCAGAAGGAAAAAAACGCTTGAGCCATCAACGGCAAAAAAGATCCTGGGCAAAACTGCCCCAAGTGCCGACACCTGGACTTAAAGAGTACGCGGCCGAAGCCCCAATTCAAAGCCACGCTGCAAATACCCATGATGCATTGCCGGGATGGAAGGAGCACACCAGGACAGGAACCGATTCCAGCCCTCCCGTAAATAGCGTGCGACACAGGCAGCCTGCCCTGCCGAAGCGTGCGGATCACTGCCTGGGAGAGACCCTTGGTCCTCAGGATCCCGGCCGCAACAGCCAGGCCGCCAGATAGAGCCACTAAAGGCCCAGGTGAAAGAGGACCCTGGGACAGAAGGTTGAGACAGTGGGGCAACCTAATCAGTCCACCCAGGCCCAGGTCTCTGATGGCGTCGTACCACGCCCGTTTGGGCCACCAGGATAGTCGACACCCCCTCCGCCCAAATCTTTTGCAACGCCTTGGGAAGGAGCGGGATAGGAGGAAATGCATACACCAAACGGAAGGCCCAGGGATGGGCAAAGGCGTCCAGCCCCCCCGTCAGGGAGAAAAAGGGCGGCACCTTTGTATTCGAGCCCGAAGCGAACAGGTCAATCGAAGGGACACCCCACCTGTCCGTAAGAGAGCGAAATACGTCCGGATGGAGGCACCATTCTCCTAGGTGGACCTCCGTGCGGCTCAAGAAATCTGCCTGTACATTGGCCATTCCCTTCAGATGAACTGCCGAGGAGGAGAGAAGATGGCGTACTGCCCACGAAAAGATCAGTCTTGCCAACCCCTGCAAGAGTAAGCATCGAGTACCGCCTTGGTGCCGCAAGAAGGCAACCGTAGTCATGTTGTCCGACAGGATCTTGACATGATGACCCCGAAGAACTTGAGCTGCGCATGAAGCGCGTCTTCCACTGCCAGAAGTTCCCGGAAGTATGAAGACTAGCGACTGACCGAGCGACTCCAAATCCAATGGAACGGTGTGCGATCCACCATCGCGCCCCAACCGGAACTGCTGGCAGCAGTGGGAACGGAAGTCACAGGAGCGTGCAGCCAGGCCACCCTCGTCCGAAGGTGTCCGGGATTCATCCAGGAAAGCGAGGTGATCATCCGCCCCGGGATCCGGACACACGAGTTTAAGGAATCCTGACGTCTGACCCAGGAACTCAGTATGTGTTCCCGAAGCAGACTGGAAGGAGCCCGAGCCCATGCTACCGACTGAATGCAGGCAGACATGGCCTCTAACAGGGATATTGCTTCCCACAAGGAGGGCAACCTCCTTGCCCGGAAGGTCAGATGCACGTAGCGCAGAAGCTGATGTGCCGCAGGAAGGAACGAGGCCTGATGGGAGGAGGCTAGCAAGATTCCCAAAATTTGACGGGTTGCCGGCACCTGTTCCGATTCCCAAAGATTGGCAAAAAGGGAGAAAAAGGTACCCCTGTATAGCAAAGCACAACCAAAAAAGTTTTTTGATGCAGGTGAAATTTATTAAATAATTAAGTGTATAATGGCATAAAAGAGCCAAGCAGACATATAAAAACAATTAAAACAAAAACTGGTCCGGACCAGCCCTACCCTCTGTATAAGGCATACACATTACAAGGTAAACCCCACGAGATCATACAAAAGAGACTATTCACATATGGTAAGATGAAAAAATAACATCAATTATAAGGTGCAATAGTGCACAATCATTACAATCAATAGTCATAAATGTACAAAAGGGGATAATAACGTGTGATCAGTAGCACTTGTAAAAATATATCACAGTATATCACAGTACAACAGGGCAATCATACAAAAAGGATGGAAACATCAAGGAGTGTCCCCAATAGGTGAACATGTAGTATATATCAATACAGTTAACAGTAAAAGAGAGTCACATGCAGGCACCAAGGGACACAGTTGTAAGAGAATGTAAAACAGTTTCCAATATACATGGTTGTCTGGTTATATACTATAGAGTAACCACATATAAGGGCATGAATTACCCAGAGGGTATGAGGAGATGAAGCAGGTTACCAAGTGCCAAGTGCCCACAGAGGGAGGGAGTCCGGCCAGGCCCCACGCGTATCGCCAGGACCAACCCAGGGACTGAAGAATCTCCAACGTTTTGGAGACCAGGGTGCGCAGAACCACTGCCGAAGGAGCAACCATCAACATGTCGTCTAAATAGGGAAGCACACATATTCCCTGGGTCTGGGTGAATGCAATCACTTCCCCCATGAGTTTGGTAAACTCTGGGGGCCTACGAAAACCCGAAGGGAAGCACATTAAACCGATAATGGACCATCCCGCCTGCCCCGGAGATCGAGAATCGCAGAAAGCGCTTGTGGGACGGGCGAATGGGGACATGATAATATGCGTTCTGGAGGTCCACCAACAACCTGGAGTAACGCCCCTGGCCCTCTTCTCCAGGAGGAACCGGTGACCCCACACCTGAATCCAACAGGTCTTGCAGACCCGACAAGAGAAAAATGTCTGAGTCTCCCTGAGGAAGCGAGGGGACTCGAAGACACGGAGGGGCTGGCTTTCGAATTCCAAATGCAGACCCTCCCAAATGGTCGAGAGGATCCAAGGGCATGAGGAGATTGCTTGCGAATGTGGCAGAAACCGCAGGAGCTGCCCCGCAATGGGAAGGCGGCATTGTTTAGGGGGCGGCTGGTGAGGCTGGCTGCGCTCAGGCCGAAAGGACTGCCTCCGAAAGGGCTTCTTTTTAGGTAGACACATTTTCCAGTCTGACACCTTTCCCAGGATGTCATCCAATGCCGGACCAAAGACAAAAGACCTTTGAAAGGGGAGGCCACACAGCTGTAGCTTAGACGTGACCTACCCATTCCACAAAGTAAGCCACACAGCCCTGTGAGCTGCGTAAGCGAGGTGCACCTGGCGCCAATGCGGATCAACTCAGCAGAGGCATCGGTCAGGAAGCCCGTAGTACGTCTCAGAAGTGGAAATGATTCCAAAGCTCCTCCCTGGGAGTAACCCACAGGAGGAATTCTTCCAGCTGGGTGATCCACTTAAAGAGAGATTTGGTTAAAAGCCTCGCCCAACGGCTAGTGGCCCACAGTCGCCAGAGCACGGGGCCTGTCAGGGGGAGATAGCCTGCAGCCATCATGTGCCTTGGATGATGTACAGCTTAGGATTGAACCCACAGCCACGGCTGGGTACATGAGGCATGGTGCAGGTGATTAACTGCTACATGGTTGCTGCCAGAGCAGTCCCCCACATCTAGAGGAAATGTTCACCTTTAATAGACATAGCTGCCGCCTCTCCCAGGAGTTTTTGAGGACACTCTCCATCTTACGGTCGAGGGGGTCCTTCAACTGGGAGGAATCTTCAAAAGGCAACGCAGACTTATATGCTACCTTGGCCACCTGGATGTCCACCTTCGGGACTTCCCAGACAAAGTCATCACCCGGATGACCTCGTGGACAGGGAAGCCCAACTGCCGCTTAGCCTTTAGGCCTCTGAACATTTAGTCCTGCACAGAAGAAGGGGGTTCCACCACTTCTACTCCCATGGTACTGTGGACAGTGTCCACCAATTCACCCATGGACCCCGTGGAAAAATAGCAGTGTCCAGATTCTCGTGTCTGGACAGAGGCAACAGAGGCAATATACTCGCCGTCCTCTGATGGTGAGCTCTGGCCAGCCTCCATGAGATCCACAGAGTCACAATCCTGGAGCTTCCTCTCTTTCGGAGGGGAAGGCCTGGAAGCTGCAGCAAAAACCGGCAGTGCAGAGATAGAAGCTTGCACCTCTTCCCTAATGGATTGGAGCTCCTCAAGCAGGGATGGGGAGTCCAACCTGACAACACTGTCAGTCATGGCAGACACCTTTTGTAGGAAGAGGGAAGCTCGTGCCGCAGCCACATTTCCTGGACGGGATTTTGCTCCCTTTCACAGGTGGCCCTTGTCTCCCTATAGAAAAAAAGGGAAGAGAAGGGGGTCCCAGTGGGAGTGCAGGCCCTAAATAACTCTACCCCTTGTGACCACCCCCAGAAACACTTACATGAGCTGGGGGAATGCTAGGCTCTGCAGAAGCAGAGGTGGAAGCCTATCACCCTCCATGTTTCAGGGATCAGCCTTACTTGGGTGTAGCTTCCGGCGGGTACTTGTCCAGAAGTACCGTGCCCGCAACGAGGAACACCTGTTCCCTCCCTCCTCCTGGTCACCAGCCGCGGGCAGTAGCGCGCGATAGGCCTGCTGGGTTCCCTGGAGCCGCGCCCAGTCTGTACAGGAGCCACCGCCCAAAACAGGAAGTGCCCCGCCCGAACAGGAAGTGCCATCCAGGAACCTCTGATGCATGCCCCAGGGACCGCAGCTGGAGGAGGGAGACGCTGGAGAGCTGAACAGGCCTCCGGCGCTGCAATACACGGCCTGCTTTGCCCCGTAGGACGCAGGAAGGCAGGGATGGCCCCATCATGGGAGCCCCGAGAAGGAGGAGGAGGCCGCCCCCGACGTCCATCCCTGGCCCGGCTGTAAGTACACCCCAATGCTGCCTCTGCCGGCCTGACAGCACTGGGACCTCTCCATGCCCCAAGGGGGACAGGAAGACACTGGAGTACTGAGGAAGGGGAGGGGCTTTTAACCTCTCTGTGTTCCTGTCCCCCAATAGGGCGTGGACGACATCCTCCAATGCTGTCGTGGAAGGCGAATGGAGAAAAAGGCTGGGTTAGCTATTTTAATTAAAAACTCTGTTACCTTTGAAAAAAATTGTTGAAAATCAACGACCCTAATTGCAGGTACTTAATTTTAATATGCAAGCTTAACAATGTCACCTATACAATAGTTAATCTATATCTTCCAAATAAAAGTCACATCACCTTCTCAAACTTACAATTTGAAACTTGTAAATGAACATAAAAAAGGTGAATTAATTATAATAGAAGATTTTAATGTAGTCCCTGACCCCATACTAGACTCCTCTACTAAATCTCGTCACTTTACCCGGCCTTTAAATCCATGGCTGCTACGGAAACTCTATGATGTCTTTAGTTGCCACCATGCCAATTCCATTGAATTCACTCATTACTATGGTAGATTTAAATCTTATGCTAGAATAGATTTGGTGCTTACAAATATATTCTCACTCCATAAATTCAGTAAGATCACCATAGGTCCAAGAACATGGTCTGATCATTCCCCCTTATTTTTTGAATTCTGCTCCTCCCCATCTAACCATTCTGAAAAATTATGGAGAAACAATAGTTTCCTCTACAATCACCCTCATTTTAAGACAGAAATTGAAAAAACTTAAATTTTATTTAGCTGAAAATGATAGAGATGATATTTCTATTGTCACCCTTTGGTTGGCATTTAAAGCTGTCTTGAGGGGGAACCCGATATTTAGTCTGAACTTTAACTAAACAAAAACGAGAGAAAAAAAAAAAAAAAAAAACACAAAACTTAACTGAAAAAATAAAAAATTTAGAAAAAGCCCAAATTAGAAACCCTTCTAACAACATCTCGGAAGAGATAATTTAAGCGTAGATCAGAATTAAGAACCTTAATGACTTCAGACTTTGATAAGATGATCCAACGCTCTAAATCTAAATTCTATATATCAGACAACAAACCCTCTAAATTCTTCGCATCCAGAATTAAATCATTCAGAACATAAAATAGAATTAGTGAGATTAAAGATTCAACGGGACAAAGTAAATTCCATCCCAACGACATAGTTAACGTATTTGCTAAATATTATGAATCTCTCTACAACCTTAAAAACAACCCAAATTCTCATATTCCTTCACGTGATATTATGATGGAATTTTTAAATCCCCTACACCTCCCTACGCTTTCCGAAATGGAGATTGATGAGCTTAACGCCCGCTAATCTCTTCATTAATTCCCTCACTAAAAAAATGAAAAAGCCCCTGGCCCCGACGGTCTACAGAATGAGCTTTAGAAGTCCTTTACCGAGTTGTCCCCTTTTATTCTCAGGCTGGGAAATTATTCGGCAACACATGGTCATCTTCCCCCAGAGATGTTGGAAGCAGTAGTGGTGGTGATTCCTAAAGACAAAGGCGATACCACCGACACCAAAAACTATAGACCTATCTCGCTTCTTAATAGGGACACCAAAATCTTAGCTAAATTAACAGCGAATAGGCTACAAAAATACATCAGTAAATTAGTCGAGAGCGACCAAGTAGGGTTCATTCCAAATAGGAATGTTGCTGACGCCACCAGAAGAACCTTGGAACTTATTCTGAATCCTCAAGAATTCCGACTGCCTTCTTGGCTCTTGATGCCAAGAAGGAATTCGATAGGAAGAGATAGGTCCAATGGACCTAACACTTAACAAATTTGGATTTAGAGGGAATAATTTAATTCAATTTCGGCTATGTATTCAAACCCCACTGCAAAAGTATACTCAAATAATACTCTTTCCCAGAAATTAAACTCTCTAATGGCACCAGACAGGGTTGTCCACTATCCCCCCCCCTTCTCTTCGCTCTTTTCATCGAGCCTCTAGCTGAATCAATTAGGAAAAATATAAGTATTAGAGGTATCCCTCTGAAATCTCAACAACATAAAATTACTTTGCATTAAAGTCACTACACCATCTTTCCTTTACTATTAATTTTTCAATAATATCGCACTACAAAATTAATACAAGCATATCCCAAATCCTAGACTACAACATTGATAGTAACTTTCTGGATTATCTAAAAAAACAAAAAACAAATTCAAATTCTCAAGAAAAAAAGATCGGATCTCATATCTGGGCATCCAACTGTTAAAGCCCCTCACTGATTTAAGGTCCTGTCTCACATAACGACCGCTCCAGCGATCCCGACAGAGATAACGACCTGCCGGGATCGCTGGAGCGTCGTTACCTGGTTGCTGGGGAGCTGTCAAACAGGCAGATCTCCCCAGCGATCAGGGACCAGGGAGCCACCTCCTACATCGTTGAAGGCGATGTCAGTGTCCTCCCTGCTTTAGCGCTGCCTGTAAGCAGGGAGGATGCTGGTAACTATGATAAACAGCGGGTAACTAGGCAGCGCGCACTGCCTAGATACCCGCTGTTTATCATAGTTACCAGCGTTCTCCCTGCTTACAGGCAGCGCTAAGCAGGGAGGATGCTAGTAACCATGGTAAACATCAGGTATCTAGGCAGTGCGCGCCGCCTAGATACCTGGTGTTTACCATGGTTACCAGCCAGTGATGTCACTGATCGGTGGTTTCTTGCTGTTCCACGCAGCGATGCGTGCAGACCAGCGGGAAACCAATGATCAAAAAATAACCCGCAGCACTTTGCAGCGATCAGCGACCTCACGTGATGTTGCAGTGACTGCAGCCTCTACCCCCCGATGCCGCTTTGTTGGAGTTTCCCAACATGAACTGGCATACTCAATGAGTCATCGATGGGGAAGTGAAAAAAATATACAAAAGTAGTTATATAGTGTAGTTAGGGAAGGATCAGTGACGTTCCACCAATGGCAGCACACCATGTAACCGTTATGAGGCCCGTGAGTCAGCGCCATCCATCATTCTCTCACTGCATTTGAGATCTGACAACTCAGCACTGCAATGACATCACTATATCGCAACCACTGTGCGGAGCAGTGATGACAAAGCTTCAGAACTCTCCCTGCTGAGACCGGAGAAGCACGGAACTGAGGAAAGGCATTTACTTCATTTTTTAACATCAGTGAGTAAACTGAAAATAATGCAACATGGATGACTATAGAAGGTACATTATGAATGACTATGGACTATGAATTAAACAGGGTGGGCCATTTATATGGATGCACCTAAATAAAATGGGAACGGTTGGTAATATCAACTGTTTGTGGCACATTAGTATATGGAAGGGGGAAAACGTTTCCAGATGGGTGGTGACCATGGCAGCCATTTTGAAGTTGTCCATTTTGGATCCAACTTTATTTAGTTGAATCCATATAAATGGCCCACCTTGTACAATATGGATGACTATGGGGTGTGCAATATGCTATATAGAGAACTATGGGCTGTGTATTATACTATATAGAGGGCTATGGGGTGCACTATACTATACAGAGGACTATAGGCTGTGCCTTTTAATATATAGAAGACTATGGGCTGTGTATGGAAGACTATGAAGGGGTGCATTTCACTACATGGAGGACTATGGGCTGTGCATTATATTATATGGAGGACTATGGACTGTGCATTATTTTGAGGACTATGGACTGTGCATCTTTCTATGTGGAAGACTACATGGAGACTATGGGAGGTCCATTATACTATATGGAGAACTACGTGATGTGCATTATACTGTATGGAGGACTGAAGGGGTGCTTTATATTATATAGAGGGCTATGGGGAGTGCATTACACTATATGAAGGTCTATGGGGTGCATTTTACTATATGGAGGTCTATGGGCTGTGCACTATATATGGGGGTGAATTATATTATATGGACGACAATGGGATATGCATTTTACTGTATGGAAGACTATGCAAGGCATTAAACTATATGGAGGATTATGGGAGGGTATTATACTTTATGGAGGACTATGGAGGGTGCATCATATTATATAAAAAATTATGTGGAGACGTATGTATTGACAGCGGCCAGGGCTTGTATCACCTCCAAATGGAAGCAACCTTCCCCCCCGTCCATGAATGACCTTACTGATAAGATAAATTCCATATTCTGTCATGAGTATTACCTGGCGCTAGATCACGGTGCTCGCTGGTACGTGGCCGAGGCATGGGATTTATGGGGGGCGCACCCGTTTGCACAACGGCTCCCCATGTAGGAAGAGAGGATTTGTCTCCCGAGCCCTGACCTGTGGCATATACGGGCTGACCAGGGGTAGACCGGTCCCCTTCCCCTCCCCTCCGGCATTGATTTTCGTGCGACAGCCTTGATATAGGCATATGGATCGCCGGAGACTGCTGTTTCTATATCCCTCTTTTTCTCTTCTCTCTCTCTTTTTTTTTTTTTTTCTCTTTCTCCCTTTCCTTTTCCCCTTCTCTCTCCACTCTCCCTCTTCTGATACGCCCCTTAGATGTAGCTATATTCTCCCCTCCTTGTCCCAATCCTAACTAGCAAGGCCTTCCTGGACTTTTTATGTCGGAGCGCCACGTTACCGTTTTTCCGCCTGGCTGCTTGGGAGTGAAAACCCTTACTGCAACCTTATTCTCTTGCGCTACACTGGCAAGACGATTGCCCCTGAGACATTAACCGGGGAGTTGAAACCAAGATTAAGCAAATTCAAGACCAACGACTCCTGGGGCAACTAAGCAGTCAGGACCTTCTCTGCACAGATTGCATCTATCTCTATTGCAACACCTTTGAGGACCCTTTGTTAAGCAGACCGAAGTGGAGCAATGATGTTCTCTTGAAACGGGACTAATTGAACGTTATGGCTCGAATACTTTCTGAAACAGCCAGTTTCCCCTCTTCCCCACCCTTCCCTCCCTATCCCTGTTTATGTTGTACCAATGATATATTATTGTCAGCTTGTTAATGTGTGAAAATTGTTAATAAAAAATCATATACGAAGAAAAAAAAAAATAAATAAATTATGTGGAGAGCATTATATTATATAGAGGACTATGCTGGGCCCATGTTACCAAATGCAGGACTACGGCAGTGCCTTATATTGTACTATATGGGGAGGCAATGTGGGTCCCATTATACTATATAGAACAGGGGTCTGAAACTTGACTGGGTACATGGGCCTCAAATGTAATTGCAGGACAAAGTATCATTTTCAGTTATACAATTTTTTTTATACATTCATTGTATTGGTTATAGCACAGATTTATAGCTTGGGTTGTTACAGGTGTGGCCATAACAGAGGTGCACTTTGTTTATTTTAGTTTATATATAAAACAGCATTTTTATTGGGAAAAATGTTTTTCTTGTTATTTGATCTTATTTATTTATCCCCATCTTGTAAGTAATATCTGACACTTAGCACCATAAAGTAATTTTGAACAATATCTTGTAGCCATGCCCCGCATCCTGGCCCCCTTCTTGTAGCCATGCCCCGCATCCTGGCCCCCTTCTTGTAGCCATGCCCCGCATCCTGGCCCCCTTCTTGTAGCCATGCCCCGCATCCTGGCCCCCTTCTTGTAGCCATGCCCCGCATCCTGGCCCCCTTCTTGTAGCCATGCCCCGCATCCTGGCCCCCTTCTTGTAGCCATGCCCCGCATCCTGGCCCCCTTCTTGTAGCCATGCCCCGCATCCTGGCCCCCTTCTTGTAGCCATGCCCCGCATCCTGGCCCCCTTCTTGTAGCCATGCCCCACTTCCTGGCCCCCTTCTTGTAGCCATGCCCCGCATCCTGGCCCCCTTCTTGTAGCCATGCCCCGCATCCTGGCCCCCTTCTTGTAGCCATGCCCCGCATCCTGGCCCCCTTCTTGTAGCCATGCCCCGCATCCTGGCCCCCTTCTTGTAGCCATGCCCCGCATCCTGGCCCCCTTCTTGTAGCCATGCCCCGCATCCTGGCCCCCTTCTTGTAGCCATGCCCCGCATCCTGGCCCCCTTCTTGTAGCCATGCCCCGCATCCTGGCCCCCTTCTTGTAGCCATGCCCCGCATCCTGGCCCCCTTCTTGTAGCCATGCCCCGCATCCTGGCCCCCTTCTTGTAGCCATGCCCCGCATCCTGGCCCCCTTCTTGTAGCCATGCCCTGCATCCTGGTCCCCTTCTTGTAGCCATGTCCCATATCCTGGCCCCCTTCTCAAAAGCCATGTACCGCATCCTGGCCCCCTTCTCAAAAGCCATGTACCGCATCCTGGCCCCCTTCTCAAAAGCCATGTACCGCATCCTGGCCCCCTTCTTGTAGCCATGTACCACATCCTGGGAATCTACGGAGCTTCCCTAGGAGAATTAATTTGAAACAGCTAAAAAATTTGACATATGCCAATATGTGACCAGGCTTAAATTTGATTATTTTTTGGGGGAGGGGTTAGGGGGGGGCCCATAATTTATATGTACGCTCCCTGGAAAAGTTAGTCAATTTCTAATTCAAATATGTTAGAAAAATAAAATAGCAGTAAGTAGTAAAGACCGCATTGCCATTAACAATCAGCAATCCATTTGCAGACAAAAAGGGGGGAGGGGGAGTTACATCTGAAATAATAGACACCCAAGCCTCATTCAGACATCTTTTAAACTGACTGGTTGCGGGTACCTAAACCAAACTTGGAGGCTGTCAAGTTCGAGTCTGGAGATCCATAGTACATCATAGGAAGTTGGACTAATGTCCAAGACATCTGCAAATTGGATCTGTGTGGTCATCCGGACATTGACTGGGTGTGAAAATGCCAATATTTACATTCACTAGTCTGATATGTGAATCAGACCAGACAAGCTCATGCTGCGATCATGGTCCACGGGGAACATAGCCCGCGTACACTACCACATAGCCCTGCAATGGTCTGCATGGTATGTTCAGCCTGGTGCACAGACCAAGACTAGCGCAAATACATTTGATGCCTTTCTTAAAAATCTTAAAGTGGATAAGTCATAAGACAAGTTTGATACAGTGGTCTGAACGAAGTTGAAATATACTTGTGTATACAAAGTAACTAGAAAAGTTCTCTGCAGCACTCAGCTACTACCAATGACGTACAAATGCTAACAAGCTATATGTATATGAGAAAAAAAGTTTAAAAACTTACGTTTTTTCCAAAAAACTCAAAAATCTTATTTTTTTATTTCTGAAGTTCTTAGTACATACATTGGCCAATGTTGTTTAGCTCATCGACTGCGACAAAGTGACTTCAGGTCCGATGAGTCCTACGCTGATATCCCTATCCTCCTTGTCCACCCCCCCACTTCTCAGTGGGCAGACTCCATCTCGACCCTAGATCACCAGCAGGCAATGAGGTGCTAATTGCAGCAAGTAGCCAGCAACTCAATAAGATACAAAAAAAAAAAAAAAAAAAAAAATGCACAGACTAAATATGTGAACTGGTGCCAGCAGGGACCTGGGTCAAATAACTAGAAAATCAGACCTGAAGTCACTTTGTCGCATTTCGATGAGCTAAACAACATTGGCCAATGTATGTACTAAGAACTTCAGAAATAAAAAAATAAGATTTTTGAGTTTTTTGAAAAAAACGTAAGTTTTTAAACTTTTCTCATATACATATAGCTTGTTAGCATTTGTACGTCATTGGTAGTAGCGAGTGCTGCAGAGAACTTTTTCTAGTTATTTGACCCAGCGTCCCTGCTGCGCCCAGTTCACATTTAGTCTGTGAGTGCTGTGCAGTTTTGTTTTGTTTTTTTCTTTTTCTTTTGTGTATACAAGTATACAGATCCCATTGTCTTGATGACATTATTTACACATCATTATGAAGTGATAACTGAGTAGGGAAGCTCCTGTAAAGCAGTAAGCTTGTAAATGCAAATAGCCAGAAAGAGGTCAAAGCGGAGAGAAGCAGTGTAAATGATAGATCAAGGAGGATGCGTGACTACAACAAGGCATATGGGGAAAGTGAGCTTGCAGGATTAAGGCTACAGGATTTTCAGTTTATGGAAGAAACATCTAAAAATAAAAAATAATATACACAAGAAATTATTTCACCATCCATAAACCATGTCTTTTTATTACGTATGTCTCCAAGTTTTCGATCTCCACTTTGGCAAAATTCTGAACTGTTGCCGGAGCCCTATTTGTGTTCATATGCAGTGGACCAAAAACAAGCATACGGGCTGTGTGGCCTAGAAGCCAGAGGAGTGATTTGGCTTTATTAAAGGAAACTTGTCTGACTGACACTAAAACAATATGCGGCTATGTGCCACAGTGAATCGGATCTGCTATCTGCCTGTCAGTCACCCCGAGAGCACTCCACTACAATACAGAAGGGGAACAAGACTTGGCGCCATGCTGTGATTCTATTAGCCAAGCAGGACTTTTCCTCCAGTTTTCATGATTATCAATATGTAACTGTGTTGTGCTGCTTTTTTGCCTAAGGATGTATATTCAGACAACGTCAGCTTTAATGCACATGAACATTTTTTAGGACTTTTAATCCTCAATGAAGGCAAGTATACAGCTAAATAAAGGAATCTCTATAAAATCACTCCGTGTTACTGAAGACTGAAAGATATCCTGACAAACCGGTTCAGCAAACTTCTCGGAAGCTGGCTACCCGAGAAGTAAGTAATGTACATTCCATGCATCACACGTGGAAATATGAAGCAAGCGATCATACTGTTCTCTATTCAAATTACATTTATCTTTCTCGTGAGCAATTTATGTCTATATAAATCTGTACAACTTTACATTGATTCGTTACATTTATATACTGCATTATAAATAGTCTAATGATACACAACACCAAAAGGCCCCATTTATGAACAGAAGCAATTTAGGAGAAGAGGAAGATGGTGACTACATTAATTCCCTTCATCTACTACAGTCATCGCGCTGTCAGTACAATACATGTAGCCAATATATCATCAGGATCTCACAAGATGCTTACTATTACTGTTGGCGGTATTTTTAAATGACTAAGGCCCCTTTCACATCTGAGATTACTGAAAATCGCGGCAGAACGGTAAGATTTCACCAGATCTGCCACGTAACTGCCGACTTGCGGCAACGATCCAGCAAGCTCTAGTCAAATCTATGGGGTTTGCGGTCCAGTGCGGCAAGTGTGGTATTGCGGAGTCAGTCTCTTGTGGCACCGCAAAAAAAAAAAAAAAAAGCTACATCTGTTTTTTTGTGCAGCCTCAAGTGCCGGATCCGCCAATACTGCACTTGCCGAACTGGACCGCAAGCACCATAGAGTGAATAGGGCTTGCCGGATCGGTGCTGCAAGTCAGCCGTTACGCGGCAGATCCGGCAACATCTACAGGTTCTGTCGCGACTTACAATAATTGCAGATGTGAAACCAGCCTTAAAGGAGTTGTCTGGGACTTTACCACTGATTGCTTATAGTCAGCATAGGTCATAGGACGTTTGGAACAACCAACTGTTCCCAATACCGGTGGCTGAAACTACTCAGTTGCGAAGCTGCACAGCACTGTTCCAGCAGTGGGATACTAGCTAAGGCTGAAGACTGCACATCTGCCCCCCATTGGGTACTGCATATTTGTACCCCACTGAATCGAATAGGGGGCAAATATCAAGTACCCAGCCATGGCCACTATACAGTTGAGATAGCTATGGTGGGCAGCTCCACAACTGAAGTTCAGGCCACTGTCAGTATCGCAACACTAATCAGCAGGGGGAAGGGGTGCCCGGTGTTACACCCCCCACCAAACAGATATTGATGACCTATCCTAAGGACAATACCCTTAAGTAACAATATAGAAAACGTCAAGACCTGTCTAAATGAAATAAAAAAAGATTTCCTCTCCAACTATTGATTTAAGTCTACCGGGCAATAACCCATGTCAGGTGAACTTTCTGCTTGCTTTCTGGCGACCACCACAAGTCTTACTTTATTAAAACATATCAACGTGACTAAAGTTCTTACCAGGAACAAACATCTGTATAACAGAGTGGAGGAGTAAAGGCATTACTATAAGCTATACTTCCACTTCTCAATTTAACATGCAAAGAAAAAACAAAGGTTGCGGCACGCTGCATTGGGGAACCTAGATTAGCGATATTCAGGATTTTCACTCACCTTTACTAGTTGTGCCGTATCCGCACAACTAGATTGTAGCTATGTGGTGAGTGAAGATTTATATTCACTGATCTTCCGATCTTTGGTGTATATCCGATCAAGTCTTCCCCTTCACCGTTTTTAATATAAGATTCCTGCCTTCTCCTTAGCTGGCTCACGTGAAGGATCATGTGCCGATTTTAGGGATGGATTAATGACGTGTAGCCAGGTCCTTCTCCGGAGCAGCTCACAACACCACGCTCCCCGAAGGGAGATTGTGGATCAGCCGATGAATAAATGTGGTATAATAAAAGTAAGCGCTGAGAGCTAAGACAGGATACACAATGCTCTTAAATATATTACCTTTGAGTTTTATTCATTCAACAAATAAAAGCCTCCTGCCACAACGCGTTTCGACGCTGACTGAGTCTCTCAAGTGGATGCCATTGAGAAAGACGCAGTCAGCGTCGAAACGCGTTGTGGCAGGAGGGCTTTTATTTGTTGAATGAATAAAACTCAAAGGTAATATATTTAAGAGCATTGTGTATCCTGTCTTAGCTCTCAGCGCTTCCTTTTATTATACCACATTTATTCATCGACTTCTCAATTTAAGACATCCATGGCTCTCCATTTCAAAGTTATGGTAATAAATATGAACATTTTCCCATAAAGGATTGGAGCAGTGTCAATTGAAGGAGGTAAGAACCATGGTAGACAAGAAAAATGCAATCATGAAGGTGGTGCCCGTAAGGGCTCCACTATTACAAGTATGTACATAATACTACAATAGAATATGGAAGGAGAAGAGAGAATTGTCCAGTATCTACTTTGTAGATAAACAAATAGCAGAACATCAGCAGGGCAGTAACTTTCTTCTTTAGTGCTGTTTGTGTAGAAAAAATGCCAAGGTTTAGATTCCGCGCAGAGCACAAAGCAGGTAGGGTATGTTTGATGTCCGTTTATTGAGCCAACGCGTTTCACAGCAGGACCTGCTGTTTCCTCAGGGCAAAACCTTCCTGTTTTGTGGTCTGCGCGGAATCTAAACCTGGGCTTTTTTTCTACACAAACGGATTTCTCCCTCACCAGGTGTCTGCAGCGACCAGGATAACAAGGCTCTTGTAGTTTGTCGTGACTCACACAACCCAAAAAGGTGAGTCACACTAATCGGGGGGCATTGAATTATCATCATAGATAAGACCCTATGTGCGCTCCCTTCTCTCTTTTCTTTAGTGCTGGCAATATGGGTCAATCAGAGCTTCTGACATGTAGATCTCAAAGTCGCAAAGTAGTTGAACATCATGACATTATGTCCCTCTGCTCACAGGACACTAACATATTCCACGGCACTGTGCATAGATTGTCACCATTCACTTAAAGGCCCACAATATACTCTAATCATTTAGAAAACTAGTGTTATTATTCATTAAAAGCCAATTGATTTCAATATAATTTTTGGAGTGCAGGATTAAACTCAAGCAAACAAGGTTAGAACACACAAATGTGTAGTAACAGTTCCCTTGAGGGCTTCCAAACTTAGGATATCCAAAACTACAATGGAAAGGTTGATATCTGCTTTCATTTTTGGTAAAAAAAAAAAAAAACACCTCGATAAGCAGATGTCAAAGTAGGTCAACAGTAAAATGTATAACAGGGTAAAAAGAAGTCAATTCTACTAGAACACCAGCAACAGGGATATGAAGCATTATACACATTTCTTCTTAATCCGTACCCAACAAGCCCTCCTAGATCCAAAACAATTTTCTGTAGTGCTCTGAAATACAGATTGATGGCACTAAAGCCAATATGGCGACCTCCTGCCACTAAGGATTGGACAGAACAGTATAATGTTTGGAAGGCAGTGAACCATTTCAAAATAAATTTTTCATTTGCTTTGTTTACATCTTGAATGAACAGCTGTTAACATAAAAACACAAGCTAAAATGTACATGACCGGACCCAATCACTAATGTACATAAGACTTACATTTCATGGTTCCAACAGGTCAAATAATGTCCAGCTATGAAGTATAATCAGCTTTATTTAGAGCCCACATACACAAATTAACGTCATTTGAACCCACCAACATCCATGGGTTTGGACATAAGTCTGTAAATGAGGGTGCCGACCGAATGCTCTTTGGGTATGATGCCTATTGGGCATATCCGCATATGTGCCGAACGATTTTTTCTCCCAGAGGAAAAGCCTCCAGTTGACATGACAGCTACCGGTAGTGGCTTTCTCAGAGAAAACGAGCTCTCGGCTGATCGAGTCCCCAGTATGGGGGAAGATGACAGAGATAGCGTCAAGCCAAATGATCGGCTAAAGCAGTGTTGAGCCAATAGCCATTTAACTTGTACGGCCAGCTTTACCCTCTTCATGATGCATGCTAAGCACTACTGGATATTCAAGGCTAAGTTATCTGATTTATTTCTCTAATGGTTGTAAAGTACCAGATCTGTTACTTAATATAAAGGCCCAGTTACACACACATAATTGTGCAGAGATTGTTCGCAGATCCCTGGTTGCAGTGAAATCATGGACACATTGTTCTATCTTGTTGCTGTGCACAAATGTAACAATGTGTCCATGATTTCACTGCAACCAGAGATCTCTGCACAATTATCTGCGTGTGTAACTGGGCCTTTAGGCTGGTTTCACACTGCAGTTTTCTCCCTGATCAGTGTCCATCAGTGCTTGTGTGCCAAAACCAGGAAAGGAACCAGGAGAGGAACTTGCAGAGAAAAACTATAATTGTAAGATTGACACCTGTTCTGAGTTTTGGAGACACTCCTAGTTTTGACACACAAACCCGATCGAACCTGATCAGGGAAAAAACTGCAGTGTGAAACCACACTGCGGCACAATCCGATTCGGGGCTGTCCGGGATGAACCTGGCAGCCCCGGACTGGATCAGCACACAGGACTGGAGGTCTAATTTGCCCTCCGGTCCAGTGTGCAGCCGCTGACCGGTCAGGACTCGGACCACTGTAACTACTAATGAGGGCACGCCTGAGCATAGGACTGTGGCAATGGCGTCATCTAGCAGTGAGCACACGTCACTGGATAAAATCCCCACCACAGCACTGGTGTTTGGACCTGTGCTCACTCATTACTGTGATCTGAGTGTGATAGACAGTATGGCATCTGATTCTTACAGACACACTACAATTCTGTAACATAAGAAACTGAAACGATCCTGTAAATTATTAATAGTTGCCACGTAAAAAAAAAACAAATAGCACACGAACGACAAGTGAGATATCATCCTGCTTATCTGGATGAGAAAAGGACAGATTTTTTTTTATACTGTTCTGAACTGCAGCCTTATAGTGTAAGCCTATTGAGCCTTGTCCTGACGCTCCATAGACGTACAATGTAAAAGCCAATTCTGGGTCACACAGAGCGAGGTGTCATCCGGAGAGAGCGGAGTGGGGACGTCACTGAGAAGAGCAGGATGGCTGTAGGAGAGTATACTAATACACACACACATTTATAAATAGATTTAGTACTATAATGTTGTAGAATAAAAAAAAAAAAAAAAAAAAAAAACCTTCATAGGAGAGCGTCTTTAGAGTTCACGTCCACTTCACTATGGTGTTTGACCTCTTGAATAATAAACTCCTTGGACCCTTCATATTACAAAAACTGGCAATATAGTCAACTGATCACATATAGAAATGCATTCAATACATACAGCCATGTGGAAAAAAAAAAATAGACGGCAAAAGCGGAATGGCCATTGGAATGTAATTTCATTTCCTTCTGTCCATAATGCTCAGATAATCGGATGTCATACTATTCTTACTTTCCATAACCACAGCGGAACATTAATAACAGGCACAGGGACCATTATCAGCTTCCTGCACACAGCATTCGACATACACAAAGACACAGATCATTTACCCCTACAAGCCTGGCAGTAGCTGGATTCTCGATGACATAGAAAGTGAAGCAGTGCTATAACTGGCAGAATAATCCAGTATATACAGAAAGTGAGGCAGTGCTATAACTGGCAGTATAATCCAGTAAATACAGAAAAAAAGACAGGGATATAACTGGCAAAATAATCCAGTATATGCAGAAAGTGAGGCTGTGCTATAACTGGAAGAATAATCCATTCTATACAAAAAGCGAGGCTGTGCTATAACTGGACGAATAATCCATTATATACAAAAAGTGAGGCTGTGCTATAACTGGACGAATAATACAGTAAATACGGAAAGTGAGACAGGGATATAACTGGCAAAATAATCCAGTATATACAGAAAGTGAGGCTGTGCTATAACTGGACGAATAATCCAGTATATACAGAAAGTGAGGCTGTGCTATAACTGGACGAATAATCCAGTATATGCAGAAAGTGAGGCTGTGCTATAACTGGACGAATAATCCAGTATATGCAGAAAGTGAGGCTGTGCTATAACTGGAAGAATAATCCATTCTATACAAAAAGCGAGGCTGTGCTATAACTGGACGAATAATCCATTATATACAAAAAGTGAGGCTGTGCTATAACTGGACGAATAATACAGTAAATACGGAAAGTGAGACAGGGATATAACTGGCAAAATAATCCAGTATATACAGAAAGTGAGGCTGTGCTATAACTGGACGAATAATCCAGTATATACAGAAAGTGAGGCTGTGCTATAACTGGACGAATAATCCAGTATATGCAGAAAGTGAGGCTGTGCTATAACTGGAAGAATAATCCATTCTATACAAAAAGTGAGGCTGTGCTATAACTGGACGAATAATCCATTATATACAAAAAGTGAGGCTGTGCTATAACTGGACGAATAATACAGTAAATACGGAAAGTGAGACAGGGATATAACTGGCAAAATAATCCAGTATATACAGAAAGTGAGGCTGTGCTATAACTGGACGAATAATCCAGTATATACAGAAAGTGAGGCTGTGCTATAACTGGACGAATAATCCAGTATATGCAGAAAGTGAGGCTGTGCTATAACTGGAAGAATAATCCATTCTATACAAAAAGTGAGGCTGTGCTATAACTGGACGAATAATCCATTATATACAAAAAGTGAGGCTGTGCTATAACTGGACGAATAATACAGTAAATACGGAAAGTGAGACAGGGATATAACTGGCAAAATAATCCAGTATATACAGAAAGTGAGGCTGTGCTATAACTGGACGAATAATCCAGTATATACAGAAAGTGAGGCTGTGCTATAACTGGACAAATAATCCAGTATATGCAGAAAGTGAGGCTGTGCTATAACTGGAAGAATAATCCATTCTATACAAAAAGTGAGGCTGTGCTATAACTGGACGAATAATCCATTACATACAAAAAGTGAGGCTGTGCTATAACTGGACGAATAATACAGTAAATACGGAAAGTGAGACAGGGATATAACTGGCAAAATAATCCAGTATATACAGAAAGTGAGGCTGTGCTATAACTGGACGAATAATCCAGTATATACAGAAAGTGAGGCTGTGCTATAACTGGACGAATAATACAGTAAATACGGAAAGTGAAGCTATGATATACGGTAACTGGCAGAATAATCCCGTATTATAAGGAGACCTGCTTCGTTCTGTCACTACATAAAACAAGGCCCTTATGTTGAACCCTCTCTACGGCAAATTTACATTACAGTCAGAAAGCACTTCAATTGGGAGATATTTCAAGAGGATTGTGGATTTATGCACATAAAGTTTTTAAAGAGTACCTAAACTATTGTTTTCTTTGTTTTTCTTAGAATTTTTTTCTGTTTAATTTGGCGATTTGTCTTAATTATTGTAAAAACTATACATGGCTTCCAAACGCCTTCTTCTCCCCAGTATTTCCCTGCCTTCAGCTGCACAGAAATCAGAGCATGCTCCTTCGGAGTACAGCTGATAGCAGTGAAGGGGTTATATCTCCTCCTCCTCAGTGTTCTGCTTATCAGAACAATCCACCCCTCCTTCGCAGCTGCTTGTACCCAGGATAAGGCCCAAGTTCACACTAGCGTATTTTTCAGTCCGTATTCAGCCAGCCGTTTCCGGACTCACCATGGGTCTCCTGACCAGAACTTAACGCTTCATGGGTGTCCACGAGCCTGTAACTTTCGGTCAGAGTCCTGAGGTCGGTCCGCGCATGGCAGGCTGTGTAAGGACTGTGAAATACATTGTGAATCTGGGTGTATGTTCTCCGCTTCATGTCATCTGTGTGAATGCTCCAAGACCCAGGGCAGTGCGCATGTGCAGGATTTACTATGGGATCACTGCAATATCAGGCCAGTCAATGAAGTCAGACTGCCATTGGTGTGCAGAACTTGAAGAGGACCCTGACAAACAGTATAGAGAATCAACTCGATGACTGATAGAGAAGGTCACTTATGCCTTCACCGAATGCAAAAAAAGTGTTTATTATATATAAATACGGGGAACTTTTGTTTGAGAACACCATGTTATGGATGTGCATTGCATCAATAACAAGACATTGGGGGCAAGTTAATACAATCATGAAATAAATAAGTTATGCAATTTCCTAACGTACTTTGTTTTTCCAATACCAATTATTTTTAAGAACCTACAATTGGACATTTCTATTTAAATCCTGACCCAATTCTTAACACAGGACAGAGTGTGCTATAATTGTGCCGCACCTATACAATGTTCTGAGTTGAGCCATTCGCATACATTTTATCTACATATTCATAGATACACTACAACTTGTGGATAGCAGTTCTCAAAAAGTCGCATGACCATAAAAACATTTGTGCAACTTGGTGTGAATTTTCATCTGTAATGGTACCTTTACACGCCGCGACGGCAGGCTGGATACATCCCGCTACTTCACGTGCACGAGCACGCTCAAACGGTTACAAACGGTCAACGCATCACCTTTACACGCCACGACAAGATGCGCTACGCCACGCTACATCTACAGCTAGCTACATCGCCGGGTGTCTCAAGTAGCCAGCTGTAGCTCATTTACACACCGCTATAACCAGCTACTATGGGCGTACCTGGTGCAGCAGGGCCAGCACATAGGCGTGCTACAATTGTGGATTACGAGCCGTCCGTACGCCGATAGGACGAAGCAATAACATCCTGATTGGGCAGGCAACGCAGGAGGCTGAGTAATACAGCACGCTCGAGCAATTGTGTAGTGTGACTCGTCAGCTCCTTTAAATATGCCTCCCTATGCAGCGACTACCAATCGTCATGCAGCAGCTTCCACCAATGATCGCACATGGGGCGCGGTAACACGGAGCCAGGGTCACGCCTTAGCTACATTGCAGCTACATCGCAGGGTGTCCAGAGTTCCCTTCCGTTGCCTCTTTACACGCCGATACAGCTCGCTACCATCGGCGTTTTAGCCATCAGTTTTCGAGCAGAGCTAGGAAACAGATGTATCTGTTGCCGGCTGTAGCATCACGTCTTCAGACGCCGCTACGACGGGCTACATTGGCGCTACAAGCTACATTTGTAGCCTGTAGCGGGATGTATCCAGCCTGCCGTCGCGGCGTGTAAAGGTACCATTAGCTATTTTAATGGGGTTGTCCATCCTTGGGGTGCAGGTTTAATATGACTAACTGCAGACTTGAGAATCCTTCACAGCACGCACTGACAAAATTCAGCCATATTCTTTAGACATATCCTGTTTTACACTTGTATTGATCGAGGCCCACACAACTAAGACAGCATGTGACTGCATGAATGGAAAATAGAATTAGTCTTACCGGTAATTTGGTTTCTGGGAACCTTCCACGACAGCAGAACGGAGGTTGCCTCCCTGCCCTAAATAGGGGCAGGAAACACAAAGAGGTTAAAAACCCCTCCCCTTCCTGCACACACCGGCATGAATAGATGAATAGTGACCATCAAATGCAGGAAGTGAAAATAACAATAAAAACAGACAAAAAACAAGGGAGGGAAATTAATGCTGTCGTGGAAGGTTCCCAGAAACCAAATTACCGGTAAGACTAATTCTATTTTCTCTAGTCACCTTCCACGACAGCAGAACGGAGGAATACCAACGAATTATACCAAGGGTGGGATAACAGCCTGCAAGACTCTCCTGCCAAACGTGAGATCCCTATTAAAGTCCAGCCTGTAATGCTTGGTGAAAGTATGGATCGAGGTCCAGGTGGCGGCTCTGCAGATCTGCTCAGTAGACTCATCACCCCGCTCAGCCCAGGAAGTCGAGACACATCTGGTGGAATGAGTCTTGAGTTTTTCAGGTAGTGAGCGCCCCTGTTGAAGATAGGCAGTGCAGATGGCCTTCTTAATCCAACTGGCGATTGTACCTTTAGAGGCCTTGTGCCGCTTTCTGTGGCCAAAGCGTAGGACCAACAAATTCTGGTCAACCCGGAAAGCGGCAGTTTGCTGAAGATAATGAAGGACAGTCCTGCGAATGTCTAGAGTATGAAGGGTCTCCTGCTTGGGATTGGAAAATGCAAACAAGACAGCAAAACAATGTCTTGCGACCTACAAAAGTCAGACACCACCTTAGGCAAAAAAGACTGGTCAAGGTGAAGCACAATACTATCCCCCAGGATACTCAGATAGGGCTCCCAAATGGAGAGGGTCTGGAGCTCACCGACCTTCCTGGCAGAGGTGATGGCGACCAGGAAGGCAGTCTTGTAGGACAGAACCTGGAGATCCGAAGATAAGGGCTCAAAGGGTGTCGTCGTGAGGCCAGTGAGGACAATATTAAGGTCCCAGGGAGGGACACAAGACTGGAGGCACGGCATAAGCCTGCTGGCAGACGTCATGAAACGTCGGATCCATGTGTGAGAGGTAAGACTCTGATCAAAAATGAACTAAGAGCCAATATCTGAACCCTCAGTGTACTAAGGGTAAGGACCCAGCTCCAGGCTGTTCTGTAAAAAATCCAGAATACGAGCAATATTTGGATGAAAGGGGTCCGGCGTGTCTGCAGCACACCAAGAAACAAATCTCTTCCAGATCTTCCCATATATAGCATTAGTGACCGGTTTCCTGCTCTTTTGTAAAGTAGAGAACACCCTGTCCAATAATCATTTAGCTCGCAGGATGCTGGCTTCAACAATCGAACCGCTAGACTTAATCTCCAAAAGTAAGGCTGAAGAATGGGCCCTTGGTGAAGCAGATCGGACCTCAGAGGTAAAAGAACTGGACCTTCCTGAGCCAGATTAATCAGGGCACTGCACCAGCTCCTTCCTGGCCAGAGGGGCGCCACCAGGATCGAGGGAACTTTGTCTCGTGTGATCTTCTGAAGGGTCCTGGGAATGAGCAGAATCGGGGGGAAAGCTTAAGCAAGGGAGAACTCCCATGGTTGGGAAAACGCTTCTACCCCCAGAATCCTGCCGGCTGGAGTCAGGGAAAAAAAAGCATCCACCTGTGCATTGTGAGGTGAGGCAAAGAGATCCACCCCGCTCTGACCCCATCTGGAGACCAGGGACCTGAAGACCTCTTGATGGAGACACCACTCTCCAGGATGAATGTCCCTCCTGCTGAGAAAGTCCGCCTGGATGTTGTCGGACACCCTCAGACGGACAGCTGACAGGGACAAGGCATGTCTTTATGCCCAGGAAAAAAATCTTTGCAGAAATTGAGATAAGGCTTGCGAACTGAGTACCCCCTGGTGACGTATATGGGCCACCATGGTTACATTGTCTGAAAATAACCGGACGTGATGGCCCTATATTAAAGAGACCGGCGCCCTGAGAGCCTTCTCTACTGCCTTCAACTCCTGAAGATTAGAAGACCTAGCACTGATCTGGGGGGAACCACCTGCCCTGGAAGTGTTGGCCCGTGATCGTGGCACCCCAGCCCCGTTTGATGGCATCTGTCGTGAGGGACAACATGGGGGACTGGCCCCAAGAGTCACCTTTCCGGAGATTCCGAGGAGTCAGCCACCAGGCCAGGGAGGACCTCACGTGACCCAGGAGAGCTACCTTCTGAGAGAGGGAAGGTGATGACTTGTCCCAGGAAGACAGGAGATGCCTCTGCAGAACTCTGGTGTGTGCTTGAGCCCAGGGAACTGCCTGGATGCAGGCCGTCAAGGACCTCAGAGCCGACATGTCCCTCAGGGAAGGACAACGTTGATTCCCTTTACCTCTGTACAAAGGGGCCTGTTCACGGGAAGGACGAAAAAAATGTCTTCCTTACAGATCTTTGTTCTGGCAATTAATTCTTTTTATCAGGGGCCTGCTCGAGAAAATCATCGAGCGCTGACCCGAACACAAGTTCCCCCTTGAAGGGGATGGAACAAAGCCTGACCCTGGAAGTGATATCCCCATTCCAAAGTTTAAGGCAGAGGGCCCTCCTGGCAGAGTTGGACAGAACCACAGGACGCGCAGCACCCTGAGCGACTCCCCAGAGGCATCAGCAAGAAACCCCGTCGCCTTCTGCAGAAGAGACAGAGATTCAAGGATTTCCTCCCGAGGAGTACCCTGGGAAATATGTTCCTCCAGCTGGAAAAGCCAATGAAAGAGGGACCTGGCCACACAAGTAGCAGTGACATTCGTCTGCAGGAGGTATGAGGAAGAGTCCCAGGTCTTCCGAAGAAGGCCCTCAATCTTCTGGTCCATGGGGGTCTTTCAATTGCGAGGAACCCTCAAAAAGGAGGGCAGTCTTCCTCGCAACTCTAGACAGCTGAACGTCCACTTTGGGGAATTCCCACTTGAAGCGCTCACCATCAAGGGGAAACAAATGCTTCAACTCAGATGGGACACTGAGGCATTTCTCAGGAGACTCCCATTCATGCATGATTAGATTTAGAACATTATCATGCATAGGAAATCCCTTACAGGTCTTGGCTTTTAGGCCCTCAAACTTTTCATCCTGGATAGAGGGAGATGCCTCCACTTCATCCACCCCACGGTGGTGCACACCATGTCAAAAAGTTCCTCCATATCAGAGGAAAAAAGGTATTTCTTTTTATCTGACCCCGATGAAACCTTTGGTTCCTCAAAGTCCCTCAAAGCCTCAGGGTCAGAAGAAACCACCTCGCCTGACTCAGACGTAGAATCTTCAAGGACTAATTTCCTCTTTTTAGCCAGAAGAGTTTTGATAGGGGGCGGCGGATGAGCTATAGCCAACATGGAAGACTGGATCTCCTGCCCAATAAGGGATTTGATACTGTCCATTAGGGATGGCTGTTCAGCTCGTAGGACGTCATCAGTGCAAGGATGGCACAGTTTCTTTCTGTGTGAAGCAGGCAATTTTACTGAACAGACTCCACACTTTCAGGTAGAAGTCTTCTTTCTCTTTTCTGGGTCCAGAAGCTTTGTCTCCCTACAGAGAGCGAAAAAGAGAGGGACCCTGTAAGGCACCAGAAAAAAAAAACCACACCCAAGGTAATGTGGGGACCCAAATCCTGCTACTGACAGTAGGGGGATGAGCGCTGGGTTCTGCAGATGCAGGCACAGGGGCTTTGTCACTTTCCATGATGGTCTCCTAGTAGTAACCAGGCCCGGCGGAGACTTGGGAACTTTTGTAATGTGAGCGACATGTGGGATTGGAGAGTTGAGCATTATTTTTTCTATTATGCCATTATGACCCATTTTAAAATGAATTATTAGCTGTATAACACAATTAAACACAGTTGGGAACATAATTTAGGCAGCAGGGACCAAGAGTGCCAATGACTCCCATCCCCTGATCCCCAGATGCAACACTTTAAATGGAGGCGTCTATTGATCAAGGGATGTAAGCAGGCTGTCACTGGAGAGAACAGTCAGCCATGTGAGCAGAACATCAAAAGGCTAAAGCCTGCCCTACATACCAGAGAAGATGGCATTATTCATGAGTCAACCACAAGAAGGATCAATCAGCACAGGCTCCTATTTATACAACCTAAGCAAGTCTAAAACGGTGAATATACAAAGCATCTCTGGCCCTAGAAGACCTGTCTGATCTCCCTCTCCAGACACCCCACAATTCCCACAGGCACCATATAATACTTAGGTCAACCTGTGGTGGCACTGCAGACTAATCATACACTTACTGTGCCCCAAGTAGGGACCAGACAGGAGTATTTTTATGAAACAAACCTGGTCATAATAATATTGTCATATTTCATACACTTAAATTTTTTTTAAATGTTTGCAAAATTTTGTGTATGGATTTGTATCTTTTCACATTTCTAGGTTAGGGATCACCTGTTAGGCCTCATTCAGATGTCAGTTTTGTTATGGTCAGTTGGTCAAGGTTACATGAATCTTTGTAATTGGGGAAAAAAAATCTCCATCTACCCTTATCAGTCAGAGAAAACCCGACCGAGCATGGATGGCATCAGAGTGCTGTCCATTTATCACCAACCCATACACACGCACCACACGATCGACAAAAAAAAAATCAAAAAATCACTGACACGTATGACCCCTATAGACCATTATAGGTACAAGTGCTATCAGGTAGAACATGTATGTGAAAAACTGACATGTGAATGAGGCTTACAGATTTAACTCTCACTTTAGTCAGCTTGTTAGTTTTTTCCAAATATAAAAATATCCAAACACTCTGAAATTTTCTGAGCCAACATCTGCTGGGTTGGATAACAGTGGCCCCATCACTGTATTACATGTGTCCTACATGCTGGGCAATCTTACAGCAAAGTTGTCCATACCCAGTAATAACTGCACAGCCCCCACTACACATGCATGCTACAGCCCTTGTCGGCTCTTTCAGTAAAGCAATCGGCAAAGTATTGGAACACGATCTGCAGAATAGCAATACAGCTGTTATTCATGAAAGCTATTTTTTCAAGAATTCTGGTGTAAATACCAATGAAAGGTTGCCAAATTTTGGTGCCACCTGCAGTTGTGTCAAAATTTGGCAACTTTAGGCATTGTCACGCCAGTTTTTTTAAAGCTCTCCAAAAATAATGTAGCATGATCCGACAGCTCACCCAACTAATGAGGAGTGGTGACGCTCCCTATGCAAAGACTGCAGGAAAATTTCTGGTGTAGGGCACAGAGAAGAAGGGCAATGATTAAAGGACCAAGGCATCAGACAGACATTCCAAAGAATTAGGAGCAAATACATGTTCTGGACAGAGGCGTATGCCATTAATCAAATGCTCCAGATTCATAAGTGTGCACACTTCATGATTTAGGAGCATCTGACTTCACCCGCCTCTGAACATCACTAGTCTTCATGAATCGGGGCCTGTATCTGCAGGTTAATAGTGTTTGGGGACACGCCAGGTTCAATTTAAGCCATTTCCGCAGACTTGACATCAAAGACTATGGGTGATCTAAATATTAGCCCCTACAATAGGCAGATCTGAAAATGAAAGTACACAAACAACTGGGAAAACTTTCCAACTGAAAAGCTATTTACTAGGGACAGCTTGACTTTAGGTGAGAGTAGTCATTAAGGGGAATAACATATAAAGGGAGTGGGAATCTTCTCCTTTACAAGCCAAAGAGGAGTGCAGCTAAACCTCCCTCAAATCTTTTTCACACATCCAAACCTTACACCATTATTTGTAGGCCTTAGGGGGCCGTCACACGGAACGATATCTTGCCCGATATCGTTTAAAGGGAACCAACCACCTCAGATGACGTCTATAAGCGGATAATCCATGTCCCTGGACCCTATCTACACCATTGCAGCTATCTTTTTGCTAAGAATATTGATAACAGCAAACCGAAATAAACAGTTTATAAGCTTACATGACTTCACTACGAGAGGGCGTCTCCCTTGGGCTCCAGTACGAGAGGGCTGTGTCTCCAGCAGCTTGAGTGGCTTTCCTCCCCCTCCCTCTCTGTTTGCAGCACGTCACTGAAGGACGTGATATTATCTTATTGTGGGCGGGCACGCAAGCCAGCTCCCGTCCGTGCCCGCCCACAGAAAGATAATATCACGTCCTTCAGTGACGTGCTGCAAACAGAGAGGGAGGGGGAGGAAAGTCACTCAAGCTGCTGGAGACACAGCCCTCTCGTACTGGAGCCCAAGGGAGACGCCCTCTCGTAGTGAAGTCATGTAAGCTTATAAACTGTTTATTTCGGTTTGCTGTTATCAATATTCTTAGCAAAAAGATAGCTGCAATGGTGTAGGTAGGGTCCAGGGACATGGATTATCCGCTTATAGACGTCATCTGAGGTGGTTGGTTCCCTTTAAGCGATCTCCTTTTTGATCGCTTAAGCGATATCGGGCAAGATATCGTTGCATGTAATCAAGCGATTTAAGATGTTAAATCGCTTGATCGTGACATCGCTGATCTGAGCTCCGGTTCTCAGATCTAGCGATGAACGATGCAACGATCTGCATCATCGTGGTGTATGACACCACGATGATCCATCTCCCAGCGACCGCGCCTATGCTGGGAGATGGTAACTATGGTACACGTCGGGTAACTAAGCGACGCGCGCGCGCCTAGTTACCCGATGTGTACCATAGTAACGAGCGAGATCGCGGCTCCGCATCGCTGGTGAGTCTGTCTGTGTGACATCTCACCAGCGATGTGAGCGATATTGTAAGCGATTGCGCGTGCACGTGATCGCTTACAATATCGCTAAGGATATCTCACCGTGTGACGGCCGCCTTACCCACTTTAGACACATTATATGAAGAGAGCAATTACTGGGAGAAAGTCATAATGGTAGATGGTACAAGGCGAGAGCAAGACCAGGAATCTGATGGCTTGATACTATCAAGATAACAGTGGAGAAGACTCTGATGGCCCTATCTAGGCTCAAACAAGATAGATATTCTTACAGGAGTTTATCCATCAAGTCACCGTGGCTCAAGGTCGAGCTGAAATCCATTAAAGTAAAATAAATTTGTAAGCCAAAATCAGGAGTAGTCTAAAATAGGGGTGAGAATGTGCATATAGGGTCTTATTCTTTAGGAGACAGGACTAATAAGGTGCAATCTAGGAACTGCTCACCTGATAGGGTTGTGTAGCACACAACCGGCGTGATCACTCAGTACAATACAGCTGCTCCAAGGACCGTACTTCCACAGGTCACTGTGGTCACGATAAGTTTCTGCAGGACAAATTATCTCGTGGTCCGAGCTGCTGTTTTCGTATGATGGAAAAAGCAGAGACACCGGTATGCCTGGATATGGTAGTAGTTTATTTACAACGCGTTTCGGAGTCGTATCCCAAACTCCTTCCTCAGGGAACATCCCTGAGGAAGTAGTATGGGATACGACTCCGAAACACGTTGGAAATAAACTAGCTACTACCATATCCAGGCATACCGGTGTCTCTGGTTTTTCCATCATACGAAAACAGCAGCTCGGACCACGAGATACTCTGTCCTGCAGAAAATCAGGAGTGGGACCTACAGAAAAAAAAAAAAAAAACTATAACGGAAAGATTCCTAACTTGTGTATTTTAGACCACTCTTAGTTTTGTCTTAGAAATACAGATATAATACTGATGAGTGAACAAGTCTTTGACCCAAAGGAAGCAGCAAGGCTGTGTGTGACATGGTCATCCTCAGTATTGGTAACAGGACAGGACTCAGCAGGGCTGTGGTGTGTCGGGGTCAGCCTCAGCAGTCGTAACTGTACCTACTACTCATGTTGATCATTTCCCACGTATGTAATGATAGGCCGCTGATACCTGTATGGACCTCAATAATAGAGGGCATGCATGTGCTGCTGTTTCTTGTATGCCATGTAGAAGTGAATGGAAACTACATTGGAGGGCACGCTCATTCATTCATCTCCACCTGGATTTGACAGCTGTTCTGTGCATAATTGTGGGTCCTATCTCAGGGACCAATGGCCATCAGACATTAATGGGAGTGTACAGAGAATGACAAAAAAAAAATATACCACCAGGCATAAAACAAAGTCAAAAGTAGAAAATGAGCAGCACCACTAATGATAGAAGAGTATCAACGGGGTGCTCACCATGCCAACAAAAACAGTATGTAAGGGGAGAAAAGATATTGGCATATGCAGGGAGCACACCACAATATAATTGAATGTAAAAGAACAACAAAGTTTTATTAAACAACTGTGAGACATACAATACAAAATCACTTAAAATAAACATACAATAGACATGGGGCCCTTCATTCCTCAAAACAGAATATGCGAGGAAAATAATTACGGATAGCAGAGGGGAATTACCACAAACACCAGTACAAATAGCAAATAATAGTAGATGGATTATACAATGCAGAATCTCTCTTGTGCAAAGAATATTCACTTATAAGGTGCAATGAGATTGACATAATACTATAAATATTATAGAACCCCTATACAAAGCAATATATATATATATATTGCACTATTCCCAAGTATGGTTGATAAATAACAATAGGTGTAAAATGCTGTGTGACTGTAATCAAGGGAATTATGAACAACCGAGGGGGTAGCTGAACAAATTAGCTGGAGGAACAGCCAGGTGAGTAGAAAGACTTGTAAGTGATTAATATATGCACATAAATACTCAGCTATGCACAGTTTACAAAGGAGATTAGGAGGGCGATGTGGGGGCCCCCCACTTGACTCTGACTTTGACTGACGGGATTCCTCATTTCACTGGGTTAGGTGATGTGCCACTGCCATGATTGATCTATGAAATGTGCCTTCTTGTGCCGCTCATTACTCTTGCTGCACAAGCTATCTGAGTTATTTCCACATATGGTCCTTGGATTCATAGGATTAGATTGACCTATAGATTGTCAGACACCTATGGGTAAGTGCACACTTACCCGGCGGTTTGGTCGGCGGCAGCTGGCGGAACCCGTCAGGAAGCTCCGGCGCCGTCCACCGGCTTCCTGGCGGGTATGTGCGGCGGGAGCCGGGCGGTAGCCGGCGGATGCACAGCGTGTTCTCGGCGGCGATTCTGCAGCGGCTGGAAGCAGCACATGATTCTGCTTGCAGCCGCTGCAGAACCGCCGTTTTTTAGAACATGCTCATTCTTTGCTAACCCGCTGGGAAACCTGCGGGTTAGCAACGGATGACGCTGTGTAACCGCCGGTGTGTGCACTGCCTTGGGTGGTTTACATTAGTTTTAATGTTAATCCAAACGCCGGTTTGGATTAACAAATTTAAATAAAACTAATGTAAACAAAACGGCGGTTTACACAGGTAAACCGCCGAAAACCCGCCCAGTGCGCACATAGCCTATATGTGGATTAGTGCAAGTTTTTTCCTCTGCAATTGCACACATCCTTCATAGACTATTGATATTGCTGTGTTACCTTGGATGGTGCCACAGACCTAACAGTTTGTTTATTTATCTTGTGCATAATAGTGTTTGTATCTACTAATCTCCTTTGTAAACTGTGCATAGCTGAGTATTTATGTGCATATATTAATCACTTACAGGTCTTTCTACTCACCTGGCTGTTCCTCCAGCTAATTTGTTCAGCTACCCCCTCTGTTGTTCATAATTCCCTTGATTACAGTCACACAGCATTTTACACCTATTGTTATTTATCAACCATACTTGGGAATAGTGCAATATATATATATATATATTGCTTTGTATAGGGGTGCTATAATATTTATAGTATTCTGTCAATCTCATTGCACCTTATAAGTGAATATTCTTTGCACAAGAGAGATTCTGCATTGTAAATCCATCTACTATTATTTGCTATCTGTACTGGTGATTGTGGTAATTCCCCTCTGCTATCCGTAATTATTTTCCTCGCATATTCTGTTTTGAGGAATGTTGGGCCCCATGTCTATTGTATGTTTATTTTAAGTGATTTTATATTGTATGTCTCACAGTTGTTTAATAAAACTTTGTTGTTCTTTTACATTCAATTATATTGTGGTGTGCTCCCTGCATATACCAGGCAAAAAACGTCTGTCTTCACTGTTTCACTCGGATCCCATAGACTTTAATGGCCAAATATGATGCACAAAACTGATGAGAACAGGACGTGCTCTGGGTCTCACCGACCTGTAATTAAAATTGATGCGTGTATGGATCACAAACTATGGCCCAGTGTATTCAGCAAGGAAAATCAGCCAGCACCAGGTGTGAATGGGACCTTACAGGGAGTCCATGCACCTCTTCAGCTAAATCTGACATCACAGTGATGGCACAAGCCACAGATAACGGCCAGATCGGCACATGTGCAGCTGAGACCAACCCAGAAAAGAACTGATCTGCAAAGTCCTGCTGGCCATAGTAACTGCTCATCAGCACACTTGGACTGGAAGCTGTCATGGACAACTTAACTAGTATGTTTTACCTGAGAAACAAGAAGAAAATGAAGATCCTAAACTTCTGGGCGAGGTTAAGGCTCCATGCACACAACAGTAATTGATTAGGACTGTCCTGAGGACGTCCATGAGACAGGTGACAGGACGGCAGCCCTCACCACAGGTGACAGGGCGGCAGCCCTCCCCACAGGTGACAGGGCGGCAGCCCTCCCCACAGGTGACAGGACGGCAGCCATCCCCACAGGTGACAGGACGGCAGCCATCCCCACAGGTGACAGGACGGCAGCCATCCCCACAGGTGACAGGAGGACCATGAGTCAGGTGACAGGACAGCAGCCATCACCACAGGTGACAGGAGGACCATGAGTCAGGTGACAGGACGGCAGCCGTCACCACAGGTGACATCACTCCTCACACACAACTGTCCTGAGGATGGCAGCCAACACCACAGGTGACAGCCAGGACGGCCGCCATCACCACAGGTGACAGCCATCACCACAGGAGACAGGAGGATCATGACTCAGGTGACAGGACAGCCATCACCCCAGGTGACAGCCATCACCACAGGTGACAGGACGCCAGCCATCACCACAGGTGACAGGAGGATCATGAGTCAGGTGACAGGATAGCCATCACCTCAGGTGACAGCCATCACCACAGGTGACAGCCAGGACAGCCATCACCACAGGTGACAGGAGGACCATGAGTCAGGTGACAGGACAGCCATCAGCACAGGTGACAGGAGGATCATGAGTCAGGTGACAGGACAGCCATCACCACAGGTGACAGCCATCACCACAGGTGACAGCCAGGACAGCCATCACCACAGGTGACAGCCAGGACAGCCATCACCACAGGTGACAGCCAGGACAGCCATCACCACAGGTGACAGCCAGGACAGCCATCACCACAGGTGACAGCCAGGACAGCCATCACCACAGGTGACAGGAGGACCATGAGTCAGGTGACAGGACGGCAGCCATCACCTCAGGTGACAGGAGGACCATGAGTCAGGTGACAGGACAGCCATCACCTCAGGTGACAGCCATCACCACAGGTGACAGCCAGGACAGCCATCACCACAGGTGACAGGAGGACCATGAGTCAGGTGACAGGACAGCCATCACCTCAGGTGACAGCCATCACCACAGGTGACAGCCAGGACAGCCATCACCACAGGTGACAGCCAGGACAGCCATCACCACAGGTGACAGGGACCATAGTCAGGTGACAGGACAGCCATCAGCACAGGTGACAGGAGGACCATGAGTCAGGTGACAGGACAGCCATCACCACAGGTGACAGCCATCACCACAGGTGACAGCACAGCATCACCACAGGTGACAGCCAGGACAGCCATCACCACAGGTGACAGACGGACAGCCATCACCACAGGTGACAGCCAGGACGCATACACAGGTGACAGCCAAGGGACAGCCATCACCACAGGTGACAGCCAGGACAGCCATCACCAGGTGACAGGAGGACCATGAGTCAGGTGACAGGACGGCAGCCATCACCACAAGTGACAGGAGGACCATGAGTCAGGTGACAGGACAGTCATCACCTCAGGTGACAGCCATCAGCACAGGTGACAGCCTAGGGAACGCCATCAGCACAGGTGACAGGAGGACCATGAGTCAGGTGACAGGACGGCAGCCATCAGCACAGGTGACAGGAGGATCATGAGTCAGGTGACAGGACAGCCATCACCATCAGTGAAAAGCCATCAGCACAGGTGACAGCCAGGACAGCCATCAGCACAGGTGACAGGAGGATCATGAGTCAGGTGACAGGACAGCCATCACCACAGGTGACAGCCATCACCACAGGTGACACAGCCATCACCACAGGTGACAGGAGGACCATGAGTCAGGTGACTGGACAGCCCATCACCACAGGTGACAGGAGGACCATGAGTCAGGTGACAGGACAGCCATCACCACAGGTGACAGGCATCACCACAGGTGACAGGAAGGACACATGAAATCAAGGTGACAGGACCAGCCATCACCTCAGGTGACAGGAGGACCATGAGTCAGGTGACAGGACAGCCATCACCTCAGGTGACAGCCATCACCACAGGTGACAGGAGGACCATGAGTCAGGTGACAGGACAGCCATCACCTCAGGTGACAGGAGGACCATGAGTCAGGTGACAGGACAGCCATCAGCACAGGTGACAGCCATCACCACAGGTGACAGGAGGACCATGAGTCAGGTGACAGGAGGACCATGAGTCAGGTGACAGGACAGCCATCAGCACAGGTGACAGGAGGACCATGAGTCAGGTGACAGGACAGCCATCAGCACAGGTGACATCACTCCTCACCTTTAGCCTCGCAGTCAGCGCAGTACTTGTTGTCATCCTCCCGGAGCATACGGGACAGTATCGCCTGGTGCTGCTCGTTCAGCTTCTGGGCCTTCTCCCTCTCGGATCGGGTGGTCATGTCTGCGGCCAGAGGACCACGGTGACAGCTGTGGCGGGCGGGTGTGGCGGCTGTGGATGTGGCGGTACACGGTGTAGAGCAGCTCCCCGGACACAGCGCCACGGACTGGAGCAGAGATACCGCAGCCTGCGCTCACTCCTGTCTCACACGACACTTCCGGGAACCTTACTCTGGGACGTCAGTACCGCGTCACTCAGCAAATCAAGACTCAGCCGGCGTGCTGACGTCATTGCACTCCATCCAAACCCCTTCCCATCCGGTGAAGACCACGCCCCCGGCTAGATATTATGACAGGTCAGCGCGGCAGTGTAGTAACAGGTGTGAGGGGGCGTGGCCGGGGAATCACCTGAGTGACGTGTCAGGGAGTAGGACGCGGGGCAGAGGTCTCCAGGAGGCGCCGTGGGCTCAGGGCTGAGGCCTAGACGTTACTGGGCGAGAGATGGACCCTAACTATACAGCGGAGTGTGTTCCTACTAGCCTCAATTCCATATAAAGCAGTGGTGACAATGGACCCCCTGAATGCAGAGGTGCCATGCCGTACTGCTGCTGTATGAGGCTATGGATCGTCCACCATCCATACAATAAGGCATTGCCCTGTCTGTGACATTAAGTGAAATAACGTTTGCTGGTTCTTCTTGATGTAATTCTCATTTTCCAGTGATTGCAGCTGATTTCTATGGGCTGTGGACATGAATCACTTATAATAAGGATTTATCACAGTTATTAACCCTGCTGTTCTGTTAGGTCACAAATCATCAAATTTGAGGTTTTTAACAACCATGTTCGCATACAGTATAATAATACAACAGGTATTCAAAGAAAACACTTATATCAGCTAAAAATCAAGACTTTATTAGATGCGGTAAAAAATTTTTGGGCTGAAAAACTCGGCTTATACGCGAGTATATACGGTATATTCCCTAATGTCAATGATTTCTTAGGGACACATCTATATCCTCTGTTGAGAATGGAATTTAGTGTGGGGTTCTGATACAGTATTGGTACGCATCTATGGAATGCCTTAACAATGTTGGAATTAGCAATGCTGTAACTTGTAAAAAATGTAAGGCTGCTTTCACATTACAATTTTTTTCCTGTCCGTGTCATCCTACTTTTTGTAGGATCCCACGGACAGGACCGGGCACCACAGGGGGTGACCTATTCTGTGTCCGGGTCCATTATTATCACGGATCCGGACACAGAAAGCGCTGTACGGAGTAATTTCACTTCCGCAATGTATATATACATTGCAGAAGTGACATTTAAGTAAAATCAAGTGTTAAAAAAAAAAGTCGATCCTCACCTGTCCCGCGATCCAGTGCCGTCGGCATCTAGCTCCGGATGCTGAAAGGACCTGGCTGGGCGGGGCTACCCGTGCGTCATCGGTCACATGACCCGTTACCGCGGTAACCGGTCATGTGACGGTGACGTCAGGCCAGGTCCTGTACATCCAGAGATGCCGACGGCAGTGGATTGCTGGACAGGTGAGGATCGATTTGTTTTATTTTTAACACTTGATTTTACTTAAATTTCAATTCTGCAATGTATATATACATTGCGGAAGTGAAATTAGCTGGAGAGGAGCAGTTTTAGTGTACTGAGCATGCTCAGTATACTAAAATCAGGTCCGAGAAAGCATCCGATGTTTTCTCAGACCGTGCTCCATGTGTTATGTGTTATGGGCCACAGATCATGTCGGATCTGATTCGGTCCAATTTGATCCGCTGTGCCCAAAATCAGAGCAGTCTCCGATTTTGGGTACAGGAAAAAATCGGACCAAAACGGATCTGACAAAAATCAGATGCCACTAAGGGCAAATCCAATCCGATCCGTGCCCATAGGCTAACATGGGGTCAAAATGGATGCGTTGCTGTCTGTTTTACAATGGACAGCCACGGATCCCAAAAAATCGTAATGTGAAAGCACCCTAAGAGTGCTCATATTCATGTTTTTTTGTGAATGGGTATTGGACTGTTCGTGGAGTAAATCCAATTGAGTACTATATTTAACTCTTTCCCTAGCTCTACCAAGTAAAGGTTTACTGTAACCCCTTTTGGAAAGTCGGCTGCAGATTTCATCAGCCTCATTCATAAATGTTTCATCTGTAGAGCAAGATCATCTAGCCCTAATTAACTCACCTAATGGTAGGTTTTTAATAACATGGCATGGATGGCAGCTGGATGCATGTAGAATAGCCGCTCCTTGGCTTCCTGAATATTTTAGAACTGATCTTTCCCATGACAGAGTCTCCTATTATGGTGGGTTTACACGCCACGATATCGTTTCGATATCGCAACTCAATGGCGCGGGAGCGCGCAATTAGTGCACGTTTTACCCGCATCGCATTGACTGTTTACACGCTGCGATATCGAAATACAACGTCCGTGCGATGTCTCCGCCTCCCAACCCAGGATCGCATAGTTAACATGGGAGTGAATGGGTGACGTATCAAATCGCATCGTAATTGGGCGTTTACACAGCACGATCCGGCTTCAATCGCTATGCAATATCGGGGCATTGAATAGCACGCTCATTCGATCCCCGATATCGCATTGACATCGTTCCTGCATCGCATTGGACGTTCACACCATACAACGCAGGAACGATATCGGGTCCAACGAGCGAACCACGTGACTTTTCATTGAAATTGTACTGCGATATCGCGACGTGTAAACCCGCCATTAGTGTTAGATCTAAAAAGGAAATAACGTTGTGTACCGCAAATGTGAATTTTACATTCATGTTGTTATTATTGATGTATTGGATAAATTCAAGAAATTTAATGGAATCAGAAATAGGTATTTTGTCATCCGAGGACCAGATAGCTATTGCATCGTCTATATATCTGCCCCACCATATAAGATGCCCCAAAAAGGGATTAGTCTCACTATGGATGAATTTAGATTCCCAATAACTCAAAGATGTTTGCAAGGGAAGGTGAAAAACCCGCCCCAATCGGGCAACCGACTAGCTGAAGGAAATACCGGGAATTAAATTTCAAAATTAGAGCTAGGGAAAGAGTTAAATATAGTACTCAATTGGATGATTCTCGGGGTCAGCAAATGTGCGGTCATCGTTGGTGGACAAGGCGGACATTTTTGGGGCCCCCCCTAGTGAATCCCGGCCAGTCTTTAAGCAGTTATTTTATGTAGGAACTCCAGCAAGCAGTCAAATCTTCATATTTGAATATTTACTCGCGCATATTACAAACCATAAAATGATAGTTGTAAAGGGAAAGCTGGACGCGTTTCGGATTTCACATCCTTCATCAACAGCAACAAGAAAACAAATTCCCCCGCCTTATATGTATATCTAAAAACTACGCAGGTAATTGCATACAGCTGGTTCATATCCATTTATATGAATGGGCTGAAGACAAATCCACCGTAATGGTATTATATGAAAGAACGGTTAAACTGCTTAAAATACACCTGTACAACAAAACTACAATACGGACACATATAAAAATACATTAGCTAGCATATTAGCATTAAAAACTCACATAAAGATCAATTCATCAATAAGGTGCAGTTCACATAGATTGAAGCGTTTTAGTAAAAATAGTACAGATCTGAGCGGATATTCAACCCATCGGGTTGCCTACAATGTAGTTTCAGTATCCAGTGAGCCTCGCGTTCCTGGACCCATCTCTCTATATCTCCGCCTCATTCCGCACCATAAACCTTGTCTACAGCCTTTACTGTCAGTGACTCTATATTACCGCCATGCACTTCAAGGAAGTCTTGGGAGAGTCCAGACATTTATCTGCGGCTAGCGATGTTATCAGGATTAGTCGCAGTCAGATGCTGTCCCAAACGTTTTTTTTTTACAGATCTAGTGGTGCATCCCACATAATCTTTTGTACAAACAGAGCACGTAGCAAGGTACACTAAGTACTATATATAGTATAGTATAGTATATAGTACTCAATTGGATTTACTCCACAAACAGTCCAATACCCATTCACAAAAAAACATGAATGAGAGCACTCTTACATTTTCTACAAGTTACAGCAATGATTATTCCAACATTGTTAAGGCATTCCGTAGATGCATACCAATACCATATATAGAATTCTATGACTAAGAGCGGTTGTACACCAGAAACGCGTCAGAAGTGTTTCCCTATTTTTACTTGTTTTTAATGATGTTCTAATAAAGAAGATGTTTTTTCACGATTATCTGGATTGAGGCGCCATGTGATTTCTTTACATCTACTTAGTTGCTCAGCTGAACACACCAGATAGAGGATTGAGCATGCTTCGGGATCCTGCAGCAGTCATTTGTCTGAAGCCCTAGGAGGTGGTGAGCCTTTCCGAAAATTGTATACTATCTATCTTCTAGTGATGTCAGCATGCTCAATAGTCAAAACTAGATTATTATTTATTTATAGAGCACTATTGATTCCATGGTGCTGTTGATAAGAAAAGGTTACATACAAACAAGTTAAGAATACAATGAACAAACTAACAGTGACAGACTGATACAAAGGGAGATAGGACCCTGTGCTTGCGGGCTTACATTCTACAGGGCAGTGGGGAGAGAGACAGTAGGTTGGGTCTACTCTGGTAGTGGTGGAGCGCCATGTCCAATGGTGGTGGAGCACCGGGTCCAGTGGTGGTGAGGTGGCACTGTGGTTTGAATTGGATTTGATGGAGAATTGGGAGCCAGTGGAGGGATTTGCAGATCGGAGAAGTGGAGGAATAGTGAGGAGAGAGGTGGATTAGTTGAGCAGCAGAGTTAAAGACAGATTGGAGAGGTGCGAGAGTGTTACCAGGGAGGACGCAGAGGAGGAAGTTGCAGTAGTCGAGATGGGAGATGATGAGGGCATGCACTAGCAGTTTAGTAGATTGAGGGTTGAGGAAGGGATGGATTCTTGAATTATTTTTGAGTTGGAGGTGACAGGAGGTGGTAAGGGCTTAAATGTGTGGTTTGATGGACAGGACAGAGTCAAGGGTTACTCCGAGGCAGTGGACTTCAGGTACAGGTGCCGGATCTGCTGCAATTTGCAAAAAACGCTACTGAAAGGGGCCTAATTCAGTACGGAGAGCTTACAGGTTTTGTAGGCACATTGGCCCTGTATTCCAAGTGTTTTTGCCAGAAATCTGGTTTAACACAAATAAATTGCAACATTGTTGTAAGTTTGTTCAGTTTCACGCAGCTCTATCTCAATGGGTGGACCTAGTGCAGCACAGAAGACGTAAATCTGTAAGACAGAAACTGCACAAGAACGGTTTCTCTCACGAAGCGCAGTGTTCTGTGAACGCCGATGCTCTATTTGCTGTCCAAGGTCCTCCACAGGTCCTGTTGCGTCGGGATGAAGAGAGATGCCCATGGGAGCATTGCGATGTGAGTAAAAGTGCAGTGAAATAACTCCAAAAGAATTGACATTAAACTTTTTACAGACCCACTTTAGAGCTCAAAAGCGGGTAAGTAAAAAGCGCAGTGTCTGAATGCAAAATAATGAAAAGCGTTGACTTGGATGAGATGGCTAACGTCAATGCGTTTCCCTGCATTCCTGTCACGGGTGTGTCAAGAGGCATGGATGAGACTGTAGAGGCCACTCGCAGAAGGTCCCAGCGTTTGGCCAAACAGTCAAAATCCTAAGAAAATGTCTCTGTCGCTTTAAGAGTCATTCCCCTTTTAGTTAAAGCTGGAGGTCACTAGGACCCAGCTGATTCCTTACCTTGAGCTGCCTATATATTTCCCTTGACTCCCAGGAAGCACTGCTGGTGATAGATGTTCAGGTGTTCCTGATTGCATCTTAGCTCAAAGCAGTGTTTCTTGGAGTCTGCTGGTTTGCTGTTTGGATCTGCTCAAGCTAAGTGTACAGTCATGGCCAAACGTTTTGAGAATGATACCAAAATTATATATTCACATGATCTGCTGCCCTCTGGTTTTTATTTGTGTTTCTCTGATGTTTATATCACACTAGTAAAAAGGCCCGATGCTATCGCATCGGGAGTGGGGTGACATGAAGAT
Source organism: Allobates femoralis (assembly GCA_033576535.1). Classification (NCBI taxonomy): domain Eukaryota; kingdom Metazoa; phylum Chordata; class Amphibia; order Anura; family Aromobatidae; genus Allobates; species Allobates femoralis. Next base: position 247,732,399 of record JARQOC010000001.1, read on the forward strand.
GGGGGGCGGGCTGTTTGGCATTGGGGCCGTGAGTGTAGGAAGGTGAAAGGGATAAAGAGCGGCAGTGTGGGGTGAGTGGGGGCATGAGCAGGGGCAGTGTGGGTGATTGGAGTGGGGGTAAGCAGGGGCAGTGTGGGTGATTGTGGGCAGTTGGGGGGGGGGGTGAGAGGGGTAAGGAGTGATGAGATAGGGGGGTAAGAGGAGTGAGCCGGGGCAGTGTGGCTGAGTGGGGGGTAATCAGGGGCAGTGTGGGTGATTGTGGTGATTTGGGGGGGGGGGTGAGAGGGGTAAGCAGGGTGTATGGGTGAGTGGGGGGGAGGGTAAGCTGGAGCAGAGTGGGGGCAGTGTGGGTGAGTGTGGGCAGTGTGGGTGAGTAGGGGGTAATCAGGGGCAGTGTGAGGAGTGAGGGCATAGGGGGGGAAGAGGAGTGAGCAGGGGCAGTGTTGGTGAGTTGGGAGGGCTATGGAGGGTGAGTGTGGGTGAGCAGAGGCGGGGGCAGTGTTGCAGATGTTAGCCCCGCTGGCCCTGTACGACTCCTCTGTCTCTTCCTCCGTCCATGCTCTTGTCCTCTTCCTCCGTCCATGCTCCTATGTCCTCTTCCTCCCTCCATGTCCCTGAGCTCTTTCTCCTCCATGTCCTCTGACTGTTCCTCCCTCCATGCTCCTGGACCCTTTTCTCCTCCATGCTCCTCTGACCTTTTCCTTCCTCTGGTCCTCTGACCTGTTCCTGTCCATGTCCTCTGTCCTCTTCCTCCCTCCATGCTCGTCTGTCCTCCTGCAGACTCCTCTGTCCTCTTCCTCCAGACACTTCCTATGAAGAGGATGTATGAGGAGGTTGTGGTTGTGAGGGGCAGACTCGTGTGTCCTCCTCCGCAGCGGTGATGAAGGGGGCCGCTGATGGTGCCGGCGGCCCCTTCAGTAATAGGGCTCCCCCGGGCTGATGGTGCCGGCGGCCCCTTCAGTAATAGGGCTCCCCGGGCTAGTGATGAAGGGGACCGCTGATGGTGGTGGCGGCCCCTTCAGTAATAGGGCTCCCCCGGGCTGGTGATGAAGGGGGCCGCTGATGGTGCCGGCGGCCCCTTCAGTAATAGGGCTCCCCCGGGCTGCGGCGGGCCCTTGTGTAATGTGGTTTAGCCGGCGGCGGCGGCTGGAGGCTGTAAAGAGAGTGCGGCGGTGGTGGAGGCAGCAGCGTGCGGGGTGTGCAGTGACGGGAGCATGCAGGGAGCCGGCGCCAGGCAGCGTCATGGGTGTCGCAATATGGCGGCGCTTCCGGGGTAGGCAGGCATAATCTGCAGTTTAGTGCAGGCGCCCTTGCTCCATAGCGGCACAGTGGCCGGAAGCTCTAAACTGCAGATTATGTATAGAGATACAGAAATATAATTGCAATCATATTATGAGTAACAAAAGGTTATATTGACAGTTAGAATGAGTTAATGCAGCAAGTCAATATTTGCAGTGTTGACCCTTCTTCTTCAGGACCTCTGCAATTCTCCCTGGCATGCTCTCAATCAACTTCTGGACCAAATCCTGACTGATAGCAGTCCATTCTTGCATAATCAATGCTTGCATTTTGCCAGAATTTGTTGGTTTTTGTTTGTCCACCCGTCTCTTGATGATTGACCACAAGTTCTCAATGGGATTAAGATCTGGGGAGTTTCCAGGCCATGGACCCAAAATCTCTATGTTTTGTTCCCTGAGCCATTTAGTTATCACCTTTGCTTTATGGCAAGGTGCTCCATCATGCTGGAAAAAGCATTGTTGGGCGCCAAACTGCTCTTGGACGGTTGGGAGAAGTTGCTCTTGGAGGACATTCTGGTACCATTCTTTATTCATGGCTGTGTTTTTAGGCAAGACTGTGATTGAGCCGATTCCCTTGGCTGAGAAGCAACCCCACACATGAATGGTTTCAGGATGCTTTACAGTTGGCATGAGACAAGACTGGTGGTAGCGCTCACCTCTTCTTCTCCGAATAAGCTGTTTTTCAGATGTCCCAGACAAGCGAAAAGGGGATTCATCAGAGAAAATGACTTTACCCCAGTCCTCAGCAGTCCACTCCCTGTACCTTTTGCAGAATATCAGTCGGTCCCTGATGTTTTTTCTGGAGAGAAGTGGTTTCTTTGCTGCCCTCCTTGAAACCAGGCCTTGCTCAAAGAGTCTCTGCCTCACGGTGCATGCAGAAGCACTCACACCAACCTGCTGCCATTCCTGAGCAAGCTTGGCACTGCTGGTAGTCCGATCCCGCAGCTGAAACAGTTTTAAGATACGGTCCTGGCGCTTGCTGGTCTTCTTGGGCGCCCTGGAGCCTTTTTGACAACAATGGAAGCTCTCTCCTTGAAGTTCTTGATGATGCGATAGATTGTTGACTGAGGTGTAATCTTTCTAGCTGCGATACTCTTCCTGAGGCAATTTTTGTGCAGTGCAATGATGGCTGCACGTGTTTCTTTAGAGATAACCATGGTTAACTGAAGAGAAACAATGATACCAAGCACCAGCCTCCTTTTAAAGTGTCCAGTGGTGTCATTCTTACTTAATCATGATTGATTGTTCTCCAGCCCTGTCCTCATCAACAAGCACACCTGTGTTAATGGAATAATCACTAAAACGATGTTAGCTGCTCCTTTTAAGGCAGAACTGCAATGATGTTGAAATGTGTTTTGGGGGTTAAAGTTCATTTTCTAGCAAATATTGACTTAGCAAGTAATTGCTGTTAAGCTGATCACTCTTTATGACATTCTGGAGTATATGCAAATTGCCATTAGAAAAACTGAAGCAGTAGACTTTGTTAAAATTAATATTTGTATCATTCTCAAAACTTTTGGCCATGACTGTATCTCTTCCCTCTTTGTGTGTTTCCCTTGTGTGTTTCTCTAGTTGCTAGCCGGGTTGACTAGTGATCACCGGCTCTGACCCTGTGTAATGGTAGTCCAGGGACAGTCAGGGAATAGGTATCCTGGCGGCGAAAGTTGAGGAAACTGTATAGGGACGTTAGGGGAGCCAAGTGTCAGCGCTAGTTGTTCTTGGGGTCACCATCCCCCCTTTTTGCCCTTAGCATCAGGGACTCCTTTCCCCTCCCCTGTCATCGTCCAGCGCTGGGTATCTCCCTACACCTAGTGTGACACTATCACCAGCCGCACCTTAAAGGGAACCTGTCAGCTAGTTTGTGTCTCCTCAGCTATCACTGTCTGTAGCTGCAGCTTTATAATACTATTCTAATCATCCCTGTCTGAGCTCATAGTGTAATGTGAAAGGTGAAAAAAAAAGCATTTATACACTTACATTTCCTTATGTAATGAGGCAGTCAGTCCCCAGCTTGGAGGACGGGGACTGTTTGGCAGGTTAATAGTTAACATTTCAGCCTTGTGCTAGAACATGTTGGGAGACCTGATGTGATGTCACAACCATGTGACTAAAATAGACGGAGCTAAGTTCTCATAGAACATGTTTGCTGGCTTAGCTCCGCCCACTATGGTCACATGATCGTTACATCACACAGGTCCTTTAGGTATCCAAGTTAAAAGTGAGTTAACTATTATCCTGCCAGACAGTCCCCCTTCTCCAAGGTGGGGACTGAAATATAAGTGTATAAATGCTTTTTTTTCACCTTTCACATTACACCATGGCTCAGACAGGGATGATTAGACTGGTTTATAACGCTATAGGGACAGTGATAGCTGGAGGGGCATAAACCACCTGACAGGTTCCCTTTAATTAAATGAAAAGGGTGAAACAGATATTTTTTTTTTCTTTCTTCCTTTCTATTCATGGATCCTGTGTCTGCTTTGGCCCAGCAGCTCCAGACTGACTCTGGAAGTTGCAGACATCTGGTCGTCTTTGAAGGGTCAGCAGCTGCAGAATGTTGTGGTTGGGAACCCTGCGGGTGGTCAGGTCAGACCTGAACCTAAGATTGCCCTCCCAGGCTTGCAGGAGGCAGAGACAAATTTGCTGTATTTAAAGAAGCCTGTAAACTATACTTCAGGCTTCGGCCCTATTCCTCTGGAGAGGAGCAGCAGCGAGTGGGAATTATTATGTCGCTGTTGCATGGGGATCCCCAATCCTGGGCTTTCTCTTTGCCACATGACTCTGCTTGTCTCCAGTCTGTAGATGGGTTTTTTGATGCTCTTGGGCTCATCTATGATGATGCTGACTGTGTCTCTTTGACCGAATCCAAATTGCGTCACCTCCAACAGGAAAATCGGCAGCAGAGACTTACTGTTCTGAGTTTCGTAGGTGGGCTACAGACACTAAATGGAACGATCCAGCCCTCGGAAGTCATTTTTGTCAAGGACTCTCAGAAAGGTTGAAGGATGCTCTGGCGGTTTATGAGACCCTGGAATCTCGGGAGGCTATGCCTATGGCTATACGTATGGATAGATGCCTTCAGGATAGAAAGGGTAAACTTCTTTCTCCAGAGAACCTTTCTCGAGGTAGTACCCTATTGCCAGGTGGGCAATCAGAAGGTGAGTTGTTTCTCCCGAGCGGGGACGAACCCATGCAACTAGGAGGTGCGACCGCCTCCAAAGTTTCTTCTGGCATTTACCAAGGAAAAAAAGAGGGGTCTGTTTTTTTCTGTGGTAAAAGGGACCATTTTATTGGAGCCTGTCCCTCTACACTGTGTTCCAAATTATTATGCAAATTGGTTTTAAGTGTCATAGGGTTTTTTTTTTTTTTTTTTCAATGAAACCCATTGATGGCATTGTGTCTCAGGGTTCTTTGGATCATTTAAATCAATCTCAGATACCTGTGATAATTAGTTTGGCAGGTGAGCCCAATAAAAGGAAAACTGGGTGTTCCACAATATTACGCAGGCCACAGTTTTCAAGTAACATGGGAAAGAAAAAGGATGTCTCTGCTGCCGAAAAGCAACAAATAGTGCAATGCCTTGGACAAGGGATGACAACATTTGATATTGCACAAAAACCTAATCGTGATCATCGTATTGTGAAGAGATTTGTGGCGATTCTGAGCACAGATGTGTTCGTGCAGATAAAGGCAGAATGAGGAAGGTTTCTGCCAGGCGAGTTCATCAGATTAAGAGAGCAGCTGCTAAAAAGGCCTTACAAACCAACAAACAGATTTTTGAAGCTGCTGGTGCCTTTGGAGTCCCTCGAACCTCAAGGTGTAGAATCCTTCAAAGGCTTGCTGTGGTGCATAAACCTACTATTCGGCCACCCCTAAACAGTGTTCACAAGCAGAAACAGTTGCAGTGGGTCCAGATATACTTGAAGACTAATTTTCAAACAGTCTTGTTACTGATGAGTGCCGAGCAACCCTGGATGGTCCAGATGAATAGAGTAGTGGATGGTTGGTGGATGCCAACATGTCCAAACAAGGCTGCGACGTCAGCAAGGAGGTGGAGGAGTCATGTTTTGGGCTGGAATCATTGGAAAACAGCTGGTAGGCCCCTTTAAGGTTGCTGAAGGTGTGAAAATGATTTCTGCAAAAGTATATATAGAGTTTACAACTGAGAACTTTCTTCCATGGTACAAAAAGCAAAAACGTGCCTTTAGGAGCAAAATCATCCTCATGCATGACAATGCACCATCTCATGCTACAAAGAATACCTCTGTGCCATTGGCTGCTATGGGCATAAAAGGAGATAAACTCCTGGTGTGGCCACCATCTTCCCCTGACCTCAACCCTATAGAGAACCTTAGGAGTATAATCAAGCAAAAGATCTATGAGGGTGGGAGGCAGTTCACATCAAAACATGCAGCTTTGGGAGTCTATTCTAACATCATGCAAATACATACAAGCAGAAACTCTCCAGAAACTCACAATATCAATGGATGCTAGACTTGTGAAGGTTATATCAAAGTAGGGTTCCTATGTTAACATGTAACTTGGCCTGTTAGGATGTTTTGGAGTTAAATAGCTTTTTAATTCAGTGAATGTGACCTGTTAATGCTGCAAATTCAACAAATGAGCATTTTCAGTTCTTTCAAACATATCAAATGTTTAGAAACTCTACTATGCCTAATAATTTTGAACAGTGCATTTAGAGTTTTTTTTAATTTTGAAGATTATACTGCTATCATTGGGAGGTTTCTTCAATAAAATTTGATGTATACTCTAACGGGTGATGACTTTTATTACACTGATCGTCATTTGCACCGACCATTTAGGAAAATCAGAAGAAAAGAACATTTGCATAATAATTTGGAACACAGTGTATTCCTAAACGGAGTGAAATACCTAAGACTCGGGTTACCATAGGTGGTGTGGGGATAAATGAGCAAGAGGTGTGTATCTTCCACATGTAATTCCCATTTTCTCCTGAGAGCCGAGGTGGCGCTAGAGAGCAAACCCGAACAAATTTCTGTTTTTGTGGATAGTGGAGCAGGGGTCAGCATGGTGGATGCTCATTTTGTAAAGAATCATGGGCTTACCTGCAGTTTGTTGTCTAAATTTCATATCTATGCCATCGACTCAGCGCCACTTGCTCAGGGAAGTCTTACGCTAATTGTGCATAATATTAACTTCAAGGTTGAACCCCAACATCAGGAGACAATTTCTTGCTATGTTCTGGAGGGTATCCCCCCTCCTATTTTTCTGGGCCTGCCATGGTTGGTTAAACATAATCCGTGGTGGATTGGCAGTCCAGAGACATTGTGGAGTGGACTGATTTTGTATGGAGAATTGCTTGAATACATCTGTTGCTGCTGTCTCTGCTGTGTCATTGCCTGCATATATATCAGAGTATGAGGATGTGTTCTCAGAAAAGAGTTGTCAGGATTTGCCTCCTCAACGTGCACACGACTGTCCTATTAACCTCATTTCTCGAGCTAAACTACCCAAATCCAGGCTGTATAATATCTCTGGTCCTGAGAGACATTCATGAAGGATTTCATTGCCGAGAGTCTGGAGAAGGGACATATCAAACCCTCATCTTCGCCAGTCGCGGCAGGATTCTTTTTTGTTAAAAAAAAAAAGATGGGGGCCGCCGTCCTTGTTTAGTTTTCCAGGAACTGAATCGGGTAACTGTCCATGATCTATATCCCCTCCCTCTGATTTGTTCAGTCAGATTGTGGGAGCTAAATGGTTCTCCGAGTTGGATTTGAGAGGGGCCTACAATCTGGTTAGAATCAGAGAGGGGGATGAATGGAAAACTGTTTTTAATACCCGAGGGCCATTTTGAGAGTCTTGTGATGCTGATCAGTCTCACTAATGCCCCTGCAGTTTTCCAACACTTTGTGAATGATATTTTCCCTCATTTGGTGGGTAGATTAGTGGTAGTTTACTTGGATGATATTTTGATCTACTCAACCGATATGGTGACACATCCGTCTCATGTTAAACAGGTGCTACAGATTTTAAGGAACAACAAACTGTATGCTAAATTGGAGAAATGTGTTTTCACCATCCTCGAAGAGAGGATGTGAATGCCAGCATCAGAGATGAATCCCGCAAGACTGGTTCGCGACTTTCATCTCTCCCATCTGACAAGCCTTGTCCTGAGACCACTCGTAGAAGGGGGGGTACTGTCACAGGTGTGTCAGGAGGCACGGATTAGACTGTAGAGGCCACTCGCAGAAGGTCCCAGCGTTTGGCCAAACAGTCAAAATCCTAAGAAAATGTCTCTGTCGCTTTGAGAGTCATTTCCCTTTTAGTTAAAGCTGGAGGTCACTAGGACCCAGCTAATTCCTTATCTTGAGATGCCTATATATTTCCTTTGAGAAGAAGGTGATTGTGGTCAGTTTGAGGAGCGCTCAGGCTTGTTGTGGCTAAAAGGGAATTTTAACTAAAAAGTGGTAAAACAACTTTTGGTAAATCCAACTGAGGAAGACAGCGGACCGCTGTAGAAACCGTGTTGGTGTACTAAACAAATGAGGTTTGTTTTACCACTTTGTAGTTAAAATTCCCTTTTGCCACAACAAGCCTGAGCGCTCCTGAAACTGACCACAATCATCTTTTTCTCATTGTTAAAAATCCCCGTTGTGGGTCTTGTGGCTGGAGCTGCCGGCGAGTTTGACATTCCCCTGTGAATGAAGAACCTGCTATGATGTCAGAGTGACGTGCGAATCACGTGACACCGGAGCACCTGGCCCAGGAAGAAGCAGTCGGGCGTTCCCGGGCTGCGCTCCTCTCTGGCAACACACTAGGGTTGTGCAGGGTTTGCACAACCACACAAATGAGCGGGCTTCCCCACACCTCAGCTAAGGTCCTCACTAGACCACCAGGTACCTCTCAAGAGTGCGCTCTCTTTTTCTTATTGTTCTATATATCTCCCTAGACTCCCAGGATGCAGTGCTAGTGATAGTTGTTCAGGTGTTCCTGAATGCATCTTAGCTCAAAGCAGTGTTTCGTGGAGTCTGCTGGTTTGCTGCTTTGATCTGCTCAAGCTAAGTGTATCTCTTCCCTCTGTTTGTTTTCTTTGTGTGTTTCTCTAGTTGCTAGCCGGTCTGACTAGTGATCACCCACTCTGATCCGTGTGTTGTGGTAGTCCAGGGACAGTCAGGGAATAGGTATCCTGTCGGCGACAGTTGCAGAAACTGTATAGGGACGTTAGGGGAGCCAGGTGTCAGCGCTAGTTGTTCTAGGGGTCACCATCCCCACTTTTTGCCCTTAGCATCAGGGACTCCTTTCCCCTCCCCTGTCGTCGTCCAGCGCTGGGTGTTTCCCTACACCCAGCGTGACAATTCCACTGCAAATGCAGATTCATACAAAGTGGATTAATAGCGCAGCAATTGCGCAGCGTGTGAATGCAGCCTAACGTGTCTAATTCATGACAAGATGCGGCTTGACTTATGCCAGAAATCTTACTCCAGTGCTGGACTGAAGTAAGATTTCTGGCAAGGTGTACGGAGCTGCGTGTTATCTTTCAGACATGCCAGATTCATTAAAGAGAATCTGTCAGCTCAAAAATTTATATGTTACTGATATAATTTTCTAATTTGTATGGTGAAGCTCTTTCTATTCATGTATTTCTTTTATTTATACTCCCCCACCCCCATCCTCTATAAACTGCAAATAAAGAGATTCATTCCATCTGTCAATCACAGAATGGGATCACTTAGTTCTCTGCTGCATACTCTCCAAAGAATGAATATTCATGTAGTGACATCACTGCACTGCACAAAAGGAAAGTTCAGTAGAAATCACACACGGGGGGGAGGGGACTGTATCCTTCTGTCTGCTTTCTTTGTATGAAGCAAAACAAATGTTCAAATAAACACAAAGAATCTCTCACAGACAGCATGGCTTGTGCTCAGAGGAAGAGATGGTGGAGATAGCCGAGCTGTCAGATATCAGATAAGGCAAGGTATGTGTCCCTCCCCTTCCTCCTCAGAAGCACCACAGGAAAACTGAAATGAAAGTGAGACACAGAGCACAGAGGGGATGGAGGGAGGGAATGTCAGCCTGGGAACGAGAGAATAAACATTTACATACTGTGGACTATTCAACAGTAAAAGTAATGGAAGAACTAGTGAAGCAGCTGCCTGCTAGGTGTGAAGTTGCTTATAGCAAGATAACTACAAAGGACTTTTACATATTCTGAAAGGGCTGCCCGGGCACCATTCAATGGTACTATTAGTATCATACTGAAAAATAACCAGACAGAGTTCCTTTAAGAGGCATGCATCTCTTAATGAATGAGGTGATTGGCTCCCAACACTCCTTCTCATCAAGACTGGTTTGTACAATGCCAGTCTTAATGAGATGGGGTCATTGTTTGCCTGGTAGACATTGTGCGCCAACACTTGTGTGCCTGCACTCAAAGTGGTGTGCTTGTTGTAAAATTAAATAGGACCGGTCACCCCCCTGCTGCATTGCAAACTAAATGCAGCACTGAATGCAGCATGTCTGCAGCATTAAGGGAAGGGGTCCCCCATGTTTCTAGCCCCCTGTAAGCTTTAAAAAAAAGAGATTAGAAAACTTACAGTTAAGTAGTCTAAAGGGTGGGATTTTATTAAGAGGTTTTCACTGCTGGCACAGTCCTCCAGCCTCCTCGTGTATTCCGCCCCCTTCTATGTCTCTGCAAACGCCTCCTGTTCTGCTGGCTCTGCCCTCCTCCTCTCCTGCTCTCTGAATAAAGCATAAACAGGGCGGGAATCCGACGCTGACTTCAGGCCAAATGCTTTGCAGCTGCTCTGAACAAGCTCTGTGCGGCAGGTTAAGTGACGAAGAGCAGGAGGGCAGAGCCAGCAGCACAGGAAGCGGCGCAGAGACATAGAAGGGGGCAGAATACACAAAGAGGCTGGAGGTCTCTGCCAACAGTGAAGACCTCTTAATAAGATCCCACCCTTTAGACTACTTAACTGCAAGTTTTCTAATGTCTTTTTTAGAGCTTACTAGAAATATGTGGGAGCATTTCTCTGAATGCAGCAGACATTTAGTTTGCAATGCAGCAGGGGGGGGTGACAGGTCCTCTTTAAATATACAAGTGGAGAAGCTCTCCATGTATGGGAAACGTTGGCTATTGGGGTGAATAAAAGGAGGATTAGCGTGCTCACCTAGAAGAGTTGTGCACACCATATACAACAATGGTAATAGCATGGGACTCTACCCTGTGCTTGAGCTGCTCCGACCAGGGTCCTGTGGTGTCCTAGTACTGGGTTGCAGGGATGAGGAGGGATTCCAAACAGAAAAAAGCAGTATAGGTGCTACACATGAAGGAAAAAAACATCGAATAAAAGAATATTTATTGATAGGCTATGCGTTTTGAGAATGGTCTTTCCTTTTCCTCAGACTAAATACAAAAGGAATTAAACAAGCATTTGCCCACCTTAAATAGATAATTTGTAACATGGTTGGTCAGAGCAAATTAAAGAGACATGAAGACACCTAAAATCACAATATGCTAAAAAGGGTGTCACTGAGAAGGCATCTATACGGTAGGTAAAAAAAAATATTTTTTGTTTGTAAAATTAGATATGTATCAATATTGCACCAATAGAGGTGCATGAGGACTTTTACTGGGACTTCTATTTGCCTCAGATCTCATGCCATGCCTAAATTATGTATATTTCGAGACTTCCACCTTCAGCACTATTGAATCTATACAAACTATCATTAGTAATACATGGAGCTCAGAAACTTGTTATGTAATTAAAAATGAAGTGATTGAATAACACCGGGTGCAGTTGGCGGCTAAAAATAGGAGAATGCATAGATCATTTTTGATGGACGACAACTGAGATTGTGATGTAGTTTAATGCAGTGGGATGCACACCCACCTTACATGTCCTTCAAGGTGGAAACTTTCTGAAGTGGATGTAATAAATTAAAGACAGAAATATTCTAGAAGTGAAACCTTTAGTAGCTAAACAAAAAAATGTTAAAACATTATTTTAAGTGGATGAAAACACTGCACAATTTCAACTGACTTATAAGGGCCCCGTTACACGCTACGGTATTGGTAACAATATCATTGCAACGTCACCGGTTTGGTGACGTTGCAGCGATGTCGAAACGACATTGTTGCGTGTGACACTTACTAACGACCAATGATGAGGTCATTCATCGTTGGTAAATGACCTGGACCATAAATTTATCATTGGTCTCCCGCTGGGCGCCCACGATCGGCGCGTCTGACAGCGGGAGACAAAGAATGAACAACCGCCCTGCGCTGCACAGCAAGCGCTGGGAGCTGGTAACCAGGGTAAACGTTGGGTAACTAAGCGCCGCGCTCTGCTTAGTTACCCGATGTTTACCCTGGTTACCAGCGTTCTCGCTGATCGCTGGTGTGTCTGCCTGTTTGACAGCTCACCAGCAATCAGATAACGATGTCCCATTAATCCACATCGTTGGTCTGATCGCTGGGACATGTTAGGTGTAACCCGGCCTTTAGTGTTTGAGAAAATGTTCTTGCAACTTGTAATCTTCTGCAGCCATGAGAATCACAAACCCGGCTAGTTTACGCATTACAAGGACTGCCATGTGTATGAATTGGCACTGTGTAATGCTTCTTTTCCCTCCTTTGTCAGCTCATTGCAGGGAGTTTAAAGAGGTTGCCTGGTATTGTGATACATCTACAGTCACTCTGACTACAGATTTCTCAATTGTGGCAGCATGCGGTGCGCTCCTTGTCAGCATTCATCAGTGCTGGTGAGAGCAGGCAGTCATGTGACAGCAAAGTGTAGGATATGTATAATTCCAGTCACATTCCGACTACACATGCCCAACATTGCACATCTAGTTGGCACGAGACTATATATGTATACAGATTGCATACTTGCAATCACTCGAGTCGGAGTCATGGAGTCGGGGACCATTTTGGTGGAGTTGGTATAAAATATATAATAAATTGGGTACAGTAGTTCACTGCAGTATGTAGGGATATTACTGCTATGTTCTTTAATATCTGTATTGATATATTATTAAGCGCTGTTCACATTGTACTACAATAAACCTATCACTTAAACATGAGCTGTCTATGAGGGAGTTGGAGTTAGGGAAATTGAGGAGTTGGGGGTCGGTGGTTTGGTTTACGGACTCCACAGCCCTGCACATGACTGCCCACTCTCACCAACAGTAGTGGATAATTCGGACAGTCTATTGCACCCTGGACAACCCCTTTTAAGAAGATGGACCAAGATCAGCTGATCACTAGGATAGTTTTTTTTTTTTTGAGGTGTGGGGTCAAACAGGTGTTGGTATTGGGAGTGCATCCCCCAATCAGCAGACCCAAAAGTATATTTCAAGAGGCACAGAATGTTTTATAGGATTGTTAGTATAGTAGCTATCAAGCTGGACATGCTCCAGTCTCATGCCCCGTTTGGAGACGTGATTGATACAATTCAGGTTTGTTAAATCTAATTTACTGCAATCGATTCATTTATCACAATGTTATTTTTCATTATCTTCTTAGTGCTGCAGGAACTCATCTATTTACAATTGCTATCAAACATTTATAGCTTTCCCAGGGGTACTAAAAGTCTATACATCTCCCGTTCCTCTCCCAGTCTCCATAGCGAGTCGGTTCTGGTCCCCTAGGGCCACCTTTCTCCTTTGTAACAGGGTTGATATCGTTTGGGAATCCTACAAAAGTATTAAGAAAAAAACACACTATTAATATTCTTTGTATATGCAAGTGAAAGATAGTTGAATTCCAAATATAATATCTGCATTATCAAATAGTTATACCAAAAAAAGGAAAATATATTCATTGAAGGGGCTTAAGTAAAGAAGTTTACCATATATAACAAACAGGGTTTTGCTGCATACTTCTGCTCTGTTACCTTCATGTAATGTACTGCTGTAATATTATGTCATCGAAACAAAGGATATTAACATCTTCGTGACCAAGCATGTATATATAAATCCTTGGCTGTCTCCCGCCCTCTGATGCGAGCTCACGTGCCAAGCTCGCATCCTCCCCCCCACACATATCAGTTAATCTCATCAGCTAAAATGTGTAGCTAGGTAGCTAACAGCATTGATTGGATTGGTGCTGTTAACCTTTTGGATCGCGCTGTCAAGTACTGACAGCGCAATGCAAACCCCCGCAGCAGGGATTGCGCTGTTCACCGCTGGTACTGGAGGTCCCGTGATGCGATTACGGGACCTCTGCTGTTACCTTGCAACCCGGGGTCCTGTGATGGCCCTGGAAGCTGTCTGGAATCACTTCCCGCCAGCGATCCCTCAGTGACATCACTGGCAGAAAGTGATGATTTCTCCTATGTTCAGATGAGTGGCAGCTCATCTGAACACAGGAGAAGCGATCAGACTGCAGAGGTCACCTAGTTGGCCAAGTGAAATAAAGAAAATACCAAAAAAAATTTTTTTTCTGATTTTTAAAAACTAACTATGAAAAACTAAAAAAAAAAATACACATCTTTTATCACTGCATTCAGAAATGCCCGATCTCTCAAAACATAAAATTAATCAGATCTTTAAACTGCGTTAAGGCAAAAGAAAAGTTCAAATGCCAAAATTTAATTTTTTTTGGTCATTATTGCAATAATAGGCGATCAAAACAGCGCATCTACCCAAAAATGGTATCATTAAAAACGTCAGCTCAAGATGCAAAAAATAATCCATCACACAGCCCAGATCCCGAAAAATGAGAACGCTACAGGTCACTAAAGATAATAGTAAAAGTATACATGTTTGGTATCTACAAACTCATACCAACCTGAGGTATCATATCGACATGTCAGTTTTACCATATAGTGAACATGATGAATAAAAAAACAAACGTGTAATTTCACCTTTTTTTTTTCAATTTCAGCACACTTGGAAACTTTTTCCCATTTTCCTGTACACTATATGGTAAAATAAATTATTTAATTCAAAAGTACAACTCGTACCACAAAAACAAGCCCTCGTATGTCTATATTGACAAAAAAATAAAAAAGTTATGGCTCTTGGCAGAAGGGGAGGAGAAAGCGGAAAATTGCCCGGGGGTGAAGGGGTTAAAGTGTCTGTCAGCACAGAATGACTATTCTAGCCAAGCACAGGAACTTGGTGCATCATGGTGGGACTAATCATGTAAGTACAACTTCCCACCTACTTGTTTTCCCTCTACCCTCCCTTGTTCAATTGACAGCTCTGACTTTCTGAAAGCAGAGAAGAGCAGTGACAGTATACAAAGCTCTAGAGAGACAAATGGCATGTTATGTCACATGGTAGATGGTACTATACCCTTACATTGAATACCAGACTGACATCGCAGATATGTTTTGTAGGTGATTGTTTCATCATTTATCCAGCATTCTCCAAGAGCTGAAACTTTGCTGCCTATGTGGTACAAGTCTCAATAACCGACGAGATCTAAGCTTACTAGTAGGGTATCCACATAATTGACAGGTGACATGCAGACACTGGGACCACATGGAATACAGATTTAGCTAGGAGTGAAGCTAATTATATTCCAACTTATTAATCTATAGCAGGTAAGTAAATGAAAGTCTCTGTGGTGTAAAATAAAACATGCCTTGCATCCTGCCAAGCAGCGGTGGGAGGATGTATTCTCCTTGAAGTGGATGCTGAATAATTAAGAAAGGTCGAGCTGATGAGACGACAACTCTGCTTTTCTCTAAGGCCGGCTTCATACCACGGTTTTTGACTGTCAGGTTCTATCCGGTGTTTTGTAAGATGCACCTGACAGCCATGGACAAGCAGAACCCGAGGGCAAATTTGCCCTCCGATCCTACTTTTTGCTGGCTTCATTGCTGGCGCTGTCCAGTGCTGAAAATTCAGTACCGCGGCTGCAGGGGAGCTGGCCGCAGTGCTGAAATTTCAGCCATGGAGCTCTCCAGGTGCTGAAATTCAGTGGCAGCTGCTTTTAACAGCTGCCACTCTTTCAGCACCAGGCGTCTTTTCTGCCGGATCTGGCGCGATCAGGCACCTATAGATTCCCATGCTCCGGTTTTGTCTGATTCATCAAAAAATGCTGCAGACTCCGGTTTTGTGTCCGATGCAAAAATCGGACAAAACCAGATCCTCCAGGAAAAGCCTCAAACTGGATGGCAAATAGCAGTTCGTCCAACTCTCCTGGATGAGAATCTGACCGGTTTTTTTTTTTTACGCCAGTGTGTTACTAACCTAAGGGTATGGACACACTGGCGTGAAACTCAGACAAGTGCAGTGTGTGATTTTATCGCATTGCACTCGGACCAATGTTAATCAATGTCTGAGAGCACACTAGCGTGTGTCGGACGCTTTTTTGTCATCCAGATGAGAAAAAAGTCGCAACATGCTGCGACAGTATGCCATTCACGTGTGAGACTCGCCAATGCAAACCTATGGGTCCGACAAAATCACAGACCACACACGGACAGCACACAGACCATCCGAGAGGCATGTTTTTTTCACTCATGCATTATCATTCTGCAGCTGAGAAAACTGTAAAATATTCATATAAATGATTATACAGTAAATAGCTGCTGAGAAAAAAAACAGATTGCACACGGACATCACTCGGATGTGATCTGAGAACAATGTCGGACACTCGCATAGCAGTTGGATGCAAAACGGAACAAAAAACAGGTATTACTCGTCCAACTCTCCTGGTTGAGAAACAGACCATTTTTTTTCATGCAAGTGTGTTTCCACCCTAAGGCTGGAATCACACTGTCCGTGTGACATGTGAGGCAGTCAGACAAGTCTCAGATCAGTCACCTGGAACGACCTCTCCCTGTCAGGACGGGAGCGCCAGCTGCCTGTATTTCTATGCAGCTCAACACTCCCCATCCAGAGAGGGGGAGGCTGTTCAGGGTTAATGATCCAACACTAGCCCGAGTCAGACAGTATGATTCCAGCCATAAAAGAGTCAGATGAAGATGCAGGTAGAATACTAGTTTTCCTTCATATACCACAGCCCCACCATTTCTGAACTGCACATACCAATCACAGGACTGGAAACTTATAATGAACAAACCCAGCAGACAATTGAGCTAAACCTCATTTAAGGTTTCATGTTTCTCACATGCAATGTCTAAATTTGCTTTTAGAAGAGGGGAGGCTCAGCTACAGTTCTAGCCAAGCAGCAGCTCTAGTATTGCCACGTCCTGTAGTATTATTTGTGCGGCCATCACATGCTATGTGTATTCTATCTCCCGACTGCAAGCCTTACAAGCAGCAAGTAGGACACTGAAAGAGATCACGTTCTTTGCTAAGGTCTTGTAATGTTTTCAATAATAATTTGTCCACTTCACCCTGGAGACCCTAGCTGTGATCTCTGTAATACTGCAGAGGCACATTATGTAGCACAGTGTGTAATGAATATTGCTGCACTCACTTTCCAACGGGTTTTTCTCTTTTGCAGTCTGTTCAGCCTCATCAAATCGTCCTTGAGGAGTCTTTGGTTTCTTTAGAGACGTCTTTGTTGAGCTGTTACTTTGGGTGGTGCTATTGCTAACTGCTCTTACCAGACCTAATTTTGCAGCACATACTGCAACAGGAACACAAGAGGTTAATATTAATTTTCTTTGTTTGTTTAATGGCAATACACATATATGATTGTGAAATCATTATTACTATAGTTTTATGTTGATTGCATTAATCAGTTAGGGTGCGTGCACACAGTCCGGAGGAGCTGCGTGTTGGACGCAGCTCATCCAGACCTGAGAGAAGCCGCGGGTGGCCGCAGGGAGACCACAGCCACCCTGTACTCATCGTGTGAGGCGGGTACAGGGCTGCTTCTCCCTGCAGTCACCGATGGGAGCCACTTCTGACTCCGCTGCATGAAATGAACAAGCTGCAGAGGAGCGGACTCCTGGCAACCCGCACCGCAGCTCCAAACACGCTGCTGGTGAGTTACGCATAGTGCGAATGGGATTTCTTGAAATCCCCCCATCCACTATGCTAGTACTGTACGACGCAGCATTTTGGACGCAGCGCAAAGACGCTGCGTCCAAAACGCTGCATATCCTGATCGTGAGGATGCACCCTCAGAGTAGATTCAAGATGATCTCCCATCTCAGACAAATATGGCATTTCAGGGTTTTAGGCCATGTGCACATATTGCGTACTTGGTGACATTTTTACCTCAGTATTTGTAAGCCCACGTGCACACAGTGAGTATTTGGTGACATTTTTACCTCAGTATTTGTAAGGCCATGTGCACACATTCAGTATTTGGCGAGTTTTTACCTCAGTATTTGTAAGGCCATGTGCACACATTCAGTATTTGGCGAGTTTTTACCTCAGTATTTGTAAGGCCATGTGCACACATTCAGTATTTGGCGAGTTTTTACCTCAGTATTTGTAAGACCATGCGCACACAGTATTTGGTGAGATTTGTACCTCAGTATTTGTAAGGCCATGTGCATACACTGAGTATTTGGTGAGTATTTTACCTCAGTATTTGGTGAGATTTTTACCTCAATATTTGTAAGGCAATGAGCACACAGTGAGTATTTGGTGATTTTTTTTTACCTTAGTATTTGTAATCCAAAATCAGGAGTGGAAAAATCAGAGGAAAAGCGTATGGCTGGATTTACACTGCTAAACACACTGCGCAAGGATCGCAACGCACTGCCCGGCAGCTCTCCTGACCTGAACGTGACAGCATTATATCTTTCTACGCACTTGACATGCTCCAATAAGGAGAGCCAATGGCCAGTCCAAGCATTTTGATGTTAGCACACAAGTCAGACAGCAGTGGACTCCAGCCATAGTCTTTTCCTCTGATTGTAAGCCAAAACCAGGAGTGGAACAAAAACTGAGGTAAAAAGCCTCACCAAATAATCAACGTGTGCACATGGCCTTATAAAGATAGGGTCCTCTGATTCCAGTCCTGTCAGGTCAAGACTACTTCCAGCTGCAGAGTAAGTCCTCAGTCATGTCAATTATTATTTGTGTTTTTTTTCTTTAAAGTGGTTGTCCTGGCTTTTTATAAATTCTGTGTGTGCAAGGGGGATTGCCTGGCCACTAGCAGGGGGCCAGATGAGGCCCCCAAGTCCTCCGGGTCCCGTGTTAGGCGAGGGGCGGTGCCTGGCCCCCAGCGAGGAGACAAATGAGGCCCCCAACTCCTGTGGGTCTCGTGTTAGGTGAGGGGCAGTGCCCAGCGAGGGGACAGATGAGGCTTCCTGAGTCCTGCGGGTCTCATGTTAGGTGAGAGGGGGTGCCCAGCCCCCAGCGAGGGGGCAGCTTAGGCCTCCAGGTCCTGCGGGTCCCATGTTAGCCAAGGAGCGGTCCCCGGCCCCCAGCAAGGGGACAGATGAGGCCCCCCGCGAAGTTCCGTGGGTCCCGAGGTAGGCGAGGGGCGGTGCTCTGTCCCCAGCAAGTGGACAGATGAGGCTCCCAGCGAAATCCTGTGGGTTCCGTGTTACGTGAGGGATAGTGCCCGGCCCCCAGCGAGGGGACAGATGAGGCCCCCAGTGAAGTACCGCAGATCCCGGGTTAGACGAGGGGCAATGCCCGTCCCCCAGCAAGGCGACAGATCAGGCCACCAGCGAACTACCCCAAGTCCGGAGTTAGGCAAGGAGCAGTGCCCAGCCCCCAGCAAGGGGACAGATGAGGCCCCCAGTGAAATCCTGCAGGTCCCGTGTAAGGCGAGGGGACAGACGAGGCCACCAGCGACGTACCGCAGGTCCCGGGTTAGGAGAGGGGCAGTGACCGGCCCCCAGCGAGTGAACAGATGAGGCCCCCCCCAAGTTCCCCGGGCCCATGACAGAACAGGATGCCAAAGCCCCTGCTGTATCAGTCTCTTGATAATAGCTGCGAGAAAAATGAAGGGGGGGGTGAGGTCCCAGAGGCTACCTGCTGTGATTGTCAGTGTCCTTTTATGCAGCTTCTGGGATGGGACCCTCCCTTCTTGAACTGCAGAAGCAGCTATTCTAATTATAGGTGACTGACACAGCGGGAGCTGCACGCTTGTCAGAGAAATAATGTCCCAGGCTGGAGGGGTGATGGGTGAGGAGCAGCTCCTGTCACAGTTAATTACAAGATTTCTAAACAGAATAGAAGTGTTTTAGGCATTTCATATTTATGCTATACTAGCTGTAGAGCTCAGCGTTGCTTGGGAGTAATGCTCGTATATGGTGATATAGCCCATCTATCAGCCATACATGGTTATATATATGTGTGCATGTATCATAGCCGCGCCTCTCCCAGTAGCCATGCCCCTTCATAGCCCCACCCATCCTGCTAGCACCTTCTCTTTCATAGCACCACCTACATATAGCCATGCCCCTTCATAGTCCCAGGGACAGGGCTATGTGGAGGAGGTGGGGATATGTGGAGATGCAGGCTGTGAAGTAGGCGTTGATATGTGGAGTGGCAGTGGGTATGAGTGGGCATGACTATGTGGAGTAGGCAGGGCTATGACACATACATATACACTCAACCTTATATATTAGTCTATCTATTATATAATCGCGAATCGGAAAAGCGCCCCTTCACGCGCACTTTCCGATGTCGTCATGTGGATACGAATTTAACATTGGGCGCGAAGCGCCCAATGCTGCGCGAGCAATGGCCGCGAGGCCATTGCGAGTCGCTGGCCCAGGGCGAGCAATGGCCGCGAAGCGGCCATTGCGAGCCGCTGGCCCAAAATCCATCCACAGCCCCGGCTACAACCTTAGCGATTTACCGCTCAGGTAGCGCGAGCAATGGCCGCGAGGCCATTGCGAGTCGCTGCCTGAGCCGCAATTCGCTCCCCGGGGACCATGGAGCCGAGGCGGCATTGCCGCCTCCGCTCCCCGCTACACACAATTCGCCACCCCCCCCCCATGTCCGCACAGCCCGCCCCCATCAATGTCCCCACAGCCGACCCCCATGTCCGCACAGCCGACCCCCATGTCCGCACAGCCCACCCCCAGCAATGTCCGCACAGCTCACCCCCATGTCCGCACAGCCCGCCCACATCAATGTCCGCACAGCCCACCCCCCTGTCCGCACAGCCGACCCCCATGCCCGCACAGCCGACCCCCATGCCCGCACAGCCGACCCCCATGCCCGCACAGCCGACCCCCATGCCCGCACAGCCGACCCCCATGCCCGCACAGCCGACCCCCATGTCTGCACAGCCCGCCCCCATCAATGTCCACACAGCCCACCCCCATGTCCGCACAGCCGACCCCCATGCCCGCACAGCCCACCCCCATGTCCGCACAGCCCACCCCCATGTCCGCACAGCCCGCCCACATCAATGTCCGCACAGCCCACCCCCATGCCCGCACAGCCGACCCCCATGCCCGCACAGCCGACCCCCATGCCCGCACAGCCGACCCCCATGCCCGCACAGCCGACCCCCATGTCTGCACAGCCCGCCCCCATCAATGTCCACACACGCCCACCCCCATGCCCGCACAGCCCACCCCCATGTCCGCACAGCCCACCCCCATGTCCGCACAGCCCGCCCACATCAATGCCCGCACAGCCCACCCCCATGCCCGCACAGCCGACCCCCATGCCCGCACAGCCGACCCCCATGCCCGCACAGCCGACCCCCATGCCCGCACAGCCGACCCCCATGCCCGCACAGCCGACCCCCATGCCCGCACAGCCGACCCCCATGCCCGCACAGCCCACCCCCATGCCCGCACAGCCCACCCCCATGCCCGCACAGCCGACCCCCATCAATGTCCGAAAAAACCCCCCATGTCCGCACAGCCGACCCCCACTAATGTCCACACAGCCCCCCCCATGTCCTCACAGCCCACCCCCATGCCCGCACAGCCCGCCCCCATCAATGTCCGAAAAACCCCCCATGTCCGCACAGCCGACCCCCACTAATGTCCACACAGCCCCCCCCATGTCCGCACATACTTACATGTCTTCTTAGTCATCTGATCGTCCGTCCGGCCAGGCGTCCTCTTCGTCCGGCCAGGCGTCCTCTTCGTCCGGCCCCGGGGATCTTCTGTCTTCTTCCAGCTCCGACGTCCTCTTCTCTTCTCATTCAGGTACAATGGACGACAAATCCGCCATTGTATCTCAATGAGATATGAGCGGCTCTTCTGATTGGTCGCTGTGTACTGCCCTCAGCCAATCAGAAGAGCCCCTCATTGAGCTCGAATTCTGATTGGTCGGCGCCCAATCCGAAATCGGGCTCACTGCCCATAGACATGTATTAGCGGTGTGTCCGCGATTTTACGGCCGACAAATAGAACCAGGTGGCCGGCCATAAAATCGCCGACACACCGCTAATGTATGTCAATGGGAAAAATAGCGGACCTGAATGAGAACTGTCTCACTTAACATAAATAATAAATTAAATAATAAATAAAATAATTTAAAAAGAATTAAAAAATAATAAAAAATAATAATAAAAAAATAATAAAAAATTAAATAAAAATAATAATAAAAAAATAAAATATATGCTAATCAGCTCAGCCATTTTGGCGGACCACAATGAGAACTCTGTCTCACTTAAAATAAATAATAAAATAAATAATAAATAAAATAATTTAAAAAGAATTAAAAAATAATAAAAAATAATAATAAAAAAATAATAAAAAATTAAATAAAAATAATAATAAAAAAAATAAATATATGCTAATCAGCTCAGCCCTTTTGCCGGACCACAATGAGAACTGTGTCTCACTTAAAAAAAATAATAAATTAAATAATAAATAAAATAATTTAAAAAGAATTAAAAAATAATAAAAAATAATAATAAAAAAATAATAAAAAATTAAATTAAAATAATAATAAAAAAAATAAATATATGCTAATCAGCTCAGCCCTTTTGGCGGACCACAATGAGAACTGTGTCTCACTTAAAATAAATAATAAATTAAATAATAAATAAAATAATTTAAAAAGAATTAAAAAATAATAAAAAATAATAATAAAAAAATAATAAAAAATTAAATTAAAATAATAATAAAAAAAATAAATATATGCTAATCAGCTCAGCCCTTTTGGCGGACCACAATGAGAACTGTGTCTCACTTTAAATAAATAATAAATTAAATAATAAATAAAATAATTTAAAAAGAATTAAAAAATAATAAAAAATAATAATAAAAAAATAATAAAAAATTAAATAAAAATAATAATAAAAAAATAAATATATGCTAATCAGCTCAGCCCTTTTGGCGGACCACAATGAGAACTCTGTCTCACTTAAAATAAATAATAAATTAAATAATAAATAAAAGAATTTAAAAAGAATTAAAAAATAATAAAAAATAATAATAAAAAAAATAATAAAAAATTAAATAAAAATAATAATAAAAAAATAAATATATGCTAATCAGCTCAGCCCTTTTGGTGGACCACAATGAGAACTGTGTCTCACTTAAAATAAATAATAAATTAAATAATAAATAAAAGAATTTAAAAAGAATTAAAAAATAATAAAAAATAATAATAAAAAAATAAATATATGCTAATCAGCCCAGCCCTTTTAGCGGACCAGAAGGATAACTGTGTCTCAGTTAAAATAAATAATAAATTTTATAATAAAATTATTTAAAAAATAATTAAAAAAAATAATAAAAAAAATAAAATAATAAAAAAAAAATTAAAAATTATAAAATATTAAAAAAATAATAATTAAAAAAAAAAATTAATAATAATTATATACTGCGAATAATAATGATATTAATGCTAATAATTAAATGCTATTAAATGTAATAATAATGCTAAAATGCAAATTATGCTAAATAATGCTAATAATTATGCTATTAATGTAAATAATATCTATTAATGACTAATAATAATAAATTAATGCTAATAATAAGCGGCCATTTGCGAGCATCAGCCCCAATAAGTATGAACGCTGCCCCAAAAAGTATTGTAACCACCCCAAAAGTATTGACACCCCACACAAAAGTATTAAAACCCCCAAAAAAAAGTATTGCACCCCCAAAAATAAGTATGTGACCCCCCCAAAAAAAGTATGTGACCCCAAAAAAAAGTATGTGACACCCCCAAAAAGTATGTGACCCCCCCAAAAAAAATTATTGTGACCCCCAAAAAAACTATGTGCCCTCCAAAAAAAAGTATTGGAACCCCAAAAAAAGTATTGGACCCCAAAAAAAGTATGTGACCCCCCAAAAAAGTATGTGACCCCCCCAAAAAAGTATGTGACAAAATACAAAAAGTATGTGACCCCCCAAAAAAGTATTGCACCCCCAAAAAAGTATGTGACCCCCCCAAAAAAAGTATGTGACCCCCCAAAAAAAGTATGTGACCCCCCCAAAAAGTATGTGACCCCCCAAAAAAATTATGTGACCACCCAAAAAAATTATGTGACCCCCCAAAAAAAGTATGTGACCCCCCCAAAAAAGTATGTGACCCCCCCAAAAAAGTATGTGACCCCCCAAAAAACTATGTGACCTCCAAAAAAAAGTATTGGACCCCCCAAAAAAAGTATTGGACCCCCCAAAAAAAAGTATGTGACCCCCAAAAAAGTATGTGACCCCCCCAAAAAAGTATGTGACAAAACAAAAAAGTATGTGACCCCCCCAAAAAAGTATGTGACCCCCCAAAAAAGTATGTGACCCCCCAAAAAAAGTATGTGACCCCCCAAAAAAAGTATGTGACCCCCCAAAAAAAGTATGTGACCCCCCCAAAAAAGTATGTGACCCCCAAAAAAACTATGTGACCTCCAAAAAAAAGTATTGGACCCCCCCAAAAAAAGTATTGGACCCCCCAAAAAAAGTATGTGACCCCCCAAAAAAGTATGTGACCCCCCCAAAATAAAAAAAAGTATGTGACACCAAAAAAAAGTATGTGACCCCCCCAAAAAAGTATGTGACCCCCCCAAAAAAAGTATTGTGACCCCCCCAAAAAAAGTATGTGACCCCCCAAAAAAAGTATGTGACCCCCCCAAAAAAAGTATGTGACCCCCCAAAAAAACTATGTGACCCTCCAAAAAAAAGTATTGGACCCCCCAAAAAAAGTATTGGACCCCCACCAAAAAAAAGTATGTGACCCCCCAAAAAAAGTATGTGACCCCCCCAAAAAAGTATGTGACAAAAAAAAAAGTATGTGACCCCCCAAAAAAGTATGTGACCCCCCCAAAAAAGTATGTGACCCCCAAAAAAAAGTATGTGACCCCCCAAAAAAAGTATGTGACCCCCCAAAAAAGATATGTGACCCCCCAAAAAAGTATGTGACCCCCCAAAAAAAGTATGTGACCCCCCAAAAAAAGTATGTGACCCCCCAAAAAAAAAAAGTATTGTGACCCCCCCAAAAAAAAGTAATTGTGACCCCCCAAAAAAAGTATGTGACCCCCCAAAAAAAGTATGTGACCCCCCAAAAAAAACTATGTGACCTCCCAAAAAAAGTATGGACCCCCCAAAAAAAGTATTGGACCCCCCAAAAAAAGTATGTGACCCCCCAAAAAAAGTATGTGACACAAAAAAAAAGTATGTGACCCCCCCAAAAAAAGTACATGTGACCTCCAAAAAAGTATTGCCCCCCCAAAAAAGTATGTGACCCCCCAAAAAAAGTATGTGACCCCCAAAAAAGTATGTGACCCAACCCAAAAAAGTATGTGACCCCCCCAAAAAAGTATGTGACCCCCCAAAAAAAGGAATATGTGACCCCCCAAAAAAAGTATGTGACCCCCAAAAAAGTATCTGACCCCCCAAAAAAGTATGTGACCCCCCAAAAAAAGTATGTATGAAACCCCCCCCCCAAAAAAAGTATGTGACCCCCCCCAAAAAAAGTATGTGACCCCCCAAAAAAAGTATTGTGACCCCCCCCAAAAAGTATGTGACCCCCCCAAAAAAAGTATGGGACCCCCCCAAAAAAGTATGTGACCCCCCCCAAAAAAGTATGGGACCCCCCAAAAAAAGTATGGGACTCCCCAAAAACTATTCACACCCCCCCGAAAAGTCCTCACACCAGCTATAACTACTATAATCAAATTAATGCACATTCTAGAATCCCGATGCATTTGCATCGGGCTCACAGCTAGTATTAGATATTCTACATTCTATTGTGACATCACAGGGGGCGGGGCTATGTGGAGGGGGCATGGCTACATGGAGTAGGCGGATCTGAGACACATACATTGCCACATTGTGGAACAACTATTTTCTATTTGTTTTAAGCATAACGGGTTAGGAAAACACACTTTGTACCCAGGAACAAAAAATTTATAAAAATTTGTTACATAGTGTTATCAGGCAGTAACATGGAATTTTATAAACTAACATTCTACACTAAATTGTTACGTCACAATAAAGGGGTGAAGCTAACTGGAGGGGCAGAGCTATGTGGAGTGGGCATGGCCATGCTGAGTGAGCATGGGTATGTGGAGTGGGTGTGGGCAGGGCTTACGTACACACCTACACGCATATATATATATAGAAGATGAGCATGTTAATTGTTTTCTGCATTTTTTGCAGTGTTCTGTGGGCGAAAACATAGCAAACCAAACCGCCACAAAAACACAATGAAGCCGTGGTAGAGATACACAAAAAATGTAGCAGTCTCGCAGCAAAAAACACAGGCTTTCTCCTGCCAAGAAGTCTGTATTTATTAATTAATCCTTTAGGTTTTGCTGCAGCAAAAACACAATGTGTGAACGTAGACTTAGGCAAGGATTAGACATCTGGGCACAGAACTGCTCCTGGTTCTAGTTGCCCGGGGACCTGACACACAGGGGCGCAGTATCCATGAGGCAACCTGAGCTGGTCACCTCAAGCGGCACAACCTTCTAGCAAACAGAGGGACGGCATCCGCAGGGGGCGCCTGGTGGTAACGTGGCCCCCTGCAGATGCCGCTCCCACTCCTATAGTCCTGGCCACCACAGATGCGACCAGGTATCTTCTGGCAGTGGTGTATCGCGGAGCCGCGTGTGTACAATGTGCACGAAGCAGAGCCACGTGTGTAAAAGGTGCACGGAGCGGAGCCGCGTGTGTACAAGGTATGTGTACTAGTGGTGGCCCCCCGCAGATGCTGCTCCCCACTCCTATAGTCCCAGCCACCTCTGCCGGCAGCATTCTTCTCCCGAGTCCCGGTCGCCGCTGTCCACCCTCTGCAGCTCAGCACAGCAAGGCACGATGATGTCATCACTGAGCCCCACTGTGCTGAGATGTGCAGCGCGGCAGAGCAGATACTGAGGAGACTGGAGCAGTGAGAAGAGAGTATTTACTTTTTTTTTTTTTTTTTTTAAATCAGTGATTACACTGATAGGAAACTACTATATAATGTGCAATATAATATAGGAGAACAATGGGGGTGCAATATACTATATGAAGTACTATGGGGGTGCACTATACTATATGGAGGACTATTGGGGCCCATTATACTATATGGACGACTTTGGGGGTGCATTATACTATATGGAGGACTATGAGAGTGCATTATACTACATGGAGGACTATGGGGGTGCATTAACTATATAGACTACTATGGGGGTGCATTATACTATATGGAGAACTATGGGGGTGAAATATGCTGTATAGAGAACTATGGGGGTGCAGTATGCTATATGGAGGACTATGGGGGTGCATTATATGGAGGACTGTGGGGGTTCATTATTCTATACGGAGGACTGTAGGGGTGCAATATGCTATATGGAGGACTATGGGGAGCATTATTCTGTATGGAAGACTGTGGGGGTGCGGGTGCATTATTCTATATGGAGGTCTGTGGGGGTTCATTATTCTATACGGAGGACTGTAGGGGTGCAATATGCTATATGGAGGACTATGGGGAGCATTATTCTGTATGGAAGACTGTGGGGGTGCGGGTGCATTATTCTATATGGAGGTCTGTGGGGGTGCAATATGATATATGGAGGACTATGGGGTGCAATATACTATATGGAGGACTGTGGGGTTCATTATTCTATACGGAGGACTGTAGGGGTGCAATAAGCTATATGGAGGACTATGGGGAGCATTATTCTGTATGGAAGACTGTGGGGGTGCGGGTGCATTATTCTATATGGAGGTCTGTGGGGGTGCAATATGCTATATGCAGGACTATGGGGTGCAATATACTATATGGAGGACTGTGGGGTTCATTATTCTATACGGAGGACTGTAGGGGTGCAATATGCTATATGGAGGACTATGGGGAGCATTATTCTGTATGGAAGACTGTGGGGGTGCGGGTGCATTATTCTATATGGAGGTCTGTGGGGGTGCAATATGCTATATGCAGGACTATGGGGTGCAATATACTATATGGAGGACTGTGGGGTTCATTATTCTATACGGAGGACTGTAGGGGTGCAATATGCTATATGGAGGACTATGGGGAGCATTATTCTGTATGGAAGACTGTGGGGGTGCGGGTGCATTATTCTATATGGAGGTTTGTGGGGGTTCATTATTCTATACGGAGGACTGTAGGGGTGCAATATGCTATATGGAGGACTATGGGGTGCAATATACTATATGGAGGACTGTGGGGTTCATTATTCTATACGGAGGACTGTAGGGGTGCAATAAGCTATATGGAGGACTATGGGGAGCATTATTCTGTATGGAAGACTGTGGGGGTGCGGGTGCATTATTCTATATGGAGGTCTGTGGGGGTGCAATATGCTATATGCAGGACTATGGGGTGCAATATACTATATGGAGGACTGTGGGGTTCATTATTCTATACAGAGGACTGTAGGGGTGCAATATGCTATATGGAGGACTATGGGGAGCATTATTCTGTATGGAAGACTGTGGGGGTGCGGGTGCATTATTCTATATGGAGGTCTGTGGGGGTTCATTATTCTATACGGAGGACTGTAGGGGTGCAATATGCTATATGGAGGACTATGGGGTGCAATATACTATATGGAGGACTGTGGGGTTCATTATTCTATACGGAGGACTGTAGGGGTGCAATAAGCTATATGGAGGACTATGGGGAGCATTATTCTGTATGGAAGACTGTGGGGGTGCGGGTGCATTATTCTATATGGAGGTCTGTGGGGGTGCAATATGCTATATGCAGGACTATGGGGTGCAATATACTATATGGAGGACTGTGGGGTTCATTATTCTATACGGAGGACTGTAGGGGTGCAATATGCTATATGGAGGACTATGGGGAGCATTATTCTGTATGGAAGACTGTGGGGGTGCGGGTGCATTATTCTATATGGAGGTCTGTGGGGGTTCATTATTCTATACGGAGGACTGTAGGGGTGCAATATGCTATATGGAGGACTATGGGGTGCAATAAAGAGAATTTTGTTTACGTACCGTAAATTCTTTTTTCTTTAATCATCAATGGGAGACCCAGACAATGGGGTTTAGGGCACTGCCCTCCGGAGGTCACACTAGGTACTACAAGTTTGTAGACACCGCCTCCTCCGCTTATAAACCCCTACCGCAGGGAACATCCTCAGTTTGGTCCATAAGCTGCGAGGAGGAAATAAACCACACCCGAAACATCGGGAAGAATGCCGTGCACAGACGGTTCAACAACCCGGCAAACACTGTCCCAACAGGGAACAGATCAACTGCAAAACATGCAACGGAACAACTGGGTGGGTGCTGGGTCTCCCATTGATGATTAAAGAAAAAAGAATTTACGGTACGTAAACAAAATTCTCTTTTTTCTGGTCATCATAATGGGAGACCCAGACAATGGGGATGTCCTAAAGCAATACCCCAGGGCGAGAAGAGTTCCTCAACAAGACGGATAACACATGGTTCCCTTTTAAAGGTGGGCAACCGCCGCCTGGAGAACCCGCCTGCCCAAACTTGCATCCGCAGAGGCATGGGCATGCACCATATAGTGCTTAGAGAAAGTGTGTAGGCTGGACCAAGTGGCCGCCTGACACACCTGTAGAGCAGACGCTCGATGTCGCAAGGCCCAGGAGGCACCTACGGCTC
The DNA here is from genome assembly GCA_033576535.1 of Allobates femoralis. Lineage (NCBI taxonomy): Eukaryota > Metazoa > Chordata > Amphibia > Anura > Aromobatidae > Allobates > Allobates femoralis. The sequence continues at coordinate 247,761,536 of JARQOC010000001.1, forward strand.
TGGTAGAGTGAGCCTTCAATCCCACCGGGAGAGGCAAACCAGAAGACCGGTAAGCCTCCTGAATGGAAGCCTTAATCCATCTGGCCAAGGTTGACTTCGAAGCCGCGGACCCCTTACAGCGACCTGTCGTAAGAACAAATAAGGAATCCGAACTCCTAAAGGAGGCGGTCCTGGACACATAAATGCGTATAGCTCTCACGAGATCCAGAGTATGGAGGTCGCGTTCCACCTGATGAACGGGAGCGGGACAAAATGATGGGAGAACAATCTCCTGGTTCAGGTGAAAAGTTGAAACCACCTTCGGCAAGAATTCTGGCCGTGGGCGCAACACCACCTTGTCTTGGTGAACCACCAGAAAGGGTGACTTGCACGATAGTGCAGCCAATTCTGAGACCCTCCTCAGAGATGTAATCGCCACCAGAAAGGCCACTTTCTGGGACAGACGAGATAGAGAAACATCCCTCAGAGGCTCAAACGGCGGTTTCTGTAATGCCACCAGGACCATGTTAAGGTCCCAAGGGTCCAGAGGTCTCCTGTAGGGCGGAACCATCCGCGACACCCCCTGCAGAAATTGACGGACCTTCGGGAGGAGCGCCAATCGCCTGTCAAACAGCACAGAAAGTGCTGATACTTGACCTTTCAAAGAGCCAAGGGATAATCCCAACTCCAAACCCGACTGTAGGAAGGCCAACAACGTCGGGATGGACAAGGGCCACGGGGACCGTCCCCCAGAGGCACACCAGGTAAAAAAGATTTTCCACGTCCTGTGGTACATCTTCCTGGAAACGGGCTTCCTAGCCCGATTCATAGTGGCCACCACTGTAGGGGAGAAACCCCTGGATGTCAGCAGCCAGGCCTCAAGAGCCATGCAGTCAATCTGAGGGCCTTGGAATTGAGGTGGAAGAATGGGCCTTGCGCGAGTAAGTCTGCGCGATCTGGAAGAGCCCACCTGTGTCCGCCTGACAGTTGCCACAGGTCCGGATACCAGGACCTCCTGGGCCAATCCGGAGCCACTAGAATGGCTACTCTGCACTCCGACCTGATTTTCCACAGAACCCTGGGAATCAGAGCCAGAGGCGGGAACACATATGGCAGCTGGAAACTGGACCAACTCAGGATCAGGGCATCCGCCCCCAGAGACTGAGGATCCCAGGATCTCGCCATGTATTGCGGCACCTGATGATTGAGCCGCGAGGCCATCAGATCCACGTCCGGAGTGCCCCATCTGCCGCAGATGTCCCGGAAGACGTCTGGATGTAGAGACCACTCTCCGGCGTCCATCCCCTGCCGGCTCAGGTAGTCGGCCTCCCAGTTCTCGACCCCTGGGATGTGAACTGCGGAGATCAGGCAGTCGATTTCCTCTACCCACGACAGAATGCGGTGGACTTCGGCGAGGGCCTGAGCGCTTCTGGTCCCTCCCTGATGATTTATGTAGGCGACGGCCGTCGCATTGTCGGACTGTACCCGAATGGGCTGTCCTGTCAGGAATTTCTGAAACGCCAGGAGCGCCAGATAGACCGCCTTGATCTCCAGTACGTTGATCTGCAACGTCGACTCCGACTGAGTCCAGAGGCCTTGAGCCCTGTGGTGTAAGAACACCGCCCCCCAGCCCTTCAGACTGGCGTCGGTGGTCACCACTAACCATGACGGTTTGAGAAATGACCGGCCCCGTGACAAGTGACGTGGCTGGAGCCACCACTGCAGGGAGTCCCTGGTCGGTTGTGACAGTGCCACCAACCGATTCAGAGAGATCGCTCTCTTGTCCCATCGGCGAAGAATCTCCAGCTGGAGAGAACGGAGACGAAACTGTGCAAAGGGCACCGCCTCTATCGCCGCTACCATGCGTCCCACCAGTCTCATCAACGCCCGAAGGGATGAGTGAGGTGACAGGAGAACATTCTGTACTCCTGAGTGGATCGCCAGCTGCTTGGCTTGAGGTAGAGACACCAGGGCCGAGTCCGTGTGGAAGTCCATGCCCAGATATGTCAATGACTGGGTCGGAACCAGGGTCGACTTCTGAGTATTGAGAAGCCACCCGAACTGTTCCAGAGACCTCATGGTCACCTCCAGGCTCACCCGACAAAGGTCTTCCGATGGCGCCCTGACCAATAGGTCGTCCAGATAGGGTATGACGGCGTGACCCTGCACATGCAGGAGAGCCATCATAGAGGCCATCACCTTCGTGAACACCCGTGGTGCTGAGGCCAACCCGAAGGGTAGGGCCACAAATTGGAAGTGTTCGTCCCCCACTGCAAATCGTAACCAGCGCTGATGAGCCGGTGCAATGGGCACGTGAAGGTAAGCGTCCCTGATATCGATGGACGCTAGGAAGTCTCCCTGCGACACAGCCGCGATAACGGAGCGTAGGGATTCCATGCGGAACTTCCGAACCAACACGTGACGGTTGAACAATTTGAGGTCCAGGACCGGTCGAAAGGAGCCGTCCTTTTTCGGGACAATAAAGAGGTTGGAGTAAAAACCCCTGAACCTCTCTGCCGTGGGCACTGGGACCACTACTCCGTCTCTGCGGAGTCCCTCCAACACCAGGTGAAAAGCCTGAGCCTTTTCTGGGGATGGAACCGACCGATGGAATCGGGATAACGGTTTTGATGTCAGCTCTATCCTGTAACCTCGCGAGACTACGTCTCGAACCCACTGATCTTGAACGTGAAGTAGCCACCTGTCCTGGAATCGAGACAGGCGGCCCCCCACCTGTGGGGAGGCAGGATGAGAGAGCGAGTCATGTCGAGGCGGGCTTGGGGGTGGCAGCTGCTGCCCCCGCCGGCTTCTTCTGACGACTCTTGGAGCGCCACTGAGTAGCTGGCTTGCCCCCTCGGTCCGCGCGAGCGGACGTCGTGGATGACTGCGAGCTGGAGCGAAAGGACCACTGTTTAGGGTTCCTTTTAACGGTATACCGTGGCTTAGGCTTATTCTGCGGTATCTTAGACTCAGCAGAATCCTTTATCAGCTTGTCCAGCTCGGTGCCAAAAAGCCTGTCACCGGCGAATGGAAGATTCTGCAAAATCTTCTTAGATGTGGCATCTGAGTCCCAAAGACGTAGCCACAACAACCTGCGGATCGCTATCGCATTGGCCGAAGCCACAGCTGAGCGAGTGGCAGTTTCCAAAGATGCCGTCCTGGCATAGTCCGCATAGGCCCTTGCTCTCTCGGTAAGCGCCAGGACCTCTGGACTGGATCTTGCCAGGTCCGTGATACCATCCAAGCAGGTAGTAATCGCTTGTAAGGTCCAGACCGTGGCAAAATTAGGGGCAAATGAAGACCCCACAGCCTCATAGGAAGACTTGGCGAGTTGCTCGACCTGTCTATCAGTCGCATCCTTCAATGAGGAGCTATCAGAGGCAGAAAACAGGGAGCGTGCAGCAATTCTAGTCATGGAAGCGTCCACCTTTGGAGACTGCGACCATTCCTGAAGCACCTCCTGGGAGAAGGGGAAGCGATTGTCCTTAGGTTTGCGGACATAACGCCGCCCAGGATGTAACCTGGGTGCTCTAACCACCCTTCCAAAATTAGTGTGGTCCATGAAAGAGCCACTTGGTCTAGCCTCTGGCCGCAGCCATTGATAGACCTCCTTCGGGTGCACGATAACCTCTTCAGGGGGAGTCACGAGACGTAAGGTCTCATTGATGGAGGACACCAGATCCTCCACCCCATCTGGAGGTTCAGACACAGACCCGAGAGTAGACCCCCCATCATCTTCCTCACCATCAGAGGAACGCTCCTCCTCAGAGAGAGCCTGGAGCTCGGGTGACTCCTCACGACGAGGTCGCTTAAGGGGTCTCACAGTAGAAGAGGGAGACACCCGGGGGTAACTGGAAGGAGTAGCTGGGTTTTCCAGTCTCCTATGAAGTGCCTCCAGTGACTGCGACATGGAGGACATCTGGGACAACAGGGATTCATTGATCCTATTCTGCGTTTCCCATGGTCCTGGGATCACCTGAACCTCAGGGTACAGCACCGGAGCTGCTGCCTCAGCAGTGCCAGTCCGGGCTTCTGGGCGTCCGCAGTTATTGCAGGACCCCTCCACCAGTGTACCATTGCATGTAGTACAGGTAATGGTGGCATCCGCCGCCTTAGCAGCAAGCTTCCTCACTGAGGACATAGCCACAGTAGGGGATGTATAAGCCAAGTCGTACAGACAAACAAACCGGGAATCCCGGTGGCTTACCGACCGCAGTAAAGCGGTGGGAGGAAGCGGTGTGTGTGTGTGACCTCCGCGAGTTCCGGTCTCCCTCTGAAGTGCAGACACGCGCTGCCGTAGATCCCAGCCGGGAAGTGAGGGAGAAGATGGCCGCCGCCAGTAAAGTCGTGGGCGGCGCCGAGAACACGCGGGAAGCACACACACAGCCCCCCCGGTGACGTCACCGCAAGGGTTGCCTCCTCTCCTCCAGGCAGCCTCATAATGGAGGTGCTGGAGCCCGCAGCGCGGGAAATAGTGTAAAACACAGTACACACACACGGACTGCAATTACATCCAAAGATCAGCAGTCTACGGCCTCAGCCCCTGTGACACACAGGGCGGTCAGCCAGGGTGCCCCCAGCACAGGGTACACCTCCAGATCTGCGGACCCGAGGGTAACGCGCGGTCTGAGTGTCAGGACACATAAAGTGACAGACACTACCCCCAGGCACACAGGAGACACAGAGTGCCTCAGTGCCGGTCCGGTCTGTAAGCACCATTTAGGGAGGCCTCGGACGGGGGTTCAGCCCAGTCCGGAGTGTAAGCACCATTTAGGGAGGCCTCGGACTGGGCTGACTCCAGTCCGGTCTGTAAGCACCATTTAGGGAGGCCTCGGACGGAGCGGAGCTGTGCAAGGCTCCCATCTCCCACTCTCCAGAGCCCCCCAGAGAGGGGTGGAAAGGAGCGCGACAGCGTACCGGGAGAACACAAAGTGTCCAGGCTCTAGGCCCTCCGGTACCTCCACCTGCGTGTGCCACAAGGGTGAGCGGGGAGGCTGTCGCAGGTCCCGACCAGGACCATATTACCTTGTCTTCAGACGCCATCACGTAAGTAGTGAGAATGCAGTGAAGTGCAAGCAAAGCGTGATCCTCCGAGCACACTAAGTTTAAAACTGAGGATGTTCCCTGCGGTAGGGGTTTATAAGCGGAGGAGGCGGTGTCTACAAACTTGTAGTACCTAGTGTGACCTCCGGAGGGCAGTGCCCTAAACCCCATTGTCTGGGTCTCCCATTATGATGACCAGAAAATACTATATGGAGGACTGTGGGGTTCATTATTCTATACGGAGGACTGTAGGGGTGCAATAAGCTATATGGAGGACTATGGGGAGCATTATTCTGTATGGAAGACTGTGGGGGTGCGGGTGCATTATTCTATATGGAGGTCTGTGGGCTTGCAATATGATATATGGAGGACTATGGGGTGCAATATACTATATGGAGGACTGTGGGGTTCATTATTCTATACGGAGGACTGTAGGGGTGCAATAAGCTATATGGAGGACTATGGGGAGCATTATTCTGTATGGAAGACTGTGGGGGTGCGGGTGCATTATTCTATATGGAGGTCTGTGGGGGTGCAATATGCTATATGCAGGACTATGGGGTGCAATATACTATATGGAGGACTGTGGGGTTCATTATTCTATACGGAGGACTGTAGGGGTGCAATATGCTATATGGAGGACTATGGGGAGCATTATTCTGTATGGAAGACTGTGGGGGTGCGGGTGCATTATTCTATATGGAGGTCTGTGGGGGTGCAATATGCTATATGGAGGACTATGGGTTGCAATATACTATATGGAGGACTGTGGGGTTCATTATTCTATACGGAGGACTGTAGGGGTGCAAAATGCTATATGGAGGACTATGGGGAGCATTATTCTGTATGGAAGACTGTGGGGGTGCGGGTGCATTATTCTATATGGAGGTCTGTGGGGGTGCAATATGCTATATGGAGGACTATGGGTTGCAATATACTATATGGAGGACTGTGGGGTTCATTATTCTATATGGAGGACTATGGGGTGCAATATACTATATGGAGGACTGTCGGGTGCAATATACTATATGGAGGACTGTGGGGGTGCATTATTTTATATAGAGAACTGTGGGGGTGCAGTATACTATATGGAGGACTGTACTGTGGGGGGTGCATTATACTATATGGAGGACTTTTGGGGTGCATTATACTATATGGAGGCGTTTGGTACTATATCGGGGACTGTGGGGGTGTATTGTACTATATGTCATGCTTTAACCCCTTAACGACCTAGGACGTTGTGCAACGTCCTGTGTTTCTGCCTGTTAACGACCCAGGACGTTGCACAACGTCCTGGCAGATTAGAGCTGCTGCAGCTCCTGTGAGTGGGGTCGCTCAGGTGTCACAGATGCTGCTGCTCTGTGACAACCTGTAGATGACCCCACAGGGGGTGGATTAACCCCCCCATGCCCAGGACCCCCTCCGATCGGCAGTGTAAAAGTGAAACTGCCGATCGGAGGAAATCATAGGGATTCACCCCTCCAGATCTGATTGGAGCTCTCCAATCAGATCTGGAGGGGCGGATCGGCAAGTGCCCACCCCTCCACAGCCCCCTCCAGCACCAGGACTGTCCAGGGGGCCCCCCCGTTCCCCCCAGCCCGCCCGCCCCCCTCTATTAGAATGTATCTGCCGGCGGGCTGCACCCACGTGCGCCCGCCAGCAACACTGCCTGCTCCCCTGGTCCAGTGCTCCCCCCCAGGCTGCCCCCACCTCCGGGCCCTGTGCCTGGCCCCCCCTCACCTCCTGCGGCGGGCTGCACACTTCGGTGCACCCGCCGCTGTGGCCGCCCTGCCGCCGCCGCCGCTGCTGCAGCTCCTCCTTCTCTGCCCGGCCCGCCGGTCTGTGGCCCCGCCTCCTCTCCCGGCCTCCTCCTGCTCATCGGTGGAACGAGGGAGGTAAGTATGTATGTATGTATGTGTATGTATGCATGTATGTATGCATGTATGTATGCATGTATGTATGTATGCATGTATGTATCTATGCATGTATGTATGTATGTGTGTGTATGTATCTATGTATGTGTATGTATGCATGTATGTATGTATGCATGTATGTATCTATGCATGTATGTATGTATGTGTGTATGTATCTATGTATGTATGTGTGTATGTATCTATGTATGTATGTGTGTATGTATCTATGTATGTATGTGTATGTGTCTATGTATGTATGTATGTATGTATGTGTATGTATCTATGTATGTATGTGTATGTATCTGTATGTATGTATGTATGTGTGTGTGTATGTATGTATGTATGTGTATGTATCTATGTATGTATGTATGTATGTATGTGTATGTATGTATGTATGTGTATGTATGTATGTATGAATGAATGAATTGATGGTGGGTGAATGGATAGGGGGTGCATGCGTGGACGTGAGCGTACATGAGCGTGCGTGGACGTGAGTGTGCGTAGACGTGAGTGTGCGTAGACGTGAGTGTGCGTAGACGTGAGTGTGCGTGGACGTGAGTGTGCGTGGACGTGAGTGTGCGTGGACGTGAGTGTGCGTAGACGTGAGTGTGCGTAGACGTGAGTGTGCGTAGACGTGAGTGTGCGTAGACGTGAGTGTGCGTGCGTAGACGTGTGCGTGCATAGATGTGTGTATAGATGGATGTGTGCGTAGACGTGTGCGTGTGTGGACATGTGTGTGGACGTGTGCGTGCATAGATGTGTGTGTGCATAGACGTGTGTGCATAGACGTGTGCGTGGATGATGGGTGCATAGGTGGATGGATGGGTGCAACAAGGGATCAGGTGTCCTCTTGTTGTAGTCTCTGGGATCATAGTCATGGTGCACTGTATGACAGGTCATTGTCATACAGTGCACCATAACTCTGACCCCAGAGACTGTAGGAAGAGGACACTTCATCCCTTGCTGCAGTCTCTGGATTGACCAGAGGCGATCGAGCGTCGTGGGACCTTCGTTGTGGACTACGTCGGAGGCGATCGAGCGTCGTGGGACCTTCGTTGTGGACTACGTCGGATCTTTATAATAAAGATGGAGTCCGAATTTTGTTTGTGTTTTTTTTTCAAATAAAAAGATTTTTCTCTGTGTGTATTTTCTGACTATTTACCAGAGATTCCTAATGGCGGGTCTAACATTGGCCCTATATTATGAATCTCGGGCTTAGTGCCAGCTGACAATAAAAAGCTGGCATTAACCCCTTTATTACCCAGTTTGCCACCGGCACCAGGGCAACTGGAAGAGCATGGGTACAGCGCCAGAAAATGGCGCTTCAATGAATGCGCCATTTTCTGGGGCGGCTGCGGGCTGCAATTCGCAGCATGGGGGGCCCAGAACGCTTGGGCCTCTCCATGCTGCGGATTCCAGCCCCCAGCTGCCTAGTTGTACCTGGCTGGACCAAAAATATGGCGGAGCCCCATGTCATTTTTTTTCTAGATTTAGTTCTAGAAGAAAAAAAAAAAGGGCTTTGCTGTATTTTTGGTGGCTAGCCAGGTACAACGAGGCAGCTGGGGGTTGGTGGCAGTCTGTAGCTGCCAAGTTGTACCTGGCTGGACCAAAAATATGGCGGAGCCCCACGCCATTTTTTTCTAGAATTAGTCCTAGAAAAAAAAATAAAAATGGGCTTTGCTCTATTTTTGGTTGCCAGCCAGGTACAATGAGGCAGCTGGGGGTTGCTGGCAGTCCGTAGCTGCCAAGTTGTACCTGGCTGGACCAAAAATATGGCGGAGCCCTACGCCATTTTTTTTCTGGAATTAGTCCTAGAAAAAAAATAAAAATGGGCGTCGCTGTATTTAGATGCATAGTGAACACTTTGAACCCCCAGGTGCTTCACAAATTGATCCGTAAAAATGAAAAAAGAAAATTTGTGTGAAAACAAATGTACTTTTTCCTTATTACGAATCAATTTGTGAAGCACCTGGGGGTTCAAAGTGTTCACTATGCATCTAGATGCATTCCTTGGGGGGTCTAGTTTCCAAAATGGGGTCACTTGTGCGGGAGCTCAAATGTTTAGGCACACAGGGGCTCCATACACGACATGGTGTCCACTAACGATTCCAATAGTTAGCGGACACCATGTTGCGTATGGAGAGCCCCTGTGTGCCTAAACATTGGAGCTCCCCCACAAGTGACCCCATTTTGGAAACTAGACCCCCAAAGAACATATCTAGATGCATAGTGAGCACTTTGAACCCCCAGGTGCTTCACAAATTGATCCTTAATAATGAAAAAAGAAAATTTGTGTGAAAACAAATGTACTTTTTCCTTCTTACGGATCAATTTGTGAAGCACCTGGGGGTTCAAAGTGCTCACTATGCATCTAGATGCATTCCTTGGGGGGTCTAGTTTCCAAAATGGGGTCACTTGTGGGGGAGCTCCAATGTTTAGGCACACAGGGGCTCTCCAAACGCGACATGGTGTCCGCTAACAATTGAAGCTAATTTTTCAGTCAAATTGTTAGCGGACACCATGTCGCATTTGGAGAGCCCCTGTGTGCCTAAACATTGGAGCTCCCTCACAAGTGACCCCATTTTGGAAACTAGACCCCCCAGGGAACTTATCTAGATAGGTGGTGAGCATTTTGAACCCCCAGGTGCTTGACAAATTCATCCGTAAAAATGAAAAAACACTTTTTTTTCCATAAAAATTTTTTTTTTCATTTTTACAGATTAATTTGTGAAGCACTGGGGCATTCAAAATGCTCACCACCCATCTAGATAAGTTCCCTGGGGGGTCTAGTTTCCAAAATGGGGTGACTTGTGGGGGAGCTCCAATGTTTAGGCACACAGGGGCTCTCCAAGCGCAACATGGTGTCCGCTAACAATTTGACTGAAAAATCAGCTCAAATTGTTAGCGGACACCATGTCACGTTTGGAGAGCCCCTGTGTGCCTACACATTGGAGCTCCCCCACACGTGACCCCATTTTGGAAACTAGACCCCCCAGGGAACTTATCTAGATGGGTGGTGAGCATTTTAAACCCCCAGGTGCTTCAAAAATTCATCCGTAAAAATGAAAAAGACTTTTATTTCCATAAAAATTTTCTTTCTTCATTTTTACAGATTAATTTGTGAAGCACTGGGGTATCCAAAATGCTCACCACCCATCTAGATAAGTTCCCTGGGGGGTCTAGTTTCCAAAATGGGGTTACTTGTGGGGGAGCTCCAATGTTTAGGCACACAGGGGCTCTCCAAATGCAACATGGTGTCCGCTAACAATTTGACTGAAAAATCAGCTCAAATTGTTAGCGGACACCATGTCGCGTTTGGAGAGCCCCTGTGTGCCTACACATTGGAGCTCCCCCATAAGTGACCCCATTTTGGAAACTAGACCCCCCAGGGAATTATCTAGATGGGTGGTGAGCATTTTGAACCCCCAGGTGCTTCACAAATTCATCCGTAAAAATGAAAAAGTACTTTTTTTTCTACAAAAATGTTCTTTTAGCCTACTTTTTTCATTTTCACATGGGAACAGGATAAATGAATCCTAAATTGTGGCATTTCTCGAGTACACGTTTTATGTCATAACGCACTCTTGGCGCAGCAGGTCCAAGAAGGGCGTCATTCACATTGAATGAATTCAAAGTATCCTGGGTCTAGTCTTCGAGCACTGCGGTTACTAATGTGGCTTGGGAGCTCCATTTGAGGTCAGCTACAGGGAGCTCTCCAAAATGTAACTTATGGGTCCGTATTTCTATTTTGTACTAAAAATCAGACTCAAATGTATGGGCTAAAACATTGGTTTGGAAAGCCTGTAATGACATTGTTCCTACACTTTGTTTAGTCCGACCAAATAATTTGACTTTCTCCATTTGTTGAAATAGCCCCCAGTGGAATGTTATTTATGGGTGTATGCATTTTGTACACCCCTCAGGTTAGCATGACTAAAAATTCATTTGTAAATATGAAAAATTGTAACTTTATTTTGCTACAAAAATATTTTTTCTAATCTATTTATCATTACATGGGAAAGATAAAATGAATCTAAAAGTTTGAATTTCTCTGAGTACATCATATCTCTATTGGTCATAACATCTGGGCACGGAGGGTCAAAGGGAAGAGCGCATTTACTTTTTGAATGGAAAATTAGCTCAAGCAAATGGCTCTCCCTTCTGAGCCTGCCGTGCGCCAAGAGTGGCTTAGACACATATGAGATATCGATGTACTCAGGAGAAATTGCCACAATTAGGATCCTTTTATCTGTTCCCCATGTGAAAATGAAGATTGAGGCTAAAGAACATTTGTTGGAAAATTAATGACATTTTTCTTCCCTTTGTTTAGTTCCTGTGAAGCACCTGAAGGGTTAATAATCTCTTGAAGGTAGTTTTGAGTGCTGAGGGGTGCAGTTTTTGAATGGTGTCACTTTTGGTGTTTTCTGTCATGTACACCTCAAGGGACTTCAATGTGATGTGTCACTAAAAAATGGCTTGTAATTTTGTGAAAAATGAAAATTGTTGATGAACTTTGAACCCTTATAAGTCGAACAAAAATTTTTTTTCTCCAAAATTGTGCTGATGTAAAGTAGACATGTGGGAAATGTTATTTATTAACTATTTTGTGTCACTACCTCTTGGTTTAGCAGAATAAATTTCATAATTTGAAAATTGCTAAAAATTTTCAAAAATTTTGCCAAATTTTTAATTTTTTCACAAATAATCGCAAAAATTATCAACCTAAATTTAATACTAACATGAAGCCCAATATGTCACGAAAAAACAATCTCAGAATCGCTAGGATCGGTTGAAGCGTTCCAGAGATATTACCTCATAAAGGGACACTGGTCAGAATTGACAAAAATGGCCTGGTCATTAAGGTCAAAATAGGCCGGGGGCTGAAGGGGTTAAGGGTGCAATATACTATACGGAGGACTGTGGGGTGCATTATTATATATAGGCGAATGTGGCGTACATTATACTATATGGAGGAAGGACTGTGGGGGTGCATTATTCTATATGGAGGACAGTGGAATGTATTATACTATATGGAGGACTGTGGGGGTGCATTATACTATATGGAGGACTGTGGGGGTGTATTATTTTATATGGAGGACTATGGGGATGCATATTATATGGAGGAATTTGGGGGTGCAATATACTATGTGGAATACTATGGAGGATGCATTATATTATACGGAGCCAGTTATACTACGTGAAAGCCATTATAATATTTGGAGGGCTCTGTGGGAGGCATGATAATACTTGGAAGGCTACAAGGGAGCCTTTATACTTTATGAAGGGCTATTTGAGGGCTGTGTTGGGGGCCATTATACTGTACATATGTCCATTATGCTACATGGAAAGTTGGGCGGTGGTCATAGTTGGGGATCATACTGTACTGGGGTAGTTGAAGGAGGTACAGTAGGGTCATCATACTGTATGTGTGGGGGAATGCACTGTTGGGGATGATACAGTGTTTGTGGGGCACTTTATTTGGCATCACACTTTATAGGGGCAATGAAAGGGGAATCTAGGGGTTTCAGTAAGAGGAAAATTACTTGTAAAGGCAGAAATGTTGTGAGAGACGTACCTATGTGATCCAGCCAAATATTCTTTTTTTTGGGGGGTGCCCAGTTAGATCTTCTGCTCTGTGGCTCCATTCTATGATGCAGGATGCATAGTCCCTCTGCTGCAGGACTGATTGGCCATAACTTACACACCAGGTCCAGTGCCGCCCCTCAGTACATACAGGCATCCAACCATATTTCTTCTGAGCAGCAGTTGGTTGGTGGTGCTCTTCCCCCTTCCCGCTCCCATATCCTTTGCTCAACTTAACAGGAAGGACCCCGTTATTAATTCTAGACAGCCCCGTGTGCAGCACTTGTGATTTGCTAAGCAATTCGGGAGGAAGCGTGGTCTGTTGGAGGAGAAGCGCCATTTTGTGATGTCGGCGGCTTGTTAATGCTCAGACTGCAGGTCGTTACCTGTGGTGTGTGGACGGTGCTGCATGGTGATTTGTGTGACTACTTAGTGCCAGGCAACGGTCCAGAGTTTTGTAGGTGTGTGCCAGAGGTTGGCATTCAGTGCTGCCTCCAGTGCTATAAGGATGCAGGACTGTCTGCCTACAGGACCACAGCTCTGACAGTCGTCATTATGTGTCTATATGCTTGTGGCAAGCCGGCATTTACATTAAAGAACCTTGTTCTGGATTCTTCTGTGTGGTTCTTGTTTGTGCATGTAACGGCACTGACATCCTTGTGTGGATATCTTTTTCTCTGTTTCTGTAAATAAAATGTTCCCTATTTTGCTAATTTTTACAGGGGATGGGGGGGGGCGCCGTTTTGCAGTTCGCCTCAGGCAGCAGAGAGAATAGGTTCACCCCTGCTGACAGCTGATACATTCCCTTTAAGGCCGGCTTCACACCACAGTGTTAAGGATCTGGGGCTGTCCAGTGTGAACCAGTCAGCCCCAGATCCGATTTTGGCCCCATAGTATTGCTATGGGGCCAGATGGCAGTGATTTGCTATTCAGTTCCCTGCTGTCATTTTTTTTTTTACCCGGGCACAAAATTGCAGCTTGCAGCGTTTTTGTGTCCGGGGCAAAAATCTGCCAAAATTGGATCCACCTGGATCCTCTTGAATCCGCACTGTATCAGACAGAAAATTGGATCCGGCTGCTGAAGTTCAGAGGCGGCCAGTGCTGAACTTCAGCACCTGGAGAGCTCCTGGCAGACATTTCAGAACCGTGGCTAGCTCCCCGCAAGCCACGATCCTGAAATTTCAGGACTGGACAGCGGCATTAGCTGCACAGTCCTGATTCCGGCAGAAAACAAGACCGAAGGGCATATTTGCCCTCCGGTTCTGTACTGTCCGGACCTGTCAGGCTGTGTCCGATGCATCCAGCGAAAATCCATGGTGTGAAGACAGCCTAATGGTACCTTTACACGCAGCTACAGGTAACAGGTTTTCCACAGGTAACTTACTGGCTGCAGTGAAATCATGGAGACATTATTCCATTTGTACACAGCAACAAGATACAACCATGTCTCCATAATTTCACTGCAGCCAGTAAGTTACCTGTGGAAAACCTGTTATTAATTTCTGAAATAATGATAAGGTGTGACTCTATACATAAATAATAATCTCCAAAGAGTGCACTTTAAAATGAATTCTTTATTTAGTCATTACTAAAATCAGTCAATAGTGTGTGTGACCCTACACCTGTATCTAGTAAAACAAAGAGATGACAGTTGTACGGGAGGATCCCTATGTCTATATCCTTCTCCTACCAACTGTCTCTGCCTGACTACGGAGATTTAGACACGTTATGTAAATGGTGTCCCCGTTCCACGGCGGCTCACCCTGAGTGTCCCTATATTCTTACTCAGGGCAATTTGCTACCGGCAGGGTACCTGTCATATATCTTGAATGTGCTCGAATATGAGCCTGGGTCAAACCCCAGTGCCCTTCCTGCGTGTGTGTGTGCAGCTTGGATGTATACGTTTTTTAAGGGAGAGTTCTATTTGATATTGCCATAAACCCAAAAATAGCAGGTCTCAAGGTGGGGTGCCATCTATCCCCTGAGACCTCCTCACATCACCAGCATATATATATATACACACACACAATTTCACCCCTATTTTACTCAAACAGTGGGAAATAACGCAGGTTCAGCAATCATCACAAGTAGGCAGGTTAGTGACCCATCAAGCAAAGTTAGAACTTATCATTCCACTTATCTGATGTTATAGATGTTCCATCAGTCCCAGTCTCTTATCATACAGCGTATGACCTCTCAGTCTCCGTCATACAGCGTACGACCTCGACGCGTTTCTGCTGGGCGTCCTCAGGAGCGACTGTGCTGTGTTGGTTAAACCAACACCAACACAGCACAGTCGCTCCTGAGGACGCCCAGCTGAACTAGCGGGCAGAAACGCGTTGAGGTCATACGCTGTATGATAAGAGACTGGGACTGATGGAACATCTATAACATCAGATAAGTGGAATGATAAGTTCTAACTTTGCTTGATGGGTCACTAACCTGCCTACTTGTGATGATTGCTGAACCTGCGTTATTTCCCACTGTTTGAGTAAAATAGGGGTGAAATTGTGTGTGTGTATATATATATATGCTGGTGATGTGAGGAGGTCTCAGGGGATAGATGGCACCCCACCTTGAGACCTGCTATTTTTGGGTTTATGGCAATATCAAATAGAACTCTCCCTTAAAAAACGTATACATCCAAGCTGCACACACACACGCAGGAAGGGCACTGGGGTTTGACCCAGGCTCATATTCGAGCACATTCAAGATATATGACAGGTACCCTGCCGGTAGCAAATTGCCCTGAGTAAGAATATAGGGACACTCAGGGTGAGCCGCCGTGGAACGGGGACACCATTTACATAACGTGTCTAAATCTCCGTAGTCAGGCAGAGACAGTTGGTAGGAGAAGGATATAGACATAGGGATCCTCCCGTACAACTGTCATCTCTTTGTTTTACTAGATACAGGTGGAAAACCTGTTACCTGTAGCTGCGTGTAAAGGTACCATAAGTCTTTCAGCAACAACCTTGCTCCTACATTCATACGCTGCGCTTTTGATCCACTAATTGCGGATCCGCTATTGCAGTGGAATGCAGTGAAACACATTGATGTTAGCTGTCCCAGCCAAGTCAATGTGTTTCGCTGTGTTACTCACCCTCGCCACGCTCCCACGGTGATCTCTCCTCATCCCCATGCTGTAAGACCTTTGGAGGATCCAGGACTGTACCATGTGACTGAGCAGTATCACCCAGTCACATGGTGCTGCAGGGTCCTAAAGGCCGTTTTGGGATGAGGAGAGATCACCGGCAGTCACTGAGGGAGCGCGAGGAGATGGGCAGGCGAATAGCGCAGCGGCGTTCACACATAGTGCATTGCTGCATTCTGTGACCAGCCGTTCTCTGCAGTTTTTGCACCAAAAACGGATCCCCACAAAAAGCAGCAATACGCTGTGTGTGAACCCAGCCAAACGTCATTCCAATGCCCCCTGCTGGAGGGATTCTTAACTTAATGCCTATTTTTGCACATTTGTAAAGGATTTGCTACTGTTGGTGCTGAAATGTCAAATATTTGGTGAAAGACAAAAAATCATTTTTTATTTTGCACCAAATTCACGAGCTGTGCGCTATAATGAAGAACGGGGCCAAACTGTCAGACAATCCAAGACAGAGGGATGACCCAGGACGTGTGCTGACACCACGGCTCTAGGACCTGCGCGGCCATGGCTCAGGCTGCCCACATTACACTATGACCTGGAGTCCTTCAGCTTCACCACCATAATACACAGACAGCGAGGAGCTGCAGTACATGACGTCATCATTAACCCCTGCACGGCTGCTAGTGACTCACGTGGGGGAGATCGCAGTAGGATCCCGCTCCTTCTACACAGCAGGCCCGCCATACAGAAAACAGATCGCCGATCCCACAAAAACCAAAGGACCTTTGATGAGATCAAGATCATGTGATCGGTCACGTGAGAGGGAGGAGTCAGACCGCTGTGCTGCAATACATTCCAGCCACAGCCGTGTCTGTGAGGAGGAGAGTGTGTGTGATCAGGAGAGGGGACCTAATGAACAGCAAACAGAAGGAATAAATAGAATGAATAGAACCAGGGGTATATTAGATTCCCTGTGCTTGGGGAATGGACATGGAATATACCAGAACTTTACATACACTATATAAAGAGACACATAGGCAGGTTTTTCTCACTGAAATGAAATCAGAATAAACCTAAACGGGGACGTTTTAGGTCAATTACTACCATAACTATTAGTATTTCCAAAATGCTACAAAAATGAGATCGAGAATGTTTTAAGGCATTTGTATTACTCTCTGCAACGTCACAAATTTACATACAGTAAGGCTGCTTTCACATAGGCCTTTTGAAAAAAATGCGGCAGATTTACCACATCTGCCGCCTAACGGTCACACTTGCAGCACCAATCCGGCAAGCCCCATTCATTGTCTATGGGGTTTGCAGTCAGGTGCGTTTTTTTCGCGGCCGCACCTGCCGCAAGTGCCAAAACCGCACTTGCCGCACCTGCCGCAAGCCCGCCTATACATTGTATGGGGCTTGCCGCAACCGTGCCGCAAGTGCAGCCGGTATGCGGTAATTGCGGCAGATGCGGTTTTTTCACCGCATCTGCCGCAATTTGAAAAAAACGCTGATGTGAAAGGGGCCTAAGAGTACTATGTCTTTAACCCAATAATGACAGCCTAACATCTCTAAACGTCCAGATGTGAGGGTACTACTTCTGTTCTGCCATCTAGAGCCATAAGAACAGAAAAAGCCCTCTAGTGCCTCCCAGTGTCAGAAAATCTGCAGATTACGAATCAGGCTATTTTTATTTTCGTTACCAGTCACGTGATCACCGTTAGATGGTGTATAACGGTGATCACCTGAAAATATATTACATCGCCGGTAAAAAAATTATTTCTCAACTGACATGATCAAACATGTCAGATGACAGAGAAATGTCCTCCCCTGGTGCCCCCCAGTCCTCAGATACCGATACACAGCCCCCACACCTCTCCCCTCCTCCTGATCACACATGTCAGATCGGAGAGAAACATCAGCCCCGTCTCCCCCGGTCCCCCAGTGAACTCCAGTCTCCTCAACATCATCATCATTTCCCTCCCATCTGACAAGTCAGATGAGAGGAAAATGTCCTGTCCCTCCCTCGGGCCGCTGATCCCACATCTTGTCCCCCCGATACCTCCGTCCCTGCGATACCTTGGTCCAGCAGCCCAGTCCTCTACTCTGCCATCTTCTTCCAAGATGCCTGGTGCCAGCTCCTGAATGGGGTGACGTCATGATCTCGGTCACCTGAGGTCAGATAGAGCATTGCGGCTCTCTGACCTCATGTGTACTCTGACCTTAAAGTTCACCTTAGGTCAGAGAGGCGCGCTGCTCTATTTGACCTCAGGAAACCAAGAACGTACGTACATCTTTCAGTTTTGGGACACAGCAGGGGAACAGATGTCGCAGAGGATCGTGGAGGGCATGTGGGAGTAAGGCGGCCGTCACACGCTAAGATATCTAGAACGATATTGTAAGCGATCACGTGCACGCGCGATCGCTTACAATATCGCTCACATCGCTGGTGAGATGTCACACAGACAGATCCGCGATCTCGCTGGTAACTATGGTACACATCGGGTAACTAGGCGCCGCGCGTCGCTTAGTTACCCGACGTGTACCATAGTTACCATCTCCCAGCATAGGCTCTGCCGCTGGGAGATCGTTCATCGTGGTGTCATACACCACGATGAAGCAGATCGCTAAATCGTAAATCGCTAGATCTGAGGTCCGGAGCTCAGATCTCGATTTTGCGATTTGATCAGATCTCGCTCGTCGTATCTTGCCGTCACACGCACAGACATCGCTCACGCGATGTTTCATCTGCCGCGTTCAAGCGATATCTTGCGCGATATCTGTGCGTGTGATGGCCGCCTAATATAGATGGAATTGAAATGTGTTTGTGTTTTTTGTTCTAATAAAGTAATTTTCTCTATCTGTTGTTTATTCTTTGCTATTTACTAGAGATTCCTAATGGCTGGGTATACCACTGGCTCAACATTATGAATCTTGGGTTTAGTGGCTGGCAAAAATTCAGCTGGCATTAACTCCTTTATTACCCAGTAAGCCACCTCCACAGGGCAGCTGGAAAAGTCGGATACAGCACCAGAAAATGGCATCTCTATGAATCCACCATTTTCTGGGGTGGTTGTGGGCTGCAATTCACAGTGGGGGCAGAAAGCTTGGGCCTTCCCACGCTGAAGATTCCAACCTCCAGCTGCCTTGTTGTACATGGATGGAAACCAAAAATACAGCAAAGACCCACATTTTTTTTTTATTATTTCATTAAGGACTAGCCCACTTAGAATAGCGGGACCGATAATTTAGTAGGTCCCAAAAGGGGGTGGAGCCTAGGGTAGAGGTAGTGAGAGAGTGACAGTTTAGATTTAGACGGAGCTGGGAAGGCAGTCAGGAAGGACAGGCCTGACAGCACAGCCGATAGGAGGGAGCCCCATCTTTAAGTGGGAACCCAGGACCGAAGGCATCGGGCCAGAACTGGTTGGAGCCAGCTGGTCACATTGAGGGAAACACTGGCAACACGGGAAGCCGAGGCAGTCAGAAGTTTACCTCTGACCGCAGACCGACGAACTGCAGGCCCCTAGTAACCAGGTTGCTGACAGCGCCACCAGGTACCTCACCCCTCAGGACTAAGAACCGGTTCAAGACACTAGAGGAGAAGGGCCACAATTCCGGTGGCGGCGGGAGGCTTTGCTTACTTGGGCCCCCCATCCGGACCGGTAAGGCACAGACCTTGCCTACTAGCTACAGACCGTAGGACTGGCGGGAGAGCTCTGCGAGGGTGGTATGGGAAGAGTAAAGTAAACCCTGAAAGACAGAGAGAGCAAACATCCAGAGACTCCATAAGGGGTACCCTGAGCTGGCAACATCCACCCAGTCAACCAAACTGTAACTGTACCGTGTTCCGTTTACCATCTGCCGGTACTAAGTAAAGTGGGGTCAAACTTGAACTGGTCTCTGTTATTCTACCTGCCGGTGCTCGGAGAGCTTCAACACCATCACCAGCAGCTAATCAGAGGGGTAAGAAACACCACTACAACTCCCCTCATCCTCATCCATCACCGCTGCCCTGAGGAAATAGCTTCACCTGTGAGGAGCTGTACCATTCTCTGCTGCACCCACCATCACCTCAGCGGCCGGCTTCCAGCGCCGATACCATTTTACCGGGAACTACAGGTGGCGTCACGTCGCCTTGTAAATACTCCTTCTCCCCCCCACCATCTACTCAAATGATAACAAGGGCACGGAACCGGGTTCCCGTACACCCGTGACTCCTCATTCAAGTCATCAGCCCCGGTGTCCGAGTACCCCTAGCCCTTGCCACATCAATATCTTAATACCCTTTTTTTCCAGCCTAACCTAGCTTTATTCACAGTCACAACAGGGAATAATTGCTCAAAAGTGCAGCAAAATCCACATGAAAAAAACCTTCCCCTGCGCCTATCCTCCCCCTGCGCCTGACCGCCGCCTTCGCCTGACCTCCCCCTGCGCCTGACCGTCCCCACACGTGACTGCAGTAGAAAGTTACAACAATCACTCGCACATACACACCTACACTTACACTCTAATAAAGTCTAGATTTTTTTTTTACACATGCACACAACACACACAAAATGTCCTGCCCGTCCCACTTGTCCTAGTCATTACGGCCAGAAAGGGCGTACTCAGCTGAGTAGGCATATGCTGTTATTGCCTCTGAAGCTGATAGTGAGGGAAAGGACCCCACGTTCCTCTATTCCTCCCATTCTTCCTCCTCCAGTGACACCGACTCTGCACCACGAAGACGTCGGAGGACAAGAGATTGTCCAGTTGCTGGGGAAGAGGAGCCGGAGGCCATGGAGGAAGACCCACAGCCAACTGTGAGTAACCCTCACCTAGCACCAGGGCCCCTGTGTGGACCCCATTCCCTGAAACCTTTACTCCACGGATTCCTGATTTCCTTCCCCAATCAGGAATCCAGTTCGAGACGGCAAACCTCAGGGAAATAGACTTTTTCAAATTCTATTTATCTGAAGCAATTGTCAGTCTCATGGTGGAGCAGACTAACGTCTGCGCCCAACAGTTTTTGGCCGCAAACCCAAATTCAATATTTTCTACTTGGAGTCCTGTTGACTCAGTAGAAATGTTGAAATATTGGTGACTGGTACTTCACATAGGGATTGTGAAGAAACCAGAAATCCGCCAATATTGGAGTTCAGATACTTTATATCAAACTCCAGTATTCAGTATGTGAAACAATTTGAGGTCATTCACAAGTTTTTACATTTCAGGGACAACGCGGACAGCATTCCCCGCGATGACCCGAATTTTGATAGACTGTTCAAATTTCGGCCGGTCATCAAACACTTCAGAAACAAGTTTGCTGAAGTGTACTTTCCCAAAAGGGAAATTTGTGTGGATGAATCCCTCATCCACTTCAAAGGGAGGCTTCAGTTCCGGCAATACCTGCCCAGCAAGAGGGCGAGGTACGGAATCAAACTCTACAAGCTGTGCGAGAGTACCTCAGGGTACACTCACAGCTTTAGAGTGTATGAAGGTAAGGATTCAAGGATCCAGCCCCCTGAATGTAAACCTGCTCTGGTGGTGAGTGGGAAAATAGTGTGGGATTTGATCCACCCACTGCTTGATAAAGGTTACCATCTATACGTTGATAACTTTTATACAAGCATCCCACTCTTCCAATCCCTCTCTGCCAGAACTACCGCCACTTGCGGTACTGTGTGCAGAAACCAGAGGGGTCTCCCTATGCCACTAATTGAGCAGCCTCTCCCAAAAGGTGAGAGCCGAGCCCAATGTAGCGGCAACATGGTTGTGGCCAAGTTCAAAGACAAAAGGGATGTCTTTTTCTTGACCACGATCCATGGTCCCGGCACCACAGCAACACCGCTAGAGGTACCCCAGCACAGGTCCACAAACTGGACTGTGTCCTGGGGTACAACACATACATGGGGGGAGTTGATCTTTCTGATTAAGTCCTCCAACCCTACTGTGCCATGCGGAAGGCGAAGGTGTGGTACAAAAAACTGGCCGTGCATATCATTCAAATGGCACTGTATAACGCATACGTGCTATCACGATGTGCAGGCCAGACCACCAATACCTTCCTCCAGTTCCAGGAGGCGGTGATAAAAGCCTTGATGTTTGGAGGTGAAGAAGAAGCGGGCCCCAGCAACCCTGGAACTCGAGTTTCCCGTACGATTCCAGAGCAACATTTTCCAGGTGAGGGGACAAGAAAAAGGTGCCGGGTCTGCCATAAAAGAGGGATAAGAAGGACCAAATGTTTCCAATGTAAAACGTGTCCTGACAAACTGGGACTGTGTTTGAATGTGTTTGAATGAATGCTTCAGAATTCATCACATGTCCCCGAACTAAAATACATCCTGACCTTCCCTACAAAACTCATCCACAGCAGCCTGACATACACACCACACACATACAGACAAACAAACAAACAACCTAACGTACACTAAAACACACACACCAACCTGATGTGCACTACACCACACCAACCTGACATGCACTACGTCGGGTTGGTGTGGTATAGTGTACGTCAGGTTGTGTGTGTGTTGTAGTGTACGTTAGGTTGTTGTGTGTGTTTGTGGTGTATACACTACATTATATCACACCGCACACCAACCTGACGTACACTACACCTCTCACGCCAAACTGACATAGTGTATGTCAGGTTGGTGTATGGTGTGGTGTAATGTAGTGTATGTCAGGTTGATGTGTGTGGTGTAGTTAACACTACACACAGCAACCTGACGTATGCTACACTACAGACACCAACCTGACATACACTACATATTCTCCATGTGCGACATGGTATCCACTAACAATTGGAGCTTCTTTTCCATTCAAATTGTTAGTGGACACCATGTCGCATATGGAGAAGCCCCTGTGTGCATAAAAATTGGAGCTCCCATAAGTGACCCCATTTTGATCTAGATGTGTTCCTTGGGGGGGTCTAGTATATGCGACATGGTGTCCACTAACAATTGGAATTTGAGCTAATTTTCCATTCAAATTGTTAGCGGACACCATGTCACGTTTGCAGAGCCCCTGTGTGCCTAAACATTGGAGCTCCCCCACAAGTGATTAAATTTTGGAAACTAGACCTCCCAAGGAACACATCTAAAAGCATAGTGAGCACTTTGAACCCCCAGGTGCTTCACAAATTGATCTGTAAGAAGGAAAAAAGAAAATGTTTGTGAAAAAAAATACTTTTTCCCTATTACTGATCAATTTGTGAAGCACCTGGGGGTTCAAAGTGCTCACTATGCATCTAGATACTTTCTTTGGGGGGGTCTAGTTTGTAAAATGGGGTCACTTGTGGGGGAGCTCCAATGTTTAGGCACACAGGGGCTCTCCATATGCATATAACCTACAGATAAGAGCTTCTCAATTCACCAAGGAGCTGGCAACCTCAGATTATTTTACCCAAACAATGTGATGATCAATCGTACGAACATCCCAAAACCATACCAACTACGTAATAATAAACAAATATTACAAATTTTATTTTTAAATAGATAGACAAGACAATAAAGCATTGGGTGATATAATACATAAATCCATTTGGAGAGTTTACACAAAAATCATGATTTTTGGTACAGTTGTTATAACTTATAACTCGTGCAGTAATCCACAGCGGAAACCTTGTTTTACAAAAAATTATAAGATAATATGATACAGAACACTAGACCACCAATTGCTGGTCCAAAAAATACATTTTTAAAATAAATCTATTCTGCATACGTAATAGTAATGCTAAGTAGCACACAAAAGACACATTCCATGGATATCTTAGAAAATCAGGCTACAGCCATTATAAGCAGGCTAAGGTGATTCCCCTAGTCTACCCTATAAATGGTTAAATAACTGCATTTAAATATAAATCGCACTTGATTTACCTTGTGCCATGATGTGAAACTTTTGGTAAGGATCAATTGTGAAGCACCTGGTGGTTCAAAGTGCTCACTATGAATCTAGATACGTTCCTTGGGGGGTCTAGTTTCCAAAATGGGGTCACTTGTGGGGGAGCTCCAATGTTTAGGCACACAGGGGCTCTCCATATGCAACATGGTGTCCGCTAACAATTGTTGTTAGCGGACACCATGTTGGATATGGCGTGCCCCTGTGTGCCTAAACATTGGAGCTCCCCCACAAGTGACCCCATTTTGGAAACTAGACCCCCCAAGGAACGTATCTAGATTCATAGTGAGCACTTTGAACCACCAGGTGCTTCACAAATTGATCCGTAAGAGGAAAAAGAAAATGTTTGTGAAAAAAAAGTACTTTTTTTTAAATTACGGATCAATTTGTGAAGCACCTGGGGGTAGCAAGTGCTCACGATGCATCTAGATACTTTCCTTGGGGGGTCTAGTTTGTAAAATGTGGTAACTTGTGGGGGAGCTCCAATGTTTAGGCACACAGGGGTTCTCCATATGCAACATGGTGTTCGCTAACAATTGGAATTGTTAGCGGACACCATGTCGTGTATGGAGAGCCCCTGTGTGCCTAAACATTGGAGTCCCCCACAAGTGACCCCATTTTAGAAACTAGACTCCCCAAGGAACTTATCTAGATGGGTGGTGAGCACTTTGAACCCCCGTTGCTTCACAAATTAAACCGCAAAAATGAAAAAAATTTTGTGAATAAAAAGTACTTTTTTATTTTTACGGAATAACTTTGAAGACCTGGGTTCAAAGTGCTCATATGCATCTACATAATTCCCTGGGGGTTAGTTCAAAAGGGGTCCTTGAGGGAACTCCAATGTTAGACAGGGGTTCTGGAACAGAATGTGACCATAAAAATTAGAGCTGATTTCCATTCAAATTGTTAGCGGACACTGTGTCACGTTTGGACAGCCCCTGTGTGCCTAAACATTGAAGCTCCCCCACAAGTGACCCCATTTTGGAAACTAGACCCCCAAGGAACATATCTAGATGCCTAGTGACACTTTCAACCCCCAGGTGCTTCACAAATTGATCCACAAAAAATGTTTTTTTTCATTTTTATGGATTAATTTGTGAAGCACCTGGGGGTTCAAAATGCTCACTATGCATCTGCATAGTTCCTTGGGGTGTCTAATTTCCAAAATGGGGTCACTTGTGGGGGAGCTCCAATGTTTAGGCACACAGGGGCTCTGCAAACGCGACATGGTGTCCGCTAACAATTTGAATGGAAAATTAGCTCAAATTGTTAGCGGACACCATGTCGCATTTGGAGAGCCCTTGTGTGCCTAAACATTGGAGCTCCCCCACAAGTGAAAATGAAAGAATTGAGGCTAAAAGAAATTTTTTGTTAGAAAAATTAAAATGTCCATTTTTTCCTTCCACGTTGCTTTAGCTCCTGTGAAGCACCTGAAGGATTAATAATCTTCTTGAATGTAGTTTTGAGTAGCTTGAGGGTGCAGTTTTTAGAATGGTGTCACTTTTGGGTGTTTTCTGTCATGTACACCCTTCAAAGGGACTTCAAATGTGATGTGGTCACTAAAAAAAATGGTTTTGTAAATTTTGCTGGAAAATTAAAAATTGCTGATGAACTTATAACTTCCTACCCAAAAAATATTTTTTCCCCAAAATTGTGCTGATGTAAAGTAGACATGTGGGAAATGCTATTTATAAACTATTTTGTGTCACATAACACGCTGGTTTAGCTGAATAAAAATAAAAAATTTGAAAATTGCAAAATTTTCAACATTTTTGCCAAATTTTTGATTTTTTCACTAATAAACGCAAAAATTATTGACTTAAATTTAATACTAACATTAAGCCCAATATGTAACGAAAAAACAATCACAGAATCGCTAGGATTCATTGAAGCGTTCCAGAGATATTACCTCATAAAGGGACACTGGTCAGAATTGACAAAAATGCCAAGGTCTTTAGGGTCAAAATAGGCTGGGTCCTGAAGGGGTTAATACGACCCGTTGAAGCAGTAACCCCGCAAAACGGCGAGCCGTTGTCCGCTAACTCCCTCTCCCCGCATTGATCATTCTGCAATGCTGTGTACTGGATAGATCGAATAAACAAACCTTCATCATTTGGTGAGTGCCGCTTTTCTTTACTTACTGAACAACTCGGTTTGACTATATATAGGTGCGCAACACTATTCCCAGGTTGATTTAGGCAAAACCAGATTGGTCATAAATGTACCGCTAATGTCTTTTGGTGCCCAGTTTTCATCTTCATACATTGGACAGCCATTTTTCTGCTGCGTTTTTTTCTGCAACTGTGGATTCCTGGAAGCACAAAATCTGCACCACTATTTTCTAATCGGCATAATCACCTAAGGGCCAAGTCACACACAGAGATATCTGTGCAGATATTGTTCGCAGATCTCTGGTTGCAGTGAAATCATGGACACATTGCTACATTTGTACACGGCCACAAAATGGAACAATATGTCCATGATTTCACTGCAAACAATATCTGCACAGACATCTCTGTGTGTGACATGGCCCTAAAGTATGTTCACAAAATCAGTATTTGCAGTGGTTTGGATGCAGCGTTTATCACTAAGTGTGAACCGCTGTGTTGTGCAGAACAAGCACAGTGGATGGGATTTACAGAAATCCTGTGCCCACTATGCTTGCTTTCTCTGCACCATTAACTGACTTGCAGGGCGGCTTTCCGTGTTACCGACTGACCTCAGCATGTAAGTTTAGCTGCAGCGGAGTTGGTTGCGATCTCAGTGGGTGAATGTAGAGAAAAGTCGCCGTGCCCCAAACAGTGATCGTGAGCATGAGGGTTGCACCAAAACACGTTGGTTTGTGTGGAGAAATAAAGGAGGAGATGAAGAAAGTAATGTCTTTCAAGTGTAATTTCTGAAGCAGCAGCACGGACCGTGGACACCATTCCTGTTTGAACATTTGTCCAAACAGAACTTTTTGTCTACATGTGGGGTATCAATGTTCTCATAAGAAATTGGGTAACAAAGTGTGGGGTCCATGTTTTAGAGTTACCTCTTGTAAAAGTCAAAAACGTGGTGCTAAAAAACACTTTTGTGAAAAAAGGAAAATTTTCAATATGACCTATTATTATCAAATTCAGTGAAATACCTGTGGATTCAAAATGTTCACTATGCCCCTAGATATAATGCTTGAGGGTGTAGTTTCCAAAATGGGGTCATTTGTGGGGGTTTTCTGCTGTTTAGGTACCTTAAGGGTCTGGGAAATGCAACATGGTGCCGACATCTATTTCAGCCAAACTTGTTTCCAAAACTCAAATAGCGCTCCTTCCCTTCTGAGCCCTCATATTTGTTCAGAGGTTTCTAACCAAATGTGGGGTATCGGCACTTTCAGAAGAAACTGGGGTAACAAATTTTGGCATCCAATTTGTCATGCTGTTCCATGTAAAATGAATAAATTGAGACTAACGCAACATTTTTAGGTAAAATATAAACTATTTCTTTTTTCATTCCACTTTGCATTCATTCCTGTGAAGCAGCTGAGGGATTAGGCTGGAGGCACACTGTCATGCATCAAGCACGGAGAGTGTTTGATGCATGACAGTGATGCGAGTGTTGTGTGTGTTTGCTGTGTGTGTGGTGCGTGTGGATGTGTGTGTATGGGTGTATGCATGTGAGTGCTGCGAGTGTGCTGTGTGTGTGTGGTGCATGTCAGTGTGATGCAAACTTCAGGACCACGGACAGCATTTACCGGCATATTCAAATACTGCTGCTGTCAAAGCAGCGGTGTATTGAATTCCCAGGGTACTAGCATCTTAACCTCAGTTTCTAATGCCAATTGTGTTCAGTTATCCACACTCCTGACACAAACTAACGGTCAGAGTGTGTCAGAAGGGGTTAATGCACTTTTTTAATAAAAGCCGCCAATTACGTACTATTATTCTTTACATTACTGTATTCTCCTGCGGTGAGCAGGAGTCAGGAGCTGTCCATGGTCCTGATCGCTAGAGCTGGCTGCTGAAGCTGTTCAGATTGCAGTCAGCACCCAGCTATAACGATCAGGACCATGGAGAGCTCCTGACTCCTGCTCACTGCAGGAGAATACAGTACTTAACAGAATAGCGGTATTTGCGACTTTTAGTAAAAAAACTGCATTAACCCCTGATGACACATTCTGACATGTCAGTTTGTATTCAGGGAGTGTGGACATATCTGAACACAAACTGGCATGACAGAAATATGGGGTTAAAACTATATAATATATTCGGCTTAATAACCGCATCTGCAGCCACCCGGCTAACATGAAGCACAGAGGCTGCAGATGGGGTTAATATGCTGGTTAACCCCGGGAAATTCAAACACCTGTTTGAATTTTCCGGCTTGCCAGCACAGTATCTAATCATCTTTCACCGCTGTGACAGCAGCGGTGAAAGATGATTCATAAGAACACAGCCGCTGTCCACAGTATTTAGTCCAGAGCAGAAATGAAAAGGGGCACCACCGTAGCTAATACTGGGGTTCCCACTGGGGAACTCAATTAGGTGTGAGGGGGAGACACAGGAACGTCTGAGGTGCCAGAAACAGTCTCAGTACTGGAAATCAAGCAAAAAGAAGAAAAAACATCGGCACTCACCAGAACGGCATATAGCGGGATTTTTCTTTTTATTATTTAGTCCAGGAGCAGCATACAAAGGGGTGCAGGGAGGGGGCGCAGAGGTGATGGGGTTAATATGCTGGTTAACCCCGGGAAATTCAAACACCTGTTTGAATTTGCCGGCTTGCCAGCACAGTATCCAATCATCTTTCACCACTGTGACAGCAGCAGTGAAAGATGATTCATAAGAACACAGCCGCTGTCCACAGTATTTAATTGCCAGGTTGCCACATTTTGTTCCATTTGTACACGGCCACAAAATGGAACAATGTGTCCATGATTTCACTGCCACCAGAGATCTGCAAACAATCTCTGCACAATTATCTGTGTGTGCAACTGGGCCTTTCTACTTATTCCTCTATTATCTACATCAGGGGTCTCAAACTCGGCTGGGTTGGTGGGCCGCACATAGAAACATTTTTTTATCGGGGGCCGCATTGCTTGTAGAACTACGGGTACCGTCACACCAGGTGATATCGCCGGAGATATCGCAGGCGACGCACGGGAGCGCGCACATTTTTGGCACCCCGCCAGCGTCGTGTGTTTACATGCGGCGATACCTTCGGCGATGCTTTGGCGATGTTTCAGGCGACGTCGCTGTTGGGGTGTCTAGAAACCCCAGTAGGGATCCTGTAACATGGGAGCCTATGGCTCCCATCGCCTGTAACATCGCCATTCGCGATGTTACACGGGGCGATGCTTACACATCGCCTGAGAGTGGTTGCCTGGTTTCACAGCAGTGCTGTGAAACTAGGCGACCACTCTCAGCCGATTTTGGATGCAAAATCGCCACTTTACACGGGGCGACTCGCCAGTGATGACGCTGATGATAGGCCACGCCCCTGCATCGCCTGCAAAATTGCCGGCGATGTCACCTGGTGTGACGGTACCCTAAGTGACATTTTTAGTAATACCAGATTTTTTGGTCAATGTAGTAATGTCCAAATCTTGATCCCCTTCTGTAGTAATGTCCCCCATGCTGGTCCCCTTTTGTAGTGATGTCCCATCCTGGCCCCCATAGTGTAGTAATGTTCACATCCTGGCCCCCATAGTGTAGTAATGTCCTCCATGCTGATCCCCTTTTGTAGTGATGTCACCATCCTCACCCCCATAGTGTAGTAATGTCCCCATGCTGGACCCCTTTTTTAATGCTATCCCCAACCTGATCTGCCTTCTTTTTACACACACATATATTCACTCACAATCACACCCACTCACACTCACACACAAACTCACATTAACACACACAGTCACTCACACACACACTCACACTCACTCACACTCACTCATTTGGAACAAAAGGGGGGGAAGCACAACCATGAGCGGTACTGCTGGTCTAGTGGGGTAGTCAATAACAGATGTGGGGGTTCACATCTCACCTTTGGAGGTTCTGCAACCCTGCACAACCTCGGCGTATCGCAGTGGAAGGCTCCAGACCCCAGCGGTCGGGGTTTCCTCCACGAGCAGCTCCTTCTTCCAGTCAGTTGACTCGAGCAATCCGATCACCTGACCTGTGACGTTCTCGGTTACGTCACCGCAGGTCCTTTGGATTCTGTTAGCGGTGACTCTGGTTCACAGCTGCTCCTGCTGCAACCCTAGGATGGAGATATGATATTTGTACAGAAGTGTGTGATTATAACAGAAGTGCTAGAGCACAGGAGGCACACGTTTAATTACCTTTAATATACCACAACGTGTTTCCATGGCGGTCCGCCGTCTTCATCAGGTAAATCCACCTGATGAAGACGGCGGACTGCCAAGGAAACGCTTTGTGGTATATTAAAGGTAATTAAACGTGTGCTCCTGTGCTCTAGCTCTTCTGTTATAATCACACACTTCTGTACAAAATTGCGCACTCTGACACCCACAGCACACTCACAGGCACTCAAGAGGCACTCACTCACAGACACACACACTCACAAGCACTCACACTCACAAGCACTCATGCTCACAGGCACTCAAGCTCACAGACACACCCTCACAGACGCTCACAGGCACTCACAGGCACTCACACTCACAGACACACACTCACAGACGCTCACCCTCACAGACACACACTCACAGACGCTCCCCCTCACAGACGCTCACCCTCACAGACGCTCACACTCACAGGCACTCACAAACACAGGCACTCACAAACACAGGCACTCACTCACAGACACACACACTCACAGACACACCACTCACAGACACTCACAGACATCACACTCACAGACACAGATACTCACACTCACAGGCACAGACACTCACAGGCACAGACACTCACAGACAGGCACAGGCACTCACTCAAAGGCACTCACAGACACTCACAGGCACTCACACTCACAGGCACAGACAGGCACAGGCACTCACACTCAAAGGCACTCACACTCACAGACACTCACAGGCACAGACAGGCACAAGCACTCGCACTCACAGGCACTCACACTCACAGGCACAGACAGGCACAGGAACTCACACTCACAGACACTCACAGGCACAGACACTCACAGGCACAGACACTCACAGGCACAGACATTCACAGGCACTCACACTCACAGACACAGACAGGCACAGGCACTCACACTCAATGGCACTCACACTCACAGGCACAGACAGGCACAAGCACTCACACTCACAGACACTCACAGGCACTCACACTCACAGGCACAGACAGCACAGGCACTCACACTCACAGACACTCACAGGCACAGACACTCACAGGCACTCACACTCACAGGCACTCACACTCACAGGCACTCACACTCACAGGCACTCACACTCAATGGCACTCACACTCACACACACTCACATGCACTCACATTAACACACACTTTTATTACTTTAACCATGCTGGCAGCGGTCCAGTGCATGGGGCCGCCGCGGTCTCCTCTTTAATATTACTTCCGGCCGCTTCACTCTGCCGCCGTGTTAGTTCAATGCAAGCCGCCGTCAGCCAATGAGAGGCCCGCAGGTGACGTCGCCGTTGACGTCTCTTGCGGGCCTCTCATTGGCTGAGGGCTTGTATTGCTCTTACAGAGCGGCAGAGTGAGCGGCAGAGACAGTGAAGAGGCCGGAAGTAATATTAAGAGGAGACCGCGGCGGCCCCATGCACTGGACCGCTGCCAGCATGGTCAATTGTCCAGGGTGCTGGGGGCCGCATAGGGAAGCCCCAGGGGCCGCATGCGGCCCGCGGGCCGCGAGTTTGAGACCCTGATCTACATGAATTCCATGTTAATTCCCACCATAAAACTCAGGGAATATAATATACACCTGGTTATATGGAATATGTGTTCTTTCTCCTATTATCTACATATATTCCATGTTCATTCTCCACTTATAAAGCTCAGGTAATATAATATACATCTGGTTATATAGGATACTAGCTGTAGTACCCGGCTACGCCCAGGTTAATAAATAACTGATGTTAGCTATAACAAAATAGAATTTGAATATGTCATATTAATGACCTGTAGGAAAATAGAAGCTGAGCTGTGATTGGTTGCTATAGGCAGCCTGCTAAATCTCCAGCCAACAGTAAATCTCCCCCCAGCCGGGCAGTATATGCTACCTCACACATACACATAATAGACACCTCATGTGACTGACATCTGCCTTAATTCCCCTTATGTGAAAGAAAGAATGCGCATATAGGGTCTTATCTCAATTAAACACTTTCACTTATCGATGTGGAATTGCTCACCTTTAGCAGTTGTGAAACCCACAACTGGTAGAATAGCGTACAGGCAGCTGCTGCAGGGACCGCACTCTCAACGGTGACCGTGGTCGTGATGTAGATTCTTGGACAAAGTGCTTCGTGTCCGCGCTGCTGCTCCAAGACCAAAGAAACACAGACACAGGAATGTCTGGTACAGCTACAGCCTTTATTTTCCGACCGTTTCGGAGCCTCCTCCCGAGCTCCTTCCTCAGGGAACATCCTGAGCCTTATGGCACATGTGTTACACATTGGCTGTTTTTAATCAGATGTTTATTTTTGGAAATTAAAGATAGCACACGTACGAGGCGAGTTGTGTGAGGTGATTTGTGCAGATCTGTGTCTATCTGTGTGGTGTATGTGTCCCTGGGGTGTGTGTGTGTGGTGAGTGCATGTATCCCTATAGGGTGATGTGTGTGTGTCCCTGTGGGGGGGGGTCTGTGTGGCCGGGCCACTTGCTTCTCACATCATGGGAACACTGGAATGCCCTATTGCGGTGGAAAGCCGGTAGCTCTATCTCTTCCAGCTCCTCCGGGTCTCCTCCCGCATCTGGCAAGTGGGGCATTCTGGATAGTGCATTAGCATTGGCAGTCTTGTGCCCGGCCCAGTACTTGATGGTGAAGTTGTAGTTGGAAAGCCAGGCCATCCAGCGCTGTTCCAGGGTGCCTAGTTTCGCAGTCTCCAGATGCGTTAGCAGATTATCTGTGTAGAGTGTGAACTTTGCTGCAGCCAGGTAGTGCTCGAAGCATTCTGTCATAGCCCAGTCCACGGCTAGGAACTCTAGCTTGAAGGAGATATAGTTGTCGGGGTTCCTTTTTGTAGGACGGAGTTTCCTGCTGGCATAGGCAATCACTCTCCCTTTGCCACTCTGCACCTGGTTCAACAGGCTCCCACTCCTACATTGCTCGTATCAGTGTATAGCACAAACGGTTGGCTATCGTCAGGTTAGGCCAGGATCTCTTCCTCTGTTAGGGCCCACTTCAACTGTTTAAAGGAGTTTTCCTCTATGTCATTCCATTTCAGTGGGGGACTGGGGCCCTTTGTCTTCTTGGACTGGCCCACCAGGAGGTCTTGCAGGGGTGCGGCCATCTTGGTGAAGCTTTTGATAAACCCTGATAGTAGCCTGCCAGTCCCAGGAACTGCTGCACCCCTTTGAGGGTGGTGGGCCTTGGCCAGTCTTTGATGTCAGTGACCTTGTTAGGGTCTGGGGCCACACCTTTAGCGCTAACTACAAGTCCTAGGTAACTGTACCTTTGGCTTCAGTAGGTGGCACTTGGACAGCTTCACTTTCAAGCCAAACTTGGACAGTGCCTCAAATACTTCTTCCACGCACTTCAGATGGTCTTCCTACGTCCTTGAGTAGATTATGACGTCATCTAGATACAGCAGCACGGTTTCAAAGTTCTTGTGCCAAAGGCAGCATTCCATCAGCCTCTGGAACATTCCTGGTGCATTGCAGAGTCCAAAAGGCATACAGTTAAACTCACAGAGGCCCATGGGTGAAGGCGATCTTCTCTCTGTCATCCTCTGCTATGGGAACTTGCCAATACCCACTGGTGAGATCTAAGGTGGAAAAGTAGTTAGCAGTTCCCAATGCTGCTAATGACTCTTCAATTCTGGGTAAGGGGTAAGCATCTTTATGTGTAATGTGATTAACCTCCCTGGCGGTATGATTATGTCAGGAATTTTGTATTAAAAGCGGTACAATTTTGTTGGTAAAAAAATTTCTTTTATGGGCAGAAATTGTATACATTTGTATTTCCCACCCAGTTCCGCCTCCAATGAGCCGCTGGGGCTCACAGAGACGGAACCAGGAAGTCATATGGAGGCATCCAAAGGGGGCTCTCACCGGCGATCACAGCGGTGACATCGCTGGATCAACAGGAGAAGGTAAGGAGACTCCGCTGCTCTGAGCGTCAGGGGCGGACCTACCGTGGTGCAGCTGATCCGACTGGGTAGGGGGCCCCTCAAGCATCAGTAGGGGGCCCCCGTGACCCTGTGACAGAGGAAGGAGGGTAACTGAGGCCTTAGGTGTTCCCGCCCCTCCTCTCGTCTGCAGCCCAGGCTCTAACCCTAACCCTAGCCCTAAACTCCGACCTAACTTCCTCACAATGAGCTGCCGCACCAGCCACGGCCGCGGGTAAACCTGAGTACAGGGCCGCACCGTCCATTGGACAGTGTGAGCCCTTTCACTCAGGTGGCATCCTGGAAGGGGGAGCGGCTGTGGAGAAGGGGGCAGTGCCATATACCTGTCATGGCGCCGGCGGCAAGGGGCAGGTGAGACCTGATGTCAGAGCCCAGCACCCCCCCCCCCCGGTTCTCACCCGCGGCTGCAGCAGGGTCGGCGGTACTGGGCTCTGACACACACCCCCAACCCTCCCCCCCAGTCCTCACCTGCAGCAGGGGCGGCGGTGCTGGGCTCTGACAGAAACCCCCCCCCCGTCCGCGGCCTCACAATGAGCAGCGGCACTAGCCTCAGGTAAAACCGAGTGTGACTCGGGGTTACCGCTTCTGGCAGTGAAAATTAGCCCCGAGCTACACTCAGGTATACCGCTAGGAAGGTTAGCCTGTCTGTAGCCAACACGCATTCTCATTGTACCATCTTTCTTCTTTACCAGGACTAGTGGAGCTGCCCAGGGGCTACAACTATCTCTGATCACACCATCCTCCTTCATTTCCCATAATATCTCTTTGGTACATTGATATTGAGCTGGTGGTATAGGCCTGTATCTCTCTTTGATGGGCGGATGGTCACCTGTGGGTATATGATGTTGTATCCCCTTTGCTTGCCCAAAGTCTAAAGGATGCTTGCTGAAGACCTGTTCATACTCTTGGACTAGCCGTAAACTCCATGATTTTGATGTGAAGGGGTGGAGCTGGTGACTTCATGCAGCTTCTGGCACCAGTCCTCCAGCTCCTCCTCGGAGCCATTATCCTCCGCCTGTTCTGACGGGTTCAAGGGTTCCGCAGCTGTGATGGCATTGTTGCTGATGTGCACAGCTTAGCAATGGCAGCATACCGTGGCAGTTTGACCTCCTCCTCACAATTCAGGACACGTACAGGTTCCTCCTCCTTGCGGACATCATCTACTCCTCTGGCTGTCAGGACGGGGTGCCTACTGTCTGAATACATGGGTTCTATCAGAGATTGGTAATCCTGCCCTCTAAGGCCTATTGTCGCCCACCAGATCAACATTTCACTCTGCAGGGGTATCACAATGGGAGCTGAGTCACATACTTGTACACTGCTGACTTCTCCACCAGACAGTTACACCTGCTGCCTCTGCATCAGGGCCCTTATCTCTTTCTGCAGGACATTCTGCTGCCCAAAGTTGGCCGTATGAGCAACCTGTTGCAACAAAACAATAATCTCGCCCAGACAATTTTCAATGACATTTGTACCTATGGTAAGCATTGGATTACTTGCTCGTCAGTCTACATCAACAACTACCATA
This sequence comes from Allobates femoralis, assembly GCA_033576535.1. NCBI lineage: Eukaryota > Metazoa > Chordata > Amphibia > Anura > Aromobatidae > Allobates > Allobates femoralis. The sequence continues at coordinate 247,796,813 of JARQOC010000001.1, forward strand.
TCCCGGGCACTCAGTTCTACACGCCCAACCTTGATAGTTACTTCTTTACTTCTTTGAACCCCACTAGTGGTAAGGGTTGACCGTTATTAGCAGATATGGTAAAACTGTCATCTGGGTGGCGGTTGTCAGAATCAGCCCAATAGCGCTTATAAAGGATATAAGGTATCGTTGTCACCTGCGAGCCGGTGACCAGTAAAGCATTCATGGGGACTCCAACCAGCATGACAAGCAGAACCGGCCGTCCTCTCACATACATGTCGCGCTAGTGCTGTGGGCCAGACGTGCTCACTTTTGGGGGGTTGGCCCGCGACCCCAGGGGTTTCTCATTTAAAGTGCAGGATCTTGTTAGGTGGCCTGTCTCATTGCTGCAGCGGCAGATGGGTTGTCCTGCGGCTTTGTAGCGGTCGGTGGGTCGTCCTCGACTTATGGGGTATCTCCTCTGGTCATATCCACGGGATGTCATCAAGACTGGAGGCTAGCCAGATTCCCTCTGGCGGTCTGGATCCTTTGATGGACTGCACGCCTTGGCCAGGTTGGCCATCCCTTTGGTCAGCTGCTGCAACTGTAGCTGTATGGTCTCAGGGGTGAGGGCCTCTAGTATCTATTAGCTGGCCCCCACTGAGGTCAGGAAGGCAGGCGCCACCTCTGGGTGGTACGTTAGGTCCAGCTGCTGAGAAGGCGCACAGCCACTGACCGTGGTTCCCTTTAACACACATATGGCCCGATGCTTGAATTGTACTAAGTCTAGCTCAGGGTTTTGCAGGGTCAGGACACGCAGCTAAGCCCGGTGGCCGGGACACCGGAGGCCCTCAATAAATTGCTCAGTCAACAGTTTGTTCTCATCCTGGGCACTGTCAGGGTCTACTTGTTTCATGGCCCTCAGTGCCTCTTGTCAGGTTGAATGCATAGTCCCATACACTATCCTGCACCCCTTGTTTGCACCCAAAGAATCTTACTTTTAGATCTGCGGCCGCCCAGGTGTCAAAGGCTTCCTTTAATCTGGCAAATATTTGTTTTACAGTCCGCTTGTTGGTAGCTAGCCAGGGTTTTACTTCACGCTGAGCTGCACCTGTCATTTGTCTCATTAACATAGTAATACGTTGCTCCTCTGTCATGGAGTACACCCCAAACCCCAAATACACTTTTTATCCGCTCTTTAAAGTCATTCAGGGTGTTGGCTTCCCTGAATATTGTGATAGCCACGTCGCTCCAAGGATGTACAGCATAGTGAAGGGCTGGATGGATGCGGTCACGGACACCACGGCCGCGGTCTCGTCTTCAGCGGCGGCATTGTCGGGGGCTGCAGCCTGCTCCACCAAGGGCTGCTCTTCCCCCGGGGTGGACATCGTTACCCCCTTTGGTGAACCGCAGCCCAGCCTCGGCCTTGCATGATGGGGGTCATCTCCCGCTCTTCCGGCAGGGAGTCTAGCGTGCAGGGTATTTCTGGCGCAGGACTTCCTGCGTCGCGTTGGCTGACATCAGAGCATGTCTTTGTCTCTTTTTGCACTCTTCCCAAGGTCCTACCCACGATGGCATGCCCCCTCGCTTTTCTGCATGCCACGTGGGGTAACAATACGACTGTACACAGTTCAATAAAGTCAATGGTACACAGTACCCATTAGATTAGGGCATGAGATCCTGTTCGTGATGCCAGGAACCTGATGCGCCCCGGGGCCGTGGGGTTACTTGGGACTGGGCACGCCGTTCTGCTGCTCGCCGGGAGTCACGGGGTTGTGCCTGATCTTGTGGCTCTGGGTTGGAAAAGGTTCTGGCCTAGTGGTTTAGGGATAGTTGTTGTGACACCAATTGTGGTATGCCGCGGCTGCTGTACGGAACCTCTGGGGATGATGGGGTTGGCAGCGGTGATGGTTTCGCTCTCCACAGGTGGAGCGGGTCCCCAGGGCAACTGGTGTAGTCAATGGCGGTGGTAGGCCATTGGGGCTGCAGGACTGAGGTCGCAGAATGACCGACAGACACAAGACTTGAAGGCTCCGTTACCTTTACTGGTAGAAGTAGCAGATTCGTCCAGGGTTCCGTCCACAAGAAATGTTAGGAGTCTGGGTGGCCTGGAAGCAAGTTGGGATTTTCCTCATAAGGTGCGTTCCGCGGCCTCTCTGTTGCTCTACCCTTGGCGGGTCCAAGCTGCCTGTAGCTAAGCTGCGACCCTCTCTCCTCCTGCGTACAGTCTCATGCCCTATAACAGGCAGCTTGAGCCCTCTCTGGGTTGCATTCCACTGGCTACTATCCCTGAGCTCTTGTGCTGCGGTGCCTCCTAGGCTTCGTTATGGACGAGAGACTTGGAATCTCTCGCCCTCCGGTGTTGGCTGCTGGGCCTAATGTCCCTCACAACCTTGCACTCCAGCGTCCACTTCTGACACTCTGCACTGGGGTGAGCCTGGCAACCGACTCCACTCCCCAGACCTGCTTCTCCACTTCCTCAGACCCTCTCCTACGGGTCCCTCACGCTGACTAGTCTCTGTCCCAGGATGAGCCTCACGCTGCTCCAGTCCATGGGACCTCTTCACAGTCTTCATAGAAACTGAGCTGTCTAACCCCGCCCCCAGGCCAGAATTTATAGGAGGGGACCTCCCTTTGGACTCAGGTTTCAGAGCTTCCCCTTCTGGTCTGAAGTTGGGAAGGTGTTGTGTTATCGGTCGTCCATGACAGCACACTAACGAGAAAGGGATCAGCCCTCCAAGGACAGGGACCCATCAGTCTTTAAAAGGGGGTGGTTCCTCTCCCTGTGTCAGTTGGTTCTCTGTCTTTAAACGGGGAGCCTCTGGAATGGCGGTTCCAGAAGATTAGATCCCACAAGGGTCATACCTGAGCCAAGGCAGCAGGGAGGCTGTACAGCAGGAGCTAATCCCCAGGAGGTCGGCATGGTTGCGAGCTCAGGGTAAGCCGGATTGGGACCCGTGAGCGGGACCCGTGAGCTTCAAGCACTAGAGTTGTGGCTCACTGGGTCAGAGGAGGCTCTGGTCTTTTGTTATTCATGGTGCCACGTTGCAGTTGGCATCCACCGGTTGTTTGGGGCTCCGCACGTTCCCAGCCAGCTGGAAAAGGTGAGCTGGGTGCCGAGTGAGCTGGATTCCCAGTGGCGGGCCCATGATGTCACATGTGGTGGTGCTCGCTGATTGGCGTCCGTCGGACCTGGGTATGCGCACGTCAGGGGGCGGCCCCGATGACGAGTGCTGCAGCCATGTGACATACCCGGACTTCTGGGTTCAAGCCGCAAGGAGCGAAGACAGCAGGATAAAGGCAGGTGGTTTGAAGTGAGAGCGGTGCCTCAGTGCTTCTGTTCACTTGCTGCCTGCATCACTGCTCCAGTCAGCAGTGATTCTTGCAGCAGTATGAGTGGGACAGAGGCTCCAACAGAGACGAAGTCTCAGAAGAAGGAGTTGTACCACAGCAGCAGTCACTCTTCTCACGAGACCGCCAAAGGAGAATTGTCACAGGACAAGTGTCCTTCCCTGGCTCCGGTTCCTCTTCACATGTGATGGGTGAGAGAACTCCAAGAATGTCATTTTATTGAATGTCTCTCTGTTCTGTGTTTTCTCTTGTCTTAGACTCAGCAGAAATCTGGTAAGTCGACAGGTAAAACTAAACACTTGCAGTATAGGCTCTGTGATTGTGCACTCCCGGTCACCTGGGCTAAGAAGTTATGCAGGGCTTGTATAGAACAGACCATCATGGAAGAATCACCAAGTTTTTCTTCCACCCTGCAATCCTTAATTAAATCCCAGGTGTAGGATGCCTTTAGGTCCTTTTCTCAGGGACAGCAGCGGTCATCTTCCTCTAATGTGTCTCCTTAGCCCTTAGTGGAATCTGATAGAACCCACACTCCCCTTCTAATCTAAAAAGCATCTTCAGCTTCCTATTCTGATGACGAATCCTGTAGACGCCACTGTTTCTCAGTCGAGGATGTAGGTGACCTAGTTAAGGCCATCTGTTCCACAATGGGGATTGAGGAGGAGAAGTCACAGCCATCTAAGTTGGACTTGATGCTCAGCTGCTTTGACAGAAAGAGTCGTGCCTTTCTTCTGGATGAACGGCTCCAGGATCTGGTTTCCAGAGAATGGAAGAAACCAGATAGAAAGGGCTCCCCTACTTCCTTTCTGAAGTGCAAGTATCCCTTTGAAGAAGTTTCATGTTCATCTTGGGATAAGGCACCCAAATTAGATGTGGCAGGGTCGAAAGCTTCTAAAAAATATTCTTTGCCATTTGAAGATATGGATACTCTAAAGCAGAGGTCCCCAACTCCAGGCCTCAAGGGCCGCCAACAGTGCGGGATTTCAGGATTTCCTTAGTATTGCACAGGTGCTAATGTGATCAAATGCACAGGTAATGATTCCAAGCCCTGTGCAATACTAAGGAAATCCTGAAAACCTGCACTGTTGGTGGCCCTTGAGGCCTGGATTTGGGGACCTCTGCTCTAAAGGATCCACTAGACCAGGGGTCTCAAACTCAAGGCCTCGAGGGCCGCACACAGTCCAGGTTTTCAGGATTTCCATACAATTTGACAGTTGGTAGTTTGATTACAAACTGTCAAATGCTATGGAAATCCTGAAAACGTGGATTGTGTGCGGCCCTCACGGCCTGGGGTTTGAGACCCCTGCCCTAGACAAAAAAGCTGACCAGTTCCTTAAAAACACCTAGGAGTCATCAGCGGGTGGGCTGAGACCAGGCCTGGCGGCCATCTGTACTGCCAGCTTCCTGATGGTTTGGCTAGACCAACTAGTTTCCCAACTAAAAAAAAAGGTTTCTAGAGAAGAAACTCTGGCCTCAGTTGCCGTTATGCAAGGGGCTGCAGTTTTCCTGGCAGATGCAGATTCCATCATGTTGACAGCAAGATCCGCAGCCTCCTCCAATGAAGCTAGGAGGGCGTTGTGGTTGAAGAACTGGCTGGGTGATTTGCAGACAAAGAATAAATTGAGACTCCTTCCTTGCGAGGGTGAGTATCTGTTTGGAACAGCCCTAGACGACATCTTGGAGAAGGCAGGGGATAAGAAGAAGAAGTTTCCAGAGCGGTCTTTTTCTTCTTTTAAAAGCTCTTTAGGAGTAGATGAACCATGACTCCGAGACAGGCCATGTAGCTGCTAGGCTCTTTCACAGCTTGCATACCGGGAGTACGTTGGGCCCAGGCCCATACCAGGACTCTGCAGTGGGACACTCTAGCACGATATCTAACATCGTGTGTGCTGAAAACCATCTTAAAAAAAGGTAAAGCCATCAGCTCAGTTTCAAAACATTTTTTAGAACATCATCATGGTTCTCCCAATGGATTACACATTATGATAGTCGATGGGGTTCTTCCATCTATTAGGAGGGAAAGAGTGGTTGAAGAGTTATTAAGCAAGGAAACCCATTGGATTTATAATCTTCAGAGCATGGCACCAGATGGCTTTAACGAGGAATTTTTATTCAAAGGTCTTTATAAACCCTAATGAGACTTTAAGATCTATTATGGTTTATAACTTGGTCCAATTTTTCTCATAGGTCCAGTCTTTGGACTTTCTATTCCCTGTTGTATATGTCCTTTCTTTTTTGCGTTTCAAGTTACGATTCAAGAATCATCAAATACGGCTTCAAATTGTCGCTAGTATAACCAACGTGTTTTTATCAGGATATAAGGTTAAAGACATTTGATCAACTCACATCTCCACTGCAGAAGAATTATTATATGGATATCTCTCGAACTGTAAAACCAACATGCATAATGACCATCTCCATAAGTCTCCATATATACACTTTCTTTACTGGAGTTCCATTATAGGATTGTGTTCCTTTATGAACTTTGGACCATCTAAATCTTTGTACCTGCTTGCCTGTGTTATATTGAGAGCTTTATATCACAGTTTTGTGTTTGTATTTTAGAAGATTTATGACAATTTACATCTACAGATCCTTCTTGACCTTGACCAGCATGATACTCTTATTATAATGTCACCAAAGGGAATATTCAACCTAAGGGAATATTCTGCTTTCTTAAAGAGGAAATACACCTCAGAAAGTGACTTATACATGTTTTGTGGGCACCGAGTACATGGCTTGTACTTTAATTGTTTTTAATCGTGTGCTTTTGTTTCTCTTTTGATACTTCAATAAAATCATACCTTGATATTTCTAAAAAATACCAATTTGTCAGAATCTCTTTGATCCCGGTCAATTATACATGTTTCTTTCCTTTTCACTACTCTGTGTGGAACACTCTAGAACAGTGATGGCGAACCGAGGGCACGCAGAGCCATTTTCCCTGGCACGCAGCGTCGCCTCTCACTGCAGCTGTGAACTGCCGGCATTATGGCGCCGGCAGTTCAAAGCCGTGTCGGATCGGAGAAGGATTCTCCTTCCTCTGCACCTGCGACACTCTCCAAGCTCCGCCCGGCCAGGGTCATATGACCATGGTCATGTGAGGCCGGGACTGAAGGCGCAAGGAGAAGAGCAGCGGTGAAGGCGGGAGTACTAACTAGGTGAATATGATTTTTTATATTTTGAGTTACGGTATAATGAGGGGACAGGATGGTGACAAATAAGAGGGGCATGATGGTGACATTAGCAGGGGCAGGATGGTGACAAATAAGAGGGGCATGATGGTGACAAATAAGAGGGGGCAGGATGGTGACATTAGGAGGGGCAGGATGGTGACATTAGGAGGGGCAGGATGGTGACATTAGGAGGGGGCAGGATGGTAACAAATAAGAGGGGCATGATGGTGACATTAGGAGGGGCATGATGGTGACATTATTACAAGAAGGGGGATGATGGGCAGGATAGGGCATTACTGCAGGATGGGGCATTACTACATGATGGGGACATTACCACAAGGGGACAGGGATCGAACATACTACAAGTGGATAAGGCTGGAGACATTACTACAAGAAGGGGGTCAGGATAGGGACATTACTGCCAGGAGAGGGTCAGGATGGAGCACATTACTGCCAGGAGAGGGTCAGGATGAAGCGCATTACTACAAGGAGAAGGTCAGGATGGGGCACATTACTAGGAGAGCGTCAGGATGGGACACATTACTAGATGGAGAGGGTCAGGATGGAGCACATAGCTAGAAGGGGAAGGTCAGGATGGAGCACATTACTACAGGGAGAGGGCCAGGATGGAGCACATAACTACAGGGAGAAGGTCAGGATGGAGAACATTACTACAAGGAGAAGGTCAGGATGGAGCGCATTACTACAAGGAGAGGGTCAGGATGGAGCACATAGCTACAAGAAGAGGGACAGGATGGAGCACCTAAATGCAAGGACAGGGTCAGGATGGAGATACTACTACAAGATAGGGATCAGGATTTCAGTACAAAATTTACTTGCTCTGTCTAATATTCTGCGTTTTTACATACAGATCAATCCACCTGCTGTTTCTAGAAAGGGCAGTGGCAGCAGCTCAGCTTTAATGAGCAGTACACATAAGCTGTCTGACCACTGTTGAAGAGAAGACTGCAAAGGTACGTTTAAAATCAATTAATTATTAAATAATTGAATCATCATCAGTGTTTCAGGACTACATGCCCTGTGTACAGGGAAGAGAGATGGCATCTGCTGGCTCTCCCCCCGTGCAGTGCTTGTGATAACCACTGCTGTAATTTAGGCCAAATTTGGTTTTGGGTTGCAGTTTGAGCACTCGGCCTCAGAAAGGTTTGTCATCACTGCTCTAGAACATCAAGAAGCCCTAGGTCAAAATCTAGAGGGCAAGCTAACTCTGCAAACATGTACTCTACAATCTCTCTGCTGGTGTTTGGACGATTCGATACTGCCCATAAGGGTCCCCTGGTGGTCCCCCGCTACAAAAGTAGTCACAACTGACTGTTAAGGTACAGTCAAATGCCGTCAAGATGGCTGGCAATTCCCGAATTCGGCGATGTGAAAACCACATCGCATGTGCATAGTGGGCAATTCTACGGCGAGAAATTGCTGGTGAAGTATCCCTGATTGCCTTCCACTGCAGTGAAATCAGGCGATATCAGCTGATCGTGCCATGTGACAGGGCGATAGCGACGTACACTGTGATCCTGAAATAAATCCCGTAGGCATGCTTGGATGTTTTTTTCACACTGCATCTGCAGTGATTGGTGGGTGATACTGCGTTCCGATTGGCTGGCCACATACGAGGCCCTTATTTAACGACCAGTGCTTTCACGCAAGGCTGACCGATGGGAACGCAGTTCCGTCCACCAATTGCAGTGATAGGGGCACGGTGAAACCCACTCTAGCACGCCCCTATCAAAACAGTATGCCCACATCGCTGCTACGATTATGGCGTGTGACGCGGCGATGTGTGAAGGGAAGATCACTTCTGGTCTTCTGCAGGCAATTTCCGGAACGCAGGATCGCCAAAGATCACACGCGAGATCGCTACGTGTGACAGTTCGACAGCGATCAGAAAAAAGTGCCCGAAATGTATGCACTCACGTCAAATCGCCAGCGATATGAAAGCCATATCGAGGCATGTGACGGTACCTTAATATAGCCACCCCATCACCGTATATAGCCTCTCATCACTGTATCTGTCCCCTATCCTGGTATATAGTCCCCCATACTGATATATAGCCGCCCATCCTGTTAAATAGCCACCCCATCACTATATATAGTCCCTCATTATTTATATATGTCTCCCATCCTGGTAGATAGTCCCTCATTGGTGTATATAGCCCCCCATCATTGTAAATAACCCCCTCATCCTGGTATATAGCCCCATTACTGTGTATGGCCCCCATGCTGGTACATTGCCCCCCCATCATTGTATTTGGCTCCCATGCTGGTACATAGCTCCTCAACACTGTATATGGTCCCCATGTTGGTACACGGCCCCCTTAATTGTATAAGGCCCACATGCTGGTACATGCTCCCCCATCACTGTATTCAACCCCATCACAGTATGTGGCCCCAATACTGATGCATGCCCCCATCACTGTATACACCACCCATCACTGTTTACTCACCTTTATCTCCTGCAAGACAAAGTGGGTCGTATACGTGATCCTTTGTTCTTGCAGGAGGTTTTACATTGGAAAGACAATCAGGGCGCTATATAGCAGATTTACCAGGAACACTGCAAGTCCATAAAAACAGGAATAGGCTGTACACACTTTATAAATCATGTCAAAGATGGTCACGACGGCAATGCTGATGTATTGTTCTTTGCAGGTCTGGAATAGGTTCTGGCCTCAAACAAAAGCGGGGATCCACATAAACGCTTGCTACAAAGGGAATGCCGCTGGATCATTGAAACAAGAGCTTGCGGTCCTTCTGGACTAAATGATAAAAACGACCTCATAGTATTCCTTTGAGTAAGCCAAGTGAAATTTTGACACTTATTTTCATCATTTCATTAATTGTAGTAGGAGATCCCTGCTCTGTCCCCGCTCTCCCGTTTTGCCTGCATCTATAATGCTAGACTAGTACATATGGGCCGGATACGGTGTTTAAATCTGTAGCTACTCAGACCGAGATGCCTTTCTATTTTATGTTAGTGTGGTTACTAGCCCAAGAATTTATTCCAACCAATATTATTAAGTAGAAATAACTTGAGATTATGTACTCTCTGCAGGCGTAGTTATTTTGCAATGTAATTGTATACGGATTTGAAGTGTTTTTTCACATTGCTCTTATTTGTTCAAGTGTTTTTAATCTGCACTGATATCAAGGCTGTGACGTGCTTGGATCCTCCCTACTTAAAGAGAGGATCTGACGTCAGATGCTGTGAGCTGGACTCGTTGAAGGAGTAAATCCGCGAAACGGCGAGCCGTCGTCCACCAACTCCCCACTCCCTCTCCCCACTGTGATCTACCCACATCGATGTATGCAGGGCTGCATGAATAAAAGGACTACAAGCTACCCTGTGAGTGGCGTCTGCTTTTTCCTTCATTACTTTGGAATGTACATATGGATTTTTAGACGTGCAACACCGGTTTTCAGACACCTTTTTACATAGCAGGTATTAATCATTTAAAGAAGCCCCCACTGTTTCCTGTGGTGCCCGGTTTATTTCTTTGGACATTAGTGTGTGTGTACGGTATTATATATATATATATATATATAATATATACACACACTATATATATATATATATATATATATATATATATATATACACAAACGTGTGTTTTATCAGATGTGTATATATACCATATTTACTGGGAAGTTCCCAATAACTGTCTGTAATTCCCAAGGCTGCTCCCTGACATTATACAATAATTCACTATGGAGGAATTGAAAGAGAAATGCCTGACAACTTTCCAATCATCATATATAGCCTTTCCTTTGCCTTATAAATTGAGGTAATTTAATAACATGGTAAAAAAAAAATTTTTTCTATATAAGTGCCATAATCATAGACTTTACTTGCAGCACTTTTCTGTCAGTTTGTTCTCCTAGACCAGAATTCTCCTTCATCTTAAAGGAGCTATACAGAAAATATTTCATACTGGCACTAACATATGTTAGCTGATATAAGATGCCCTGCGCTATACATGCTGAAGTCTGTAGAGACTGTTTATTGTAGTTTTTTTTTTTGTTTGTTTCCTGTACATTGTTACAGGGGTGGCCATCATTCCTGAACAGCTGTTAACAGCATTTAGACATATGCTCTACAGCTGCTGAGTATCTCAAAAAACAATATATACTGGAGATGTTTATTGACTTTTATGCCAGAGTTTTCTTGATGTGCTCTGTGACCTATTAAAATCTGAGATTACTTACCAGTAATCGTATTTTACGGAGTCCATGACACCACCCACCGAGAGAGGGGATCCACCCCCAAGGACAGGAAACCTACAGATAAAGAGGGGCGGTCCCCCTCGCCTCCTCAGTTGGGTTACAGAGAAATTGGAGGAACCGCCAGACCGTATAAATACACAAATATAATAACATCAGAAACCGACACCTGCAGGGGTGAAAAGGGCACACAAAACCCTCAGGCAATAAGTGGCATCCTGTGACTAGTGATAACACACTGAAAAAATTACTATCAATAAGACTAATAAAAAGTGTGGGAAGTGAGTGGGTGCTGTCATGGATTCCGTAAAATACGATTACCGGTAAGTAATCTCAGATTTTCCTATTGCCATGACAGCACCGAGAGACTTGCAGAGACCTTCACCTGGGAGGGACCACAGTATTAAGAACCGCTCTCCCGAAGTCGAGGTCAGACGAAGAGGACAGGTCAAGGCGATAGTGCCAAAAAAAGGTAGCTGATGAAGCCCAAGTAGCCGCCCTACAAATAGATTCAATAGAAACATTAGCACGTTCAGCTCAGGAGGCCGACATTGCACGAGTAGAATGGGCATGAACACCATCAGGAGGCTGCTCACCTTTCGCGGAATAGGCCAAGCAGATAGCCTCCCGGATCCATCTGGAGATGGTGCTTTTACTGGTACAAGTTCCCTTACGATACCCCTGGAAAGAAACAAACAAGGCCCTACACTTCTTCCAAGGCCGAGTCCTAGCAATATACTCAAGCACAGTCCTCCTAACATCTAAGGTCTGAAAGGTCAATTCCTCAGGGCTAGTGAGATTGTCACTGAAGGAGGGCAGTATGATTTCTTGGCCTCTATGGAACTTCAAGGGGACCTTAGGGAGATATGAGGTGTCTGTCTTAAGTACCAACCTATCAGAGAACACTAACAGGAACGGGGGTCAATAGACAAGGCCGCCTAGCAGACGTCAAGGCTACCAGTAAGGCTGTGTTCAAAGTCAAGTGCTTGATGGAGGAAAAGGGCAATGGCTAAGAGGGAGGTCCCGTCAAGGTGTCCAAAACCAAATTCAAGTCGCAGGGAGCAAGGCTAGGGATGTGCACCTATACAGTGCAGTCACAAGCCTGAAAAAAAATGGGAAATACACCGGTCACCCGCTATATTCTGACTAAAAAGGGCCCCCAGAGCAGAAACCTGAACCCGAAGAGTACTGACAGCAAGCCCAACTCCCGACCCCTCTGCAGAAATTCCAAAATAGCAGGAATCGGGGCACGGTCAGTGACACTCCCCTGAGTAAAAAGCCAAACCCACAGGTGTATACAGGTTAGAGCAGTGATGGCGAACTCCAGGCCTCGAGTAACGCACACAGTGCAGGTTTTCAGGATTCCTTAGTTTGACAGTTAATAATTTGATTGCCAACTGTCAAATGCAATGGAAATCCTGAAAACCTGAACTGTGTGTGGCACTCGAGGCTTGGAGTTCGCCATCACTGGGTTAGAGGTAACTTCCTTTCTACTGCTGTGGAGGGTTGAAACCAAAGCATAGGAGAACCCCTGCCGTTTCAGAAGCTGCCTCTCAAATTCCAGGCGTTTAGATGAAGGCCCTCCGTCTGCAGGTGAAAAAAACGGACCCTGAGAGAGCAGCCCACGTACCGCCAGGAGAACCCAAGGGTCAGAGACCGACATTGCCTGCAGCCAGAAAAACTATGGTCTCCTGGGCCAAAAGGGGGCTATCAAGAAGACTCTCGCACCCTCCTCCCTGATTTTGCGCAGAACCAGAGGAAGCAGACAGAGTGGAGGAAAAGCATAAGCTAGATGAAAATCCCATGGCCCCCGCAGAGCATCCACCACCTCTGGCCGGTCTGAGGGATGCAGGGAAGCAAAGCGCGGAACCTGCCTGTTCCTCCTGGTCGCAAACAGATCTATCACTGGCATGCCCCAGAGATGCACAATCCCCCGGAACACTTCCCTGTTCAGAACCCACTCCCCCTGTCTGAAAGAGTGGCGGCTGAGAAAGTAGGCTCGGACATTGTCGATACCTCTGATATGTAGGGCCGTCAGGGAGAGAAAATGGACCTCTGCTAGCTGAAATATTGTGGTAGCGGTAGCCAGTAGGGAAGGTGACCGGGTCCCCCCCTGGTGATTTAGGTAAGCCATTACTGTAGTGTTGTCCGACTGAATCCTGATATGGGAGTTGCGTAGGCGGGGCAAAAACTGGAGAAAAGCATACTGGACTGCCCGTAACTCCTTCAAATTTGAAAACCCCAATTCCTCCTCTGGAGATCACCGACCCTGGGCCAGGCGAGGTCCCAAATGAGCCCCCCACCCTGAGGGACTGGCAACGGTTTTCACTACAAAGTCCGGAGCAATGACCCAGGGCACCCCGCGTGTCAGGTGACGTGGACCCATCCACCAGGACAGAGGCCGTGGCGGCCGGGGACAGATGGAGACAACCCTCCAAACACCCCTGCAGAGAGTCTCCAGCCCTGAGCACGTCCTGTTGGAGACAGCGAGAGTGGAACTGCGCCCACGGGACAGCCGGAATACATGACGACAGAGTCCCCAGCAGAGACATGGCCTGACGTAGCGATGGATTGTTCATGGCCCCGCTACCTTGCATCGTACTGCAGAGACTTTGACAGGTGGCAGAAAACACTTTTGGTCAAGGGAGTCCAACAGAAGTCCCAAAAAGGTCTGGACCTGAACTGGATGGAGCCTTGACTTTTGGACATTGATGAGCCATCCCAAGGCCTGTAGGGAGGATATGACATGATTCAGATGGGAAGTACACTGCCCCTCAGAGTTCCCAACAATCAAAAAATCATCCAAATACGGAACTATGAGAGTATCCTGTTGTCTCACATATGCCATTACTTCAGCCATCACCTTGGTAAAAACACGAGGAGCCATGGAAAGGCCGAACGGCATGGCGGCAAACTGCAGATGGCGAACCTGACCCTCCAAGGCCACTGTCACTCTGAGGAACCTCTGGTGAGCTGGATGAATAGGCAGATGGTAGTAGGCGTCTTTTAAGTTGAGTACCGCCATAAAACACCTAGGGAATAGAAGGCAAATGGCAGATTGAATGGATTTTAAAGCACTGGAATCAGAGGAAGGAGTTTAATTTTCGAAGATTAATAGTTCTAAATGAACCATATGGTTTAGAAACCAGAAATAAAGGGGAATAAAACCCCCTTACTTCCTGGTCCCCCGGAACCGCTACCAACACTTGTTTACGTAACAAGCCCTTGACATCCAACTCCAGTGCCTGCTGCTGGCAGGACTAGAAAGAATAGTTTGAAAAAAGGAGTCCCCTGGGACCCTCACAAAATCAAATGTAAGGCCAGATGAAGTGAGGCCGAGGATCTATTGGCTATTTGAAATTTGGGACCATTGTTGGAAAAAATGAGCCAATCGTCCACCGACAGGTGGATCATAATCAACGGAGCTTGGGCAGGGTCTTGGAGGATGAGGAACCACCATAATAAGCACCTCTCTGTTTATTCTTTGCCGTATCCCACTTGGTGTTTGACTGCTGCCTGGTAAACTGGCGTTTCCGGAAGACTCTCCTGTAGTTAGGGACAGAAGGATTAGGTAGCCCCTTGTTTACTTCTCCTGCCTTAGAAAGAATATCATTAAGCACGGAGCCGAAAAGGTACTCAAACGGGATCGCACATAACTTGTTTTTAGCATGGGCATCCCCTTTCCACTTTTTAAGCCACAAACATCTGCGGACCGCATTAGAAAGCCCAGCTGATCTAGCTGCCAGGCGGAGATAACTAGCTGATGCATCTGCCAGATATGCTGAGCCACTCCGGATCTGAGGAATAGCGGCCAACAACCTGTCTCACGGCACCCTGGACCGTATCTGCTGTTCCAACTATACCAACTGGGAACGGGCTACGCAAGTAGAAGCAATGGCTGGCTTAAGTGCCCCAATACCAGTCTCCCAGGATTTTTTCAACAGGGTATCAGCTTTTCTATCAGAGTGGTCCCTCAACAACCCCCCATCCTCCAAAGGTAACACATTCTTTTTGGACGAAGATGCCACAGCCGCATCAACCTTAGGGATCTTAGACCACTTCATTAACTCTGAATCGTCAAAGGGGTATTTTCTTTTTGAAGAGGAGGGCAAAAACCCCCTGGAGTCTTGCCTTTCCCACTCTGATTTGATCAAGGACTTAATGGCCTCAATGACAGGAAAAACACGTCTCTTTTTTGAGACAACCCTGCAAACATGACGTTCTGAGCGGACCGTGCTTCCTTAGTGTCCACAATCCCCATGTTGGCACGGACAGACTTCACCAGGCCGTCCATTTCTTGTATGGCAAAACAAGAACCTCCCTCATCCTCAGACGAGGAGCCTGAATGGGATGATTGAACGAGACCTTCCTCCTAGGAATCAACATCTGACCGACAGGGAGACTGATGGAGAGGAGCAGGCACACAGGGTTGCTGAATCTGGGAAAGGGAAGTCCTGATCTCATCCCGTATAAAGGTTTTAAGGCCCCGTCACATGGGGTGACATCGCCGCCAATTACATAGGTGACGTAAGGGCGTGGCCTATCAGCGGCGACATCGCCCCTACGTCGCCTTACGTAAAGAGGTGATGTCGAGGCTGCCGGGAGGTCTCCTGGTTTCAGAGCAGTGCTCTGAAACCAGGCGACCGATCTGGGGCGATGTGCACACATCGCCCTATGTAACTGGCCGCCGGCGACCTGTCAGGCGATGGGAGCCATAGGCTCCCATTGTCCTGCATCGCCGCTGGGGTTTTCAGACACCCCGGCGGCGATGCCGCCTGTCAGCTCGCTGGCGCGGGGCTGGAGATGTCGTCCCATGTAAATGGGGGACGGCGACGCTGGAGGGGCGGCAAAAACGTGCGCGCACCCGCCCCCCGACATCTCCAGCCCCGTTGCCAGGTGTGACGGGGCCTTTAAGGTCTGCTGTACGTATAGGGGCTTCTTTGTCAAGAGTCACAGCAATACAGGAGTGGCATAACCGCTGCTCATAGTTGGCGGACAGGGGCAATTCACACAAGGCACAAAACGTATGTTTCGGCTTTTCTGATCTCTTTTTAGGCTGGCCAGAAGTACAATGAGAGAGAGAAGGAGACAGAGAGAAAGATGGTTGATTGGCATACTGCATGAACATGCACAACTCCCCCCTAATGCTGACAAACAGGTACTGGTTCAGGAGGTGGAGATCCAGCCTTGGACTTGGACCCCTTAGAACTTTCAGTGGAGCGCTCCTCACAGGCACTGGCGGACTTGGACGCCTGTTTGCTGCCGCTGTTGCTCCTACTGACTGGCTGGCTGACACCCTCTGGGTGCCCCTCCGCATCTCTTGGGGAAGATATGTCGGGCACATCCACAAGGCCCCAGCCGCCGGTTTTGAATGGCGTTCTCTCTGTCGTCAGACACTCCCTCCTCCGGCCCGTCGGAAGTGACGCAGGGTGGCACATCTCCTCACCCAGCCCGCCCTGCGTCACTGGACAAGCACTGGGGACGGCCTCAGGCATCGCCCGCACGACCAACAGCGTCACCACCCAGACCCTGGGTTGTGCTGACAGAACCAGCCGACGAGGGAGGTTGCAGGACCAGGGCTCCGACGCCCGCCTCCAAGACCCGGATTCCACAGACCTCACTTGGCCCCGCATGGAAGCCTCAGGCCCTAAGTAAGAAGATCATTATCTCTAGATTCCCCTCACAAGCACAGGAAACCAAATGAGGTGGCAAGGGGGACCGCCCCTTTTTATCTGTAGGTTTCCTGTCCCTTGGGGGCAGATCCCCTCTCTCGGTGGGTGCTGTCATGGCGATAGGAAAAAAGGTATTATGTAAAGTGAAAGTGAGCTGTAACCATAATCTATTGCGAATGGTGGATACTTTGATGTCTACATATAGTGGATACAGTGTATTGTAATCCTGTCTAAGGTGAGAATGAGATCACTGCTGAAGTGATTGCCACACAAACAGGAGCTTATTTTGAAGCTATGTTCGCACACTGCACATTTTTTGCGCTTTTTTGCGCTTTTTTGCATGGTCGCTATTAGCAGCGTTTTGCACCCCCGCAAAAAAGAAGCAGTGCTTTCACACAGCATGCTTTTTTACGGGCGCAGGGGGAGAAGTGATGTCACAGAGGGGAGGAAGAATCCTGGTTCCTCCTCCCTTCTGTGACATGTCTGCCAACCCCCATCTGATTTCGCAGTGTATTAATACTGTTGTGGCCAAATGTATTGACACCCCTGCAAGTCTGTCAGATAATACTCAGTTTCTTCCTGAAAATGATTGCAATCACAAATTCTTTGGTATTATTATCTTCATTTAATTTGTCTTCAATGAAAAAAACACAAAAAGAATTGTCCTAAAGCCAAATTGGATATAATTCCACACCAAACATAAAAAAGGGTGTGGACAAGAGTATTGGCACTGTTAGAAAAATCATGTGATGCTTCTCTAATTTGTGTAATTAACAGCACCTGTAACTTACCTGTGGCACCTAACAGGTGTTGGCAATAACTAAATCATGCTTGCAGCCAGTTGACATGGATTAAAGTTGACTCAACCTATGTCCTGTGTCCTTGTGTGTACCACATTGAGCATGGAGAAAAGAAAGAAAGAAGACCAAAGAACTGTCTGAGGACTTGAGAAACCAAATTGTGAGGAAGCATGAGCAATCTCAAGGCTACAAGTCCATCTCCAAAGACCTGAATGTTCCTGTGTCTACCGTGCGTAGTGTCATCAAGAAGTTTAAAGCCCATGGCACTGTGGCTAACCTCCCTAGATGTGGACGGAAAAGAAAAATTGACGAGAGATTTCAACGCAAGATTGTGCGGATGGTGGATGAAGAACTTCGACTAACATCCAAACAAGTTCAAGCTGCCCTGCAGTCCGAGGGGACAACAGCATCAACCCGTACTATCCGCCGGCGTCTGAATAAAAAGGGACTGTATGGTAGGATACCCAGGAAGACCCCACTTCTTACCCCGAGACATAAAAAAGACAGGCTGGAGTTTTCCAAAACATACCTGAGAAAGCCTAGAACGTTTTGGAAGAATGTTCTCTGGTCAGATGAGACAAAAGTAGAGCTTTTTGGGCAAAGGCATCAACATAGAGTTTACAGGAGAAAAATAGAGGCATTCAAAGAAAAGCGCACGGTCCCTACAGTCAAATATGGCAGAGGTTCCCTGATGTTTTGGGGTTGCTTTGCTGCCTCTGGCACTGGACTGCTTGACAGTGTGCATGGCATTATGAAGTCTGAAGACTACCAACAAATTTTGCTGCATAATGTAGGGCCCAGTGTGAGACAGTTGGGTCTCCCTCAGAGGTCAATGGTCTTCCAGCAGGACAATGACCCAAAACACACTTCAAAAAGTACTAGAAAATGGTTTGAGAGGAAGCACTGGAGACTTCTAAGGTGGCCAGCAATGAGTCTAGACTTGAATCCCATAGAACACCTGTGGAGAGATCTAAAAATGGCAGTTTGGAGAAGGCACCCTTCAAATATCAGGGACCTGGAGCAGTTTGCCAAAGAAGAATGGTCTAAAATTCCAGCAGAGCATTGTAAGAAACTCATTGATGGTTACCTGAAGAGGTTGATCGCAGTTATTTTGGCTAAAGGTTGTGCAACCAAGTATTAGGCTGAGGGTGCCAATACTTTTGTCTGACCCATTTTTGGAGTTTTGTGTGAAATGATCAATGTTTTGCTTTTTGCTTCATTCTCTTTTGTGTTTTTTCATTGAAGACAAATTAAATGAATATAATAATACCAAAGAATTTGTGATTGCAATCATTTTCAGTAAGAAACTGAGTATTATCTGACAGAATTGCAGGGGTGTCAATACTTTTGGCCACAACTGTATACACTGCGAAATCTAAATTAAAGAAAGCCAGAGGTATTAAAAATAATAAATAACGAATACTTACCTCTCCGCCAGCTTGTTCGGGCTATCCGGAGCCAGGTACCGATCTGACAAGACCTGGCATAATGTTATAGGGCGCTGATTGGCCGCTAGCGTTTATGTGATATGCACGTCACGTGACGCCGGCCCCTATGGGAGAAAGCGTCGGCGCTGCTGCGTAAAGAATTGACATGTCAATTCTTTTTACGCCCGCGCTTTCTATCACAAAAGCGCAGCGTATTTTTACGCTGTGTCTGTACGGCAAATTGAATTTCCCATTCACTTTGCCGACAGAAACAAGGCACATTGCGCATTTTTGAAAAGCGCGCGCAAAAAAGCATTAAAAAATGCGCAATGTGTGAACGTAGCCTAAATCTGGCTGAAGAACCCGGCATTACCCAGGTTACAGTAATAAATAGAGTGTAATAAAAGGTGCGAGGATAACCAGAGGGGGCAGAGCCATATGAATCCAGGACATAATGAAGGGACGTGGCTATGGACAGACTTACAGCTTTATGTATTAACTTAGGCTCAGTGGCCAGAGTACAGGCTGCAAGATTCTAGGATATTTTTTATACAAAAACACAATTGTTTGCGCCAAACTGCTTTTTGTAAATTATGGGGTCGGTCAATATTCCCCTCTGCTCACCTTCTAATGTGCCTGTCCGCACAACTGGAGTGAGGGTTTATAGTTCTCCCAGCTGGGCTCTCCTTATTATGCTCCGAGCGACATGGTGGAATGGGTACGTATTCCTCGTGGATCTCGGTATCACGTGACAGCTCAGGGGGAGTGGTGGTGTGATGTCTGCCAGGTCCTGGAGCCCCAAAGCTGCTGTGCATCACACTTCCCGGCAGGGAACAAATTTGTAGCTCCTCACTGAGGGAAAGAGCGCGACAGGACCTGCCGTGACGTCAGCACCACGTGATCTGCAGTGAGCGTAGGGTACTAGCGTAGGATATTTTTTATAGAAGTACTCCCGTGAATATTTTATTTAATTAAATCTGTGTATATGTGAATGTAGTGTAAATCTTATATATAAATACCGGAGGGATTTGTGACGTCACATCCGTCACTTTGTCCCAGCATCCGGTCACTCTGCCCAGAGGTACACCCCGCTCAGGGTGACCCAAGATGGCGGCCGTAAGCGGGAGCCGGGACTCATAGAGCCCGCTACGCTTACGGACGCCCCTAACACACACACACACACACACACCACACACACAGTCGGCTATACTTACCACCTCCCCTCCGTCTTCGTCGCCGCCCCTGGAGAACTGGATCCAATATGGCATCCGGGAAGTCTCGCGAGACTTCCCGGACGCCATATTGGATCCATGGCTCCAGGGGCGGCGACATACTTTCTCCAAGATGGCGTCCGCGAGACTTCCCGGACGCCATATTGGATCCAGAGCTCCGGGGGCGGCGACATGGCGGCGGAGGAGGAGGATACAGCTGGATCGCGCCGCTGGAGCCCGGAGAGGTGAGAAGAAAAGATGCTTAGCTAATTTTAACCCCTGCCGTCTGAAGGAGAGGAAGGGGAGAGGGGAGCACCGGGGCTTGCAAGGGGGAGAACAGCACTGTCACCTCTGTGTGTATTGTACCAGCACCATTGTCACCTCTGTGTGTATTGGACCAGCACCATTGTCACCTCTGTGTGTATAGCACCTGCAGCACCATTGTCACCTCTGTGTGCATACTACCAGCAGCACCATTGTCAACTCTGTGTGCATAGTACCTGCAGCACCATTGTCACCTCTGTGTGTATTGTACCAGCACCATTGTCACCTCTGTGTGTATAGAACCTGCAGCACCATTGCCACCTCTGTGTGTATTGTACCAGCACCATTGTCACCTCTGTGTGTATAGCACCTGCAGTACCATTGTCACCTCTGTGTGTATAGCACCTGCAGCACCATTGTCACCTCTGTGTGTTTAGTACCTGCAGCACCATGGTCACCTCTGTGTGTATAGTACCTGCAGCAGCACCATTGTCACCTCTGTGTGTATTGTACTAACCGCACTATCATCTGTGTGTATACTACCACCAGCATCAGCACTGTCACCTGTGTGTATTGTACCAGCAGCATTGTCACCTGTGTGTATAGCACCTGTAGCACCATTGTCACCTCTGTGTGCATAGTACCTGCAGCACCATTGTCACCTCTGTGTGTATTGTACCAGCACCATTGTCACCTCTGTGTGTATAGTACCTGCAGCACCATTGTCACCTCTGTGTGCATAGCACCTGCAGCACCATTGTCACCTCTGTGTATTGTACCAGCACCATTGTCACCTCTGTGTGTATAGCACCTGCAGCACCATTGTCACCTCTGTGTGTATTGTACTAACCGCACTATCAACTGTGTGTATACTACCACCAGCATCAGCACTGTCACCTGTGTGTATAGTACCACCAGCACTGTCACCTGTGTGTATTGTACCAGCAGCATTGTCACCTGTGTGTATAGCACCTGCAGCACCATTGTCACCTCTGTGTGTATAGTACCTGCAGCACCATTTTCACCTCTGTGTGCATAGTACCTGCAGCACCATTTTCACCTGTGTGCATAGTACCTGCAGCACCATTGTCACCTCTGTGTGTATTGTACCAGCACCATTGTCACCTCTGTGTGTATAGTACCTGCAGCACCATTGTCACCTCTGTGTGTATTGTACCAGCACCATTGTCAGCTCTGTGTGTATAGCACCTGCAGCACCATTGTCACCTCTGTGTGTATAGTACCTGCAGCACCATTGTGACCTCTGTGTGTATTGTACTAACCGCACTATCATCTGTGTATACTACCACCAGCACCAGCACTGTCACCTGTGTGTATAGTACCACCAGCACTGTCACCTGTGTGTATTGTACCAGCAGCATTGTCACCTGTGTGTATAGCACCTGCAGCACCATTGTCACCTCTGTGTACATAGTACCTGCAGCACCATTGTCACCTCTGTGTGCATAGTACCTGCAGCACCACTGTCACCTCTGTGTATAGTACCTGCAGCACCATTGTCACCTCTGTGTGCATACTACCTGCAGCACCATTGTCACCTCTGTGTGCATAGTACCTGCAGCACCATTGTCACCTCTGTGTGTATAGTACCTGCAGCACCATTGTCACCTCTCTGTGTATAGTACCTGCAGCACCATTGTCACCTCTCTGTGTATAGTACCTGCAGCACCATTGTCACCTCTGTGTGTATACTACCTGCAGCATCATTGTCACCTCTGTGTGCATAGTACCTGCAGCACCATTGTCACCTCTGTGTGCATTGTACCAGCACCATTGTCACCTCTGTGTGCATAGTACCTGCAGCACCATGGTCACCTCTGTGTGCATACTACCTGCAGCACCATTGTCACCTCTGTGTGTATTGTACCAGCACCATTGTTCTTTGATCCACCCTTCCACGTCACGGCAAATCTCATTAGGGTGGTCTTACTCTTGAATGCCCCAGGTAAGTGCTGCTTTTAATGTTTCTGTTTTTTATCTATCTGGAGGCCATATCACACATCATAAATAAAATAAATGATAGAGTAGGATCACCCTAATGAGATTTGCCTTGATGTGACAGGGTGGCTCAAATATTGATCAATCATTTGATAAAAATCTTAAAAAACTTTTTTAACATAAAAAGAATTTTGAATGAATATGTACAGTTGCACGCTTTGCAATGAATGCTATCCTCAGGTAGTGCTGGCTTTCCCTGGTTTTTAAGTGTATTAATATACTCGCCTTCAGCTGGGATCCAGTGCTGTTCTGTTCCTCTTATCTGTGATATCACCGCAATTCAGACTACCCAGTTCATTCTGCGCAAGCCAGAAGCATCTCTTACAATGTAAGACAATGGAGCCTCATTCTGACACTCCATAATCTTATATTGTACAAGACCACTTCTGGGTCACAGAGTGCAGTGTAACCTGAAGACTCTTTGCAGAGCGGTGAAATCACTAAAGCTGCTTTCACATCAGCATTTTTGCCTGTTCGCGGCAGATCTATCAGGTTTGCCATATCTGCCGTGTAACAGCTCACTTGCAATCAGGTGCGGCAAGTGCAGTTTTATCGCATACAGCAAAGCCAGCGCTTGCG
Source organism: Allobates femoralis (assembly GCA_033576535.1). Classification (NCBI taxonomy): domain Eukaryota; kingdom Metazoa; phylum Chordata; class Amphibia; order Anura; family Aromobatidae; genus Allobates; species Allobates femoralis. The sequence continues at coordinate 247,819,512 of JARQOC010000001.1, forward strand.
GTAAAGGAAAAAAACCGTTTTTTTTTGCACTGGCGCAAGCGCAGGATCTGCCGGATCCGGCAAAACCGTACTTGCTGCACCTGACCACAAGTACCATAAAGAATGATTAGGGCTTCCCGCAAGTGTTCCATTACGTCGCAGATGCGGCAAATTTGCCAGATTTAACTCATGAAAGAATAAAGTTACATTAAAACCAAGCACAACATTGTTTTTCTTATGGAATTCTCAATAAGTTTGATTTGTCACATGACCCTCTACCCACTGAAAAAAATAAAGTTGGATCCAAAATAGCCGACTTCAAAATGGCCACCATGGTCACCACCCATCTTGAAAAGTTTTCCCCCTCCCATATACTAATGTGCCACAAACAGGAAATTGATATCACCAACCATTCCCATTTTATTTAAGTTCATCCATGTAAATGGCGCACACTGTATATTAATAGGAGTGCTTCCACTAAAGATCTAATAATGATATGAAATAATTTAAAACAGGTTTTCCCACAAACAAAGTTAATTTAAAATTAAATTTTAATCATAAGGTTTTGGAATAATAATAATTTCCACAATTGGATGTGTTTAAAAAAATGTTCCTGAACTGAGATAATTTTAGATTTGTGTCCCTGCTATGTACTATGCAATTTTTGTTTCTGGCCATACAGGGACATAGTCTGATCATACCACATCAGAGGAGGGCAGGGGAGGATGAAATAAAAGTATACAGGCATTACAGCAAAGGATCACAAATTATTATCATATTCAAAAAAGAATCTGCTGTAATCTCATGCTGTAATGTCTCTATACTCATTTGCTTCCTCCCCTGCCCAAGAGATGTGGTAAGCAGACCGTGTACTGTGCACAGTCAGAAACAAGAATCAAACTTTTTTTTTATTCAGATAAATTTTTATTGAACAAATAATCAGACATACATGAAAATGTCCAGTATATACATTTTGTCATTAAATCTCTGAAACCCCTTTCCCCCTCCCCTCCCTCCCCCCTCACCCTTCCCCGACAGCAATCACCAGTAACAAATCATATCAACAATTTTTAAAGTATATCTCAATACAGTCTTCCTCCCTCCATTCCTTCTTTCCTTCATACACCCCCGATTTACATTTATATATTCATCTCTTCCTACGTACCATATTCTAGCCATGGAGACCAAATCTTAGTGTATACATTGTCCCTCCCACGTCTGCGATATATGTTACTCTCCATCTTGGAGACATAGCTTGCCTGTGTCAGAAACTCTCTCCTGGACGGAGGTTCCTCTCTGATCCAGAATCTGGCTATTAGTTTTCTTGCTATGAATAACAGTCTTGCGATGGCTATTTTTGAGTTGGAGTCAAGAATCAAACTTTACGTAGCAGGGACACATAAGATTATCTGAGCGCAGGAACATTTTTTTTTTTTAAACACATTCAATCGTGGAAATTATTACTATAACAAGATCTATTGATTGAAATGAACTTTAAAATTAACTTAGTTCATGGGAACACCCCTTTAAAAACAAAATCAACAAACATTTAAAGAGAATATTTAAAGGGGTTTTACCAAAATGGCCACACTGGTGGAATTCCAAAGGGGTGTACAAAAGGAAGGAAGAGAAGCAGCGGCTAACAGCCTGCAGAGATCACAAGACATACCGTAATAATGTCACTTGAGCCCCAGGAGAACCAATGCCAACACTGCTGGAACGGCACCTGCACTGGAGTTGAGCATAAGTGGAAACATGGTATAAGGGAGAAACATGGTGGTTGAGAAGGGGTTGGCCTGGTAGTGGATAACAAGTCATTTTAACATTAATTTAAGACCACTACTTCGGAGGAACTTGTAGCTGCAGTTGACTCGACACTAGCCTATTTTTCACATGATCTGAACAGCTTAGTCTGTCAAATTCTTCATTCAGATGATATTTTTATACAGATGGCAGACATAGTAATAAAACCAATAACCTAGATAAAAAAGAGTGAAATATTTTATTGGGATGATAAATCTCTAGGAGCATGTTAAAACAAATAATGATTTCACTTATTTTGATCACAGTAAACCATAAAAGGATTACACCGCTACGCTCAATTTAAAAAAAAAATCAGCTTCAAAATGTTTTTTTTCTCGAAAAAAAACAAAACCATACAAATGCAATTAAATAACATAACAATGTTAAACACAAAGTAGACAATAGCAAAGTTTTTACCCCTCCCAAATGTAAAATGTGCTAAAATCTGCAACTTTCTAGATGGTTATGCCTCATCCCCCAATATGAGACTGCATACAGAATAGGTAAAGGAGTCTAACGCTCAATGTCAAACAAACTTTCTATTGTTCCTATTCCTTATTGGTAAAGCATTTGGCAATAGGTTGAACAGATATTCTACAGATACAATCTTCCTTGTGCCTTCAGATATATGCAGAATGGGATCAAATCATTCTTGATGTATTATGAGCACGTTTCCATTGTGTTTTGTGAGTAGGATGTAAAAATACTTAAAATAATCAAAAAGCAGCAGTTTAAAGGGAAGTAATGGGTGTATTCATTAAAAGCATGTTGAGGAACAGAACAATACTTCTATACATGCATGAATTTTATTACACATAATCATATCTAGACAAAAAAGTCCCATAATTACAATTCCTAAGTACACAGCTCCCATCCTCAGTGCATTAATTCCCAAAACACTAGCATGAAAATATTGTTCTCCAATGCTATTAAGCACCAATAGTAAGTCAACAGACCAATAACATTCTTCAATATGAAAAAAGACATTTTATCCGAGTCACCAAACAAGGTATTATTGTTCTGCACATTCTTAGTATTTACAATGCCACAGGAGTCATACAACTAGTTCCGGACGAGCCCATACGAATATTGCGGTAATGTTCATCTTCTGGATGGTAAGGAGGAGGCATGGGCTGTCTGATGGTCGACAAGGCAGAATTCAGAAGAAAAACAAAAATGTATATAGTTCCAGTATTGTAAATGTATGTGCTGTCTACAGTCTTCAAAAGGAGGCAGTTATTGAATGTTTCTGGCTGTCCTCTAATAAAAAAAAAAACTATTGAGGAAACCTATTTCACCCTAAAGGAGCAACATGTCTTACAAGTCAGATCTAACTGTGATCACTTCTGAGTGTCACCGAGCACTGAGAATGCAGCAACCGACGTTTCCAGTTTCAGGTTCAAAAACAAATCTTTAAATTTCACCATGATAAATGCATTTGTCCGAGGACTTCTCTAATGTTAGTACCAGTACTCAGCATAGAATGGATTGTAAAATATAGAAATATACCAAAAAGACAATGACAAAGTGGATGACAACAACGCACAAAAGGGACTGTAATGGATAGAAAGGCAATATCTACTGGAATTAAAGAATGAAATGAATGGCCAGGTCCACATCTCGGGGAATGATTCAGGAAAGACTGGCAGTACCATATTACCTGTATAATGATTATAATATCGCATTACCATGATGATGGACGATTCCACCCATTACCACTGTGCTCAACTGCTACATCTCAAACCGCCACTGAGAGACGCACAGAAGAAACTCAATTTCTACCAGAAGTAACATTGGCATAAATTAGAAGTGTGGGATTATCCTAGTAATCTGGTATTACTTTGTCTACAATATATACACTGTAGCAATTATTTGCTCAGGATTTATGGGCTCTGTATACACTTGAGGGTATGCATCGAATCCCAAGCATCTGATGGCCATGAAGGTTATATTTCAATCTTACATCACTTTAATTTATAGCAAAGGTTTACTTGAAATAATATAAATCTTATTGTTTAGTAAAGTACCGTAATCACTAATGCAATATAAGGGGCCTTTCACACTTGCGTTTTTTTTCCTGATTTGGAAGATCAGGAAAAAACCTGATTCTTACAGGATTCATTTTTTTTGCCCATTCTCTTTAATGATTTCAGGAAAAAAACATGAAGCAACAACATTCTACCTGACAAAATTAAAGTGAATGGGCAAAATACTGTAAGAATCGAGTTTTTTCCTGTTCTTCCAAACCAGGAAAAAAACGCAAGTGTGAAAGGTCCCTAAATGGGATATTTTGGTGTTGCTATAGGGCACATTTCTTAAAAGGAACCTTACAGGGTTCCCATGTCCTCCAAACCACCAGCATGTGTATATTCATATATAAATACTCTGCCTAATAAGCCCGACCTACTATACAATCCTATTAACATGTGCCAAAAACTATTTTTAAGTTTTCAATATGCAAATAGCTTTCAGACTAATCAATAGGGCAATGGTTTCCACAGACTAATAGTACCACTCTCTAAGTTATGATGCTCTTGTGGGCGTAATAACATGATCTACAAGAGCCAGCGTCATTGTGATCTCTCTGAAAATCTTGCTCATGCGCACAGCTTCCTTTCTTACAAGCCTCTTTCATTGCACTTCTATATCTGGGTGTACACTTCCTGGCTTCTGAGGTGCAATGACTAGTAAGAAAGGCAGTTAGGCACACGCATGAGATTTGTAGACAGATGGCGATGACGCTGGCTCTTGCAAATCACGTTATTATGCCACATGGTTTGTGAGATGACAAGTCTGGAGAAGCTAACGGAATTTAAAAATAGTTTTTTGACACACCTTTTTATGAGTTATAAAGTAGAAAGGGCTTGTTATAAGCAGGGTTTTTCTGTATATAAATGTACACATGCTAGTGGTTAGTAGGGCATAGGAGACCTGTCAGCTTCCCTTTAAAGGGAAAAAGAACGTAATAAAGGCGCTTTAAATGCTAATTTATACAGAGTAACTAATATATTTATAATAGGCTGGATGCCTATGATAGTTTTGCAGTGAGTAAAGGGCCTACTTCAAATGCTAAACCAGCCCCCTCCTCTGTGATTCCAGAAGTAGCTGCAGCCAATCCCTTCACAAACACTGACGCAGGGAACGCTGACCTGTGTACAAGAACAACCACAAAAGCATCGGCACCTGGCCAAATAGTTACATAACTGACTAATTTACTTCTATTTAAAGCTAATTTATAAATACATATATATATTTGGAAAACCACTGTTGTCACCACCTACAACAGAGAAACTGCTAAGGGTAACTTGCTACAAACAAGGCCAAAAAGCAGCAGCTGTAAATGCAGATTTCATTACCTGAACAGCAATATTACAACAACTCTACCACCAAAATATTGTTCCTACTGCTTTTAAGTCAAACTTTTGCAGAGCGTTGGATGTGCACATAGAGTCTTTTTCAGGCAGATTACATAAAGAATCCACCTAAAAAGTGCCACATTAAATTAATATAGTGCTCTTTAAAGTGACAATGGTCAGATCTACAGAGCTACTGCCACGCTGCAGACTGCTAGCGGCATCATAGAATCCACAGTTCAGACCGGTGACACAACGACTCTGGTCTGAACTGTGAATCCCACAACGCCTGTAGAAAGCAGGAAACCGCGAGGCAGATAAGGGGGGCACTACAGAAGATGAACACATCACCATCTTATCGCATTTTACCCTGCGAACTACAATGGTAGCATCATTAGAAAAGCAATATTAGGTGCTGCCAAGCCTTGCCTCCAATATGTAGATGTACAGACTAAATAATTCCAACTGTGAGGTAAAATAATCACTGAATCAGTGCGAATTTCTCTAGCAAAAACTGACATCTGGCCTCCCATTTTTTCTCTTTTTTTTAAGTAAATGCATATATTGTTCAGGAAAAAGCAAATTTAAAAAAGGGGATCTCACGTCCTTGTATACTTGGCTCCTGTTTTAAATGTGGTCACTGTACTGGGTGGTCTTCAGGAGAGCATCTCCTATGGTAAATGGTATGAAGAATCGTGCTAGAGTCACCATTACCAGTCTTTATATTCTTATTTACAGAGCAAGCAAGTACTTTGGTACATAACAGACAGCTGCACACTGTCATACTGATCGAGATGAACAGTATTTACCGTGGCTCAGACAATGGGCTTCATCATCCAGTCCTGTATCACATAATCAACACATCCAGAAGCTTTAGCTACAGAAAATCAATGTGTGGACCCACAAGGAAAGTCATCATTTAAGACCATAACCTGTAGCCCCAGTATTCACTGACGGGAGGAGGAGATGATGTACAACATTACATGTTATGATCAGGTCAGGCCAGCTGACCTCAACCATCTTGTTAGCAAACTTGTCAGGGTCCTTAACTAAGCAACCTACTAACTAAACTGCTAGAAATGGTACACCAAGATAATGGTGCGGACTAAATCGCATGAAGAATCCATAAAAACCAGGGCTTAAGAAGATTTACAAATTTCGTTATAATCCATTTTGCAAAAAAGGAATTAAACCCCAGGAATTTGAGAAAGTGGCTAGTTTTTCCATAAATATAAATAACAAATCTACACGGTATCTGTACTCACAAATTGGATGATATAAATTATTTTCCAGTAAAAGGGAAAAAAATTAGGAAAAAAAAAACAAATGAAAACCAAAAACATATAAATACAGCTCAAAATACAATGGCAGCTAACACTTTATTACCACATCATTTGAGAATTCTTGTCAATGAGGTATTACATAGATGTCTGGCATTGTCCTCTCTCTACTGGAAATATCGGAGACCAGCAACCAGAAAAAATTTCTCCAGAAAGACTTCAGAGTCCAGAACTGCAATGTGGGCTGCTCGTCCGATTAGGGAATTTGCTGTGTTAGGTAATGCGTGAATGACATCATATCGCACAAGATTGCAGTCCTTATTCTGCAGAACAGGTAAAAGGAGGTTTTGGATCATTTCAGCATACACTGGTCCTGGAAAACACAAAAACAGGACAGAGGAAGTCAAAAAAGGCAGATGGAGCAAGAATGAATGAATGAAGCACATGTAGGGGTACCGGTACACTTGGTGACGTTCCAGCGATCCTGACAATGACACGACCTGGTAGGGATCGCTGGAGTGTCGCTATGTGGTCGCTGGTGAGATGTCAAACAGTCGGATCTCACCAACAATGCAGCAACGATACGGCGGTCGTTGGGAACCTGTCACTCTCAGGTGTAGTATTGAGATCGTTGGTCATTGTCCCTGTCACACAAAGTGATGCACGCTGCCCAGCGGGAACGCGACGACCAAAGAATGGTCCACAACAGTTTGTAACGATCAGCGATCTCACATCAGGAACCTGGTCGCTGCTACGTGTCAAACGTAGTGAGATTGCTGTTGAGGTGGTTGCTGCTGAGGTGGTTGTTGCTTCACAAAACTTGTGACTCAGCAGCAATTTCGCTAGCGATCTCGCTTAGTGTGACAGGGGCTTAGGACTGTGTTCTGTTTATTTACCGCTGTAGACATCAGGCTGGAGCCACACTTGTGTGTGACTTGAACAAGCCTTGCATCGCTTCACCTGGCATGGCCGCCCGCTTTCCAGATAGGAGTGCATCAGTTGCATATACAGTACAGACCAAAAGTTTGGACACACCTTCTCATAAAAAGAGTTTTCTTTATTTTCATGACTATGAAAATTGTAGATTCACACTGAAGGCATCAAAACTATGAATTAACATATGTGGAATTATATACTTAACAAAAAAGTGTGAAACAACTGAAAATATGTCTTATATTCTAGGCTCTTCAAAGTAGCCACCTTTTGCTTTGATTACTGCTTTGCACACTCTTGGCATTCTCTTGATGAGCTTCAAGAGGTAGTCATCGGAAATGGTCTTCCAACAGTCTTGAAGGAATTCCCAGAGATGCTTAGCACTTGTTGGCCCTTTTGCCTTCACTCTTCAGTGAGGAAACAGGACACCTTCCTGAGCAGAGGAAGGGAGTCGAGGAGCTCCTCTCTAGGGGTGCCCTGAGAAATATGGGACTCCAAATGGATCCAACCATTTCAGCAGGGACCTGGAGACACAAGTGGAGGCGATGTTAGCCTGAATGGTGGAAGAGGACGCCTCCCATGAACGCTTCATAAAGCTCTTAATTTTCCGATCCATCTGATCCCGAAGCTGGGAAGTGTCCTCAAAGGGGAGGGCAGTCTTTTTTGCACACGGGCAACCTGCACATTCAACTTAGGCTCATCCCAGTGAATCTCATTGTCCTCAAGAGGGAAACGACGACCGGGATCACTCCTGGATCTTTTGTCAGGGAATTCCCACTCTTGTGAAATCAAATTAAAAATGGTAGAATGGACTGGGAACCCGACCTGTTTGGCCGATTTAAAGCCAGAAAACATTTAATCCTGCACTGAGGAAGGACCTGCTCCTCCTCTAATCCCAGGTGCTCCTCATGGCCCCAATCAGCTCCCCCATGTCCTCAGAGGGGAATAGGAAACGGATAAGGGCAGCCTGCTTGGAAGCTAAGACATCATTGGGGCCCTCAGAGTCTGCATCCCTGATATCTTCAGAGACTGAAGGGGCAGCCTGGAGTTTCTGTTTCTTAGGAGGGGAAGGACCAGGAACAGGGGCGGACAGAGACAGGGAGGCAAGGGAAGCCTGAATCTCCTGCTGCACCATGGCACGCAAATCATCCACCAGGCTGGGGTGTTCAGCCTGAACTATCTTGTCAGTACAGCCCTGGCAGAGTTTTGCAGACTTCGCAGCAACTTTCTTGGGGTCATCCTTGTCACCCTACAAGAAAGCACAGAGAAGCACCCATCAACCCTGCCTACAAGTAGCACAAACGACCTCCCCTGCACCCTACAGACTCATTGTGGCCGGGGGAGCACTGGGCTCTGCAGATGCAGAGGAAGACATGACTACAGGACAACTGCTGCTTACCGGTGTCAGATGTCTTCAGGACCTGCCCCCAGTGCCTCATCAAGTTTCCCTGCCGCCTGCAGCTGGTCCAGGCAGACCCCCAATCATGGCGGCGTACATCTGCAGCCGGACTTCAGGCAGCGCAGTACGCATGCTCTATGGAGCACATTACATCAGCTCATCTGTGATGAGCTGACGTAATGTGCTCAAGAGAATGCGCAGTTCTGTGGATGAGCTGCGGAGTACCGGAAATGACGCATTTGGCGTCATACCCGGCATTCTGCAGAGCGGAACGAGCCAGGTGGGGAGCGCATTAGGATGTCAATATCATGCCCATTGGGGTGTGATAAACTATAAATGAGGCGGCGAAGGGACACAGAGAGGACACCAAGGAGGTTAGCAACGGTAGCCCCCCAGATCACTAACATACTAATGAGTGAGTTTTATTACACAGTCACAGGGCACATTTAGCCCAGAAAGGGATAGTCAGAGTAGTAATAGGAAGGTGCAGGGACAGGTAGTGATAGCCTGTGGGGCTTTATGGAGTTGACAGGTTCCCTTTAATAAACTTACAGATTTAATTCTACAATATTAATGTAGAATATATTTTTTTCTTTAGGTAATCCTTTGCTGTCCATGTGATGGGGTTTGTGTCCCCCCTTATGAGGGTTATAAACCAGTGTATCACCATGTGTTTTTAGGTTTTGATTAAGAGGTACTTCGCTTTGAAACGCAGAAACCACTACATTTTGGACATTCACTTTTTTTTTTTTTACTTTTAATCTGAAGTAATAAAAGTCTATTTTGAAGACATGCTGGATTATCTTCATGTGGATTTAGACCTGGTAATGAAATATATGATAGCTCCTAGCACAGACATTGGAAGAGTCACATGAAATTTTGATTGAAGCCCCATTTACTCAATACCAAAGGCTTAAGGCTAGACACACACTATATTTATGGCCATTGTCGGGCACAAGGAGGCATGTGTCCATCATTGTATATATACTGCATAGTATACATTTTTGGTCAGTGTCTCTCTGTGTTGGAAAGAGCAGTCTACTACTATACAGCATATACGTTCATACCTGCCAGACACTTTTGTTCTCCACCTATGGCAACATTGCAGTGTACTTTGGGAAATGCACCTGACCTGTAATGTAGGTAAGAAGCACAGACACATTGTGCAGCCACAATGAATTGTAAGCTTTCTCGACAATTACACACCTGACTGTTTGTCCTTAAGAGCAGTTTTGCACATTTCTATACGAGCCGAGTGGTAAGGTACATATCGATCCTGTAAGGAACTGACCAAAACCACGTTTCTGAAATATTCCAGCCCTAAAAAAGAGAACACTTATCAAATTAGAAAAATCAAGGAGGTAAGCGAAAGATTTAATTAACAGAGGAAGAGAACTACGGTAAAAGGTGCCATACAAGAACTTATCTTCAGCTGACATGTACAACGGGCATCAAAATTCCTACACAGACAAAAGCTGAATACCTGCAACAGCGCTGCAATAAAACGGGAAATTACACAATCGATCCTTCATCAGAGTAGAACCAAGCAAGCCTAACAGCACCAACACACGTATCAGATCTGTTAATAAATCTGATGTGAGTAAACAAAAACTATGGCCCAGAATCATCAAGACTAACGGTTTTCAATGCAGCCTTGATGAGAGGGAGTCAGATGCTCCTGATATTTTAGGAAGCCTACACCTCTTAATAAAATGTGTCTGAAAAGTGGCATACGCCTGTGTGTGCACATCACCACAAATCTTACTCCAGTAGTGGACTGAAGTACGATGTGGGGCACACTGAATGCTGCCGCTCGCCAAGAATTAGACAAAAACAGGCTGCCACCGCTCCGCTAACTTTGCCTGAACTGGATGAAAACGATGTGAGAACAACAAAAGTCACAAAATTTTAGTGAAGCTTCCTGTTGCGTCAAAACTTTGCAACTTTTCATAGTTTTTTTATGCCAGAATCAGGTGTATATATATTACTTCAATTTTAATGACTTAATTAGATTATTGACTTTTTAAAAAAAATGTGTGTGTCGACAGCAGTTTCTAATGTTCTGGCCATTTTGTACGGTTCTCAATTTATGCATTTCCAGTTTCCAAATTACATTAATTTTTCTGTACAGTTGTCCTGGTACTCTGGATGGGCTGATTTGTATGTGAATGTATACTACTACGTCTTTCTTAAATGGCATTTATTACAGAGTATCAAGACATTTTTATGCACAGAGAAAGTTAGCTATGTTTTCAACTAGTCAAGAAGTTATTCCAAAATATAATTAGAAAATAATTATGTTCTGATTTCTTAACTTTTTTTTTTTTTAAACCATGTCCTTTATTTCAATGTCTAGCTTCCTATGTGCCTTTGCCATTCAGTTTTACAACCCCCATTCCCCCTCCATCACCCCTCATCCACATAAGCCCCTCTCTCCTTCCCTCTACTATATTGAGCTCCCATATTCTCTTCACCATACTGATTAATCTCACACCATCCTATTCCAGGGTATTGCATCTTAAACAATGTCACAATTACAAAAACTATTTGCTCTTTCTCGTTTTACTGCTGCTCCTGTCAGGTGATATCTCTCCAAATCCTGGTCCACCCTCCACTAACTTCAACCCCTCCCCCCCCACACATGGAAACCATGCTAACCTTATCAACATTACCTGCACACCTACATCTCCCTCTTAATTGCGCTCTCTGGAATCCAAGGTCTGTATGCAACAAGCTTCCCTTCATCCACAACTACTTTCTCACTAATTCTCTTAATCTGCTGGCCCTCAGTGAAACCTGGATCCAGCACTCAGACATGGTTTCCCTTGCAGCTATTTCTCACGGTGGCCTACATTTCTCCCATTCCCCGAGACCTGGGAACAGACATGGTGGTGGAGTTGGCTTACTCCTGTCGCCACAATGTACTTTCCAGGTCATCCCCCCGGCTCCATCACTCTCATTCCCTTCTTTTGAGGTGCACACCATTAGGCTCTTCCACCCCCTCACCCTCAGAGTAGCAGTGATATACCGCCCCCCAGGGTCACCCACCCAGTTCCTCGACCATTTCTCTGCGTGGCTGCTGCACTTCATGTCCTCAGAATTACCAACCCTCATTCTGGGAGACTTTAACATCCCCATAAACAGCCCCATCTCCCCATCTGCATCCCAACTCCTATCTCTAACCACTTCTCTTGGCCTCTCACAGCTCTCAACCTCTGAGACACACAAGGATGGTAACATCCTTGACCTGATCTTTGTCCGACTCTGTTCAACCTCCTCCTTAGACAACTTGCCTCTTCCTCTCTCTGATCACAATATTCTCTCCTTCACGCTCACAAATCCTCGCCCACCCCAGCACACTCCAACCTATCACACATACAGAAATCTACAGGTCATTAACCCTCATACACTCACAGACTCTTTCATTTCATCACTGTCCCCAATCTTCTCCTTCTCCTATCTGGATCTGGTGGTGAATCACTACAATGACACTTGTAGAAGCACCCTGGACCAAGTAGCACACCTTACCCTCAGAACCTCCAAACACAGAGTTAAACAGCCCTGGCTCACATCACAAACTCGATTCCTCCAGCGATGCTCAGGAGTGCTGAACGTCTATGGAGGAAAACCCACATACCAGAAAGCTTCATTCACTATAAATTTATGCTAAGAACTTACAATTCTACCCTCCACCTCTCCAAACAGACCTACTTCACCATCCTGGTCTCCTCACTATCCAACAACCCAAAGAAACTCTTTGACACTTCACTCTCTCCGCAGTCCTAAAGTACAGGCCCCTATCACTGACCTGTGTGCTGATGACCTGGCTTCTTACTTCACTAAGAAAATAGAAAACATCCGTCAGGAAATGAACTCCCAAGGTCAAATCGCTGTTGCCCCCTACCTCTCCCCACATTTCCTCCGGCTCACTCTCCACATTCGACCCAGTCACAGAAGAAGTCTCCAGGCTCCTCTGTTCCTCTCGTCCCACCGCATGCACCGTTGACCCCATTCCCTCAAACCTACTCCAGTCTCTCTCTCCGGTGGTCACCACTCACCTAACCAAAATCTTCGATCTCTCCCTCTCTTCTGGCATCTTCCCCTCCTCCTTCAAACACTCGATCATTACTCCATTATTAAAGAAAACTTCTCTCGACCCATCCTGCACAAATAACTACAGACCAGTCTCCAATCTCCTTTCATCTCTAAACTCCTGGAGCGCCTGGACTACTCCGGCTTACCCCGGCTTACCCGTTAGCTCTCCACTTACTCTCTTCTAGATCCATTACAGTATGGTTTCCGCCCACTACATTCTACAGAAACTGCCCTCACCAAAGTAACCAATGACCTTCTGACAGCAAAACGTAATGATGACTACTCTCTGCCTATTCTTCTTGATCTCTCTGCAGCCTTTGACACTGTTGACCACCATCTCCTACTCTCCATGCTGCACTCCATCGGCATCAAGGACAGGGCTCTCTCCTGGTTCTCTTCCTATCTTTTTGATAGCTCTTTCAGTGTTTCATTTGCTGGCTCAACTTCCTCCCCTCTCCCTCTCACTATTGGGGTCCCTCAGGGTTCAGTCCTTGTACCTCTTCTCTTCTCTCTCTACATGGCCCCAATTGGACAGACCATCAGCAGATTTGGCTTTCAGTACCATCTATATGCTGATGACACACAATTATACAATTCTTCCCCAATGACTGTCGTACCGCAGTTTCCAATATCATGTCCATTCTTTATCTGAAACTCAACCTTTCCAAAACTGAACTTCTTCTGCTCCCGCCCTCCACTAACCTCCCTAAATCTGTGAAAAAAGGGGGGGGGGTTTTTGGAGTGGCACTAAGACACGGGATCCACCAGTCACACGTTTAATAGAAAGGATGCATAAGGGGAGAGGAAAGAAACGTGTGTGTTATGACCGGGATCGGGAAGAAAAGTATATAACACTCGATTTAGAGTGAAAAAATATTTTTTATTATAACAAATCCATGTGAATAAGGTAAAAAAGCACAAAACATTAAAACCATCTAAAAAATGTGCAACACCGCACGAGATATATCACAAAAACATGCCTCCTGTGATTTCTAGCAATAATGCTGAACCTGCAGGATTAACCTGGTGGCAAAAAACAGGAATAGATACATAATAACACAAATTCCCATGATAAGGAATCTAGATATGCAGTAAGGTCACCATTTTTTAGATGGTTTTAATGTTTTGTGCTTTTTTACCTTATTCACATGGATTTGTTATAATAAAAAATATTTTTTCACTCTAAAACGAGTGTTATATACTTTTCTTCCCCGATCCCGGTCATACACACACGTTTCTTTCCTCTCCCCTTATGCAACCTCCCTAAATCTGACATCTCTCTCTGTGTGTGACGGAACGGAACAATAACGCCTAGTCTGCAGGCTCGCTGTCTGAGTGTTATGTTTGACTCTGATCTTTCCTTCACCCCATATATACAATATCTGCCCTCTCTTGCCGCTTGCACCTGAAGAATATCTCTAGAATTTGCCCCTTTCTCACCTTGGAAACCACAAAAACCCTCACTGTGGCCCTGATTCACTCCCGCCTTGACTATTGTAATTCTCTTTTAATTGGCCTCCCGTGCACTAGACTCTCCCCTCTCCAGTCCATCCTTAATGTAGCAGCCAGGATCACTTATCTAGCTAATCGCTACTCAGATGCTTCTGCTCTATGCCAGTCATTGCACTGGCTGCCTATACACTAGCAGTGATGGCGAACTCCAGGCCTCGAGTGCCACACACAGTCCAGGTTTTCAGGATTTCCATTGCATTTGACAGTTGCAATCAAATTACCAACTGTCAAACTCTAAGGAAATCCTGAAAACCTGCACTGTGTGTGGCACTCGAGGCCTGGAGTTCGCCATCACTGCACTATAGGATCCAATTCAAACTGCTTGTTCTCACCCACAAAGCTCTTCACAGTGCAGCACCTCCCTACATCTCCTCCCTCATCTCTGTCTATCGCCCAACCTATTCTCTTTACTCTGGAAGTGACTTTAGACTCACTTCTGCATTAATTGAAACCTCCCACTCCCAGTTCCAAGACATCTCCCGAGCTGCACCAATTCTCTGGAATGCTCTACCCCAAGAAATTAGGTCTATCCACAACTTGCATAGTTTCAGGTGATCCCTAAACACACATCTTTTTAGAGCGGCCTATCATGATCCCTAGTCAAAGTCACTTAGACATAGCCTATCCGCTCCACCAGTCTCACATGCATCACAAATAATGGTTGGTGGCCACTTATGCTGCTCCTATCTGCTCCCCATCTCATCAAGTTGACTATACCATCATTGTAAATAAGCACCTGTACTTTGTGTCACCCCCACCTCATTGTTAGATTGTAAGCTCTTATGAGCAGGGCTGTCATTATTGTGCTTTAATTATAGTATTATGCTTTGTATTTTGTATTGTATTTTCTGATAACCTCTGAATTGTGAAGCGCTGCGAAATATGTTGGCGCTATATAAATAAAGATTATTATTATTATTATTATTATTAACTATCGCAAAATGTAATATATTAGGAGTCTAATCCTGACATTTGTAGCACAATGTTCAATGAACAATTAGGACAGAGGTTGATCTTTCCTGTTGATTCATTGCAGGTAGCGTAAATGCTGTGCTGCGTGATTGGCGCCACTATGTGACAGATCCACCATTCATTATACTTTCCAAAAATAAGACTTCAGAATAAACTCAAGTTCTTCTTTGGTCCTTTTGAACTGGCATCATATGTTATCACTTGAGCCTAAAAATATTCTGCATTCTTGGTATTTCTATTTATTAGTCTTTTATACAAAGCCTTGTCATCTGTGTCCTTACGCAGGAACGGTCAATTTTATTTTGGAATCATAACCCAAGATGATCCAAAGACAAGACCACTTATCTCTAATCAACACACACTGAGTGCAGCTGTAACACACATTTACTATATGTGCTGCGCCACCCAATGTCATGTAGTAGAGGTGCCCGAAAAGTCTGTGTCCCCCAATGAGGCGAAGGAGAAATAAAGGGCTTATGTTAGAGCTTCCCATCAGATTTTCACTTTGTTACCAACAGTAAAATGAATTTGCCCAGACCAGAAGACGTTAAGCACACTATGTACCTGGTTTCTTGCTAAGCTTGTACAGGAAAGTCTGACGAGGATCAGAGTGGTCTCTACAAGTTAGCTGTAAAAGTGATCCTGACTTTTTCCACTTTTGCATGAACCATAAACCTGTGAAACAAAAAGGGAAAATGAACTTAGCGTAATAATTTTTGATAACATTAAAATGCATTTATAGATAACATGTATAGTAAAGTTAGATAGACTAATAGACTATATACATATATATGATGACTCTTTGCAATCAGTCTTTGTGACCTCCAATACTCCTTTTCTTATTTGGTCACCTACATAACAGTATGAGGGCTTGTTTTTTTGAGGGACAAAGTTCTAGTTTTGAATGACATTATTCACTCGTACCATAAAATATGCTGAAAAAATGGGAAAACCATTTCAATTGAGGTGAATTGATCAAATAAAATGGATTCCATTACTGCTTTTAGGGTTTTGTTTTTACCGCGTTCCTCATGTGGTAAAAAAACAATAAACCTGGCACGTTGATTCTTGAAGTTGGTATGCATATGGTAACACTAAACGTATACATGCAATTTATTATTTAAGGCTGCTTTCACACTGACTCTTTATTAATACGGGGTGATGCAGATAAAGTCTGCATACCGCAGGTTTCCCCGGCCCCCCCACAAGTGCACAAACCGATGCACCCGCAAAGCAGTGATACCACCAATGGGGGAGTAGACAGTTGCTTCCGTGTGCTTACCTTTTTCCAATGGATCCGGGGACAAATGACACCCCCCCTAAGTGACGTGTCATTTAGAACAGCATTCTGGGCAGGCACAGGCCAAAAATCCATATCTGGGGTCTGGATCTAGCGGGATCTGGAATCCCACAGATCCGGGTTACTTTGAGCCCCATTGTAAATCCACCTGAAATGACCCTGATCTGGCTGTAAGCGGGTTTTGTCACAGAGACCAAAACTGCAACGAACTGCGGTTTTGGTCTCAGTGAAAAGTCTGGCGACACCAGAGATCAGGGGGGAAGGGAAACAAATGGATGCACCCTCAAGTATCTCCGGCCCCATTGATAGTCAAAGGGGCCAAAAACTGGTGTAGATGCATCTAGTTTAGGCCGGATTCACATGGATGCCAAAAAACGAGAGTGTGACACCATCCTAAGCAGTGAAAAAATTTGAAGTTTGAAGAGGAAAAATTTGGTTTGTGTCGCACTTTTTCATGACCAAAGTCTTTTTTTTTTTCTTTTCTTTACTGCATCTGCCCTATGGATGAAATTATTTTATTTCATCACTTGTTTCATATATTGTAATATTTTCGTATTACAGCATACAGTGGAAAACACGGTCTCCTATGAGGTTCAACAAGTAGCTAGAGTCACAGGAATCGGGCTCCAGCAGGTGATGGTACCCTGTATCAGCACCTCAATTTTTTATAGCATCTGGCGATGAGTCCCACATCCTCATGCTACTAAAATATTGCTTTCAGAGATTGGTAACAGCATTTAAAAAGTTAACAGCAGGTGTCAGGGTCACACCTCTTAACCCCTTCAGGACCCAGGCTATTTTGACCCTAAAGACCTTGGCATTTTTTGCAATTCTGACCAGTGTCCCTTTATGAGGTAATATCTCTGGAACGCTTCAACCGATCCTAGCGATTCTGAGATTGTTTTTTCGTGACACATTGGGCTTCATGCTAGTATTAAATTTAAGTCGATAATTTTTGTGTTTATTTGTGAAAAAATCAAAATATGGCAAAAATTTTGAAAATTTCACAATTTTCACATTTTTAATTTTTTTTTCTGATAAACCAGAGAGATATGTGACAGAAAAAAGTTATTAAATAATATTTCCCACATGTCTACTTCACATCAGCACAATTTTGGAAGAAAAATTTTTTTTGGGTAGGACGTTATAAGGGTTCAAAGTTCATGAGCAATTTTTCATTTTTCAACCAAAATTTACAAAACCATTTTTTTTTAGTGACCACATCACATTTGAAGTCCTTTTGAGGGGTGTACATGACAGAAAACACCCAAAAGTGACACCATTCCAAAAACTGTACCCCTCAAGCTATTCAAAACTATATTCAAGAAGATGATTAACCCTTCAGGTGCTTCACAGGACCTAAGGCAAAGTGGAAACAAAAAATGGATATTTTAATTTTTTTAATCAAAAATGTTTTTTTAGCCTCAATTCTTTCATTTTCACATGGGCAACAGGATAAAATTGATCTTAAAATGTGTTGTGCAAATTCTCCCGAGTACACAGATACCTCATATATGGTCATAAACCACTGTTTGGGCGCACGGCAGGGCTCAGAAGGGAAGGAGCGCAATTTGAATTTTGGAGCTAATTTTACATCCAAAAAGTGAAATGGCGCTCCTTCCCTTCTGAGCCCTGCTGTGTGCCCAAACAGTGGTTTATGACCACATATAAGGTATCGGTGTACTCAGGAGAAATTGCCCAACAAATTTTAGGATGAATTTATGCTGTTGTCATGTGAAAACGAAAATATTTAAGCTAAAAGAAAATTTTTGTGAAAAAAAAAAGTACTATTTCATTTTCACAGATCAATTTGTAAAGCACCTGGGGGTTCAATATGCTCACTACCCATCTAGATATGTTCCCTGGGGGGTCTAGTTTCCAAAATGGGGTCACTTGTGGGGGAGCTCCAATGTTTAGGCACACAGGGGCTCTCCAAAAGCGACATGGTGTCCGCTAACAATTTGAATAAAAATCAGCTCAAATTGTTAGCTGTCACCATGTTGCGTTTGGTGAGCCCCTGTGTGCCTAAACATTGGGGCTCTGCAACAAGTGACCCCATTTTGGAAACTAGACCACCCAGGGAACGTATGTAGATGCATAGTGAGTACTTTGAACCCCAGGTGCTTCACAAATTCATCCATAAAAATGAAAAAGCACTTTTTTTTCCACAAACATTTTCTTTTTTCATTATTACGGATCAATTTGTAAAGCACCTGGGGGTTCAAAGTGCTCACTATGCAGCTAGATATGTTCCCTGGGGGGGCTAGTTTCCAAAATGGGGTCACTTGTGGGGGAGCTCCAATGTGGAGACACACAGGGGCTCTCCAAACACGACATGGTGTCCGCTAACAATTTGAATGCAAAGTGAGCTCAAATTGTTAGCGGACACCATGTTGCATTTGGAGAGCCCCTGTGCGTCTCCACATAGGAGGTCCCCCACAAGTGACCCCATTTTGGAAACTAGACCCCCAAAGGAACGTATGTAGATGCATAGTGAGCACTTTCAACCCCCAGGTGCTTCACAAATTCATCCATAAAAATGAAAAAGCACTTTTTTTTCCACAAACATTTTCTTTTTTCATTATTACGGACCAATTTGTGAAGCACCTGGGGGTTCAAAGTGCTCACTATGCAGCTAGATATGTTCCCTGGGGGTCTAGTTTCCAAAATGGGGTCACTTGTGGGGGAGCTCCAATGTGGAGACGCACAGGGGCTCTCCAAACACGACATGGTGTCCGCTAACAATTTGAATGCAAAATGAGCTCAAATTGTTAGCGGACACCATGTCGCGTTTGGTGAGCCCCTGTGTGCCTAAACATTGGGGCTCCCCCACAAGTGACCCCATTTTGGAAACTAGACCCCCCAGGGAACGTATCTAGATGCATAGTGAGCACTTTGAAGCCCCAGGTGCTTCACAAATTCATCCATAAAAATGAAAAAGCACTTTTTTTTCCACAAAAATTTCTTTTTTCATTATTACGGACCAATTTGTGAAGCACCTGGGGGTTCAAAGTGCTCACTATGCAGCTAGATATGTTCCCTGGGGGGTCTAGTTTCCAAAATGGGGTCACTTGTGGGGGAGCTCCAATGTGGAGACGCACAGGGGCTCTCCAAACACGACATGGTGTCCGCTAACAATTTGAATGCAAAATGAGCTCAAATTGTTAGCGGACACCATGTCGCGTTTGGTGAGCCCCTGTATGCCTAAACATTGAGGCTCCCCACAAGTGACCCCATTTTGGAAACTAGACCCCCAAAGGAACGTATCTAGATGCATAGTGAGCACTTTGAACCCCCAGGTGCTTCACAAATTGATCTGTAAAAATGAAAAAGTACTTGTTTTACGCAAAAAAAAAATTTTTCTATTAATTTGTGAAGCACCTGGGGGGTCAATATGCTCACTATCCATCTAGATAAGTTCCCTGGGGGTCTAGGTTCCAAAATGGGGTCACTTGTGGGGGAGCTCCAATGTTTAGGCACACAGGGGCTCTCCATATGCGACATGGTGTCCGCTAACAATTGGAATTGTTAGCGACACCATGTTGCGTATGGAGAGCGTCTGTGTGACTAAACATTAGAGCTCCCCCACAAGTGACCCCATTTTGTAAACTAGACCCCCCAGGGAACATATCTAGCTGCATAGTGAGCACTTTGAACCCCCAGGTGCTTCACAAATTGGTCCGTAATAATGAAAAAAGAAAATGTTTGTGGAAAAAAAAGTGCTTTTTCATTTTTATGGATCAATTTGTGAAGCACTTGGGGGTTCAAAGTGCTCACTATGCATCTTGATACGTTCCTTGGGGGGTCTAGTTTCCAAAATGGGGTCACTTGTGGGGGAGCTCCAATGTGTAGGCACACAGGGGCTCTCCATTCGCAACCTGGTGTTTGCCAACAATTGGAATTGATAGCGGACACCAGGTCGCGTATGGAGAGCCCCTGTGTGCCTAAACATTGGAGCTCCCCCACAAGTGACCCCATTTTGGAAACTAGACCCCCCAAGGAACGTATCTAGATGCACAGTGAGCACTTTGAACCACCATGTGCTTCACAAATTGAGACGTATAAATGAATAAAGAAACTTTTTGTGAAAAAACATACTAGTCTAGTAGTTGCAATTCGCAGCATAGGGGACCCATGGGGCTCTGCCATATTTTTGGTCCAGCCAGGTACAACTTGGCAGCTACGGACTGCCACAAGCCCCCAGCTGCCTCGTCATACCTGGCTGAAACCAAAAATACAGCGAAGCCTATTTTTTTTTTATTTCTAGAAATATTTCTAGAAAAAAAATGACATAGGGCTCCGCCATATTTTTGGTCCAGCCAGGTACAACTTGGCAGCTACGGACTGCCACCAGCCCCCAGCTGCCTCGTCATACCTGGCTGAAACCAAAAATACAGCGAAGCCTATTTTTTTTTTATTTCTAGAAATATTTCTAGAAAAAAAATGACATAGGGCTCCGCCATATTTTTGGTCCAGCCAGGTACAACTTGGCAGCTACGGACTGCCACCCACCCCCAGCTGCCTTGTCATACCTGGCTGGAACCAAAAATACAGCGAAGCCCATTTTTTTTAAATTTCTAGAACTAATTCTAGAAAAAAAAATTACGTGGGGCTCCGCCATATTTTTGGTCCAGCCAGGTACAACTAGGCAGCTGGGGGCTGGAATCCTCAGCATAGAGAGGCCCAAGCGTTCTGGGCCCCCCATGCTGCGAATTGCAGCCCGCAGCCGCCCCAGAAAATGGCGCATTCATTGAAGCGCCATTTTCTGGCGCTGTACCCACGCTCTTCCAGTTGCCCTGGTGCCGGTGGCTAACTGGGTAATAAAGGAGTTAATGCCAGCTTTTTATTGGCAGCTGGCACTAAGCCCGAGATTCATAATATAGGGCCAATGTTAGACCCGCCATTAGGAATCTCTAGTACGGTAAATAGTCAATAAATACACACAGAGAAAAATCTTTTTATTTGAAAAAAAAACACAGACACAATTCGGACTCCATCTTTATTATAAAAAGATCCGACGTAGTCCACAACGAAGGTCCCACGACGCTCGATCGCTCCGACGTAGTCCATAACGAAGGTCCCACGACATTTGATTGTCTCCGACGTAGTCCACAACGAAGGTCCCACGACGCTCGATCACCTTTGCTTTCAGATCGCTACTCTGGAGCCCGATCCGCCAGCATGGTGATCGAGCTGCAGAAAGTGATCTGACACCCCGGGCGCAGTGACCCATTATGTGCATCACTGCGCCTGGGCTGCCAGATCACTTTCCGCAGCTCGATCCCCATGCATGGGGATCGAGCTGCGGAAAGCGATCTGGCAGCACAGGCGCATTGACCCACTATGTGCATCACTGCGTCCGGGCTGTCAGATTGCTTTCTGCAGTTCGATGCCCATGCAGGGAGATCGGGCTGCAGAGCAGCGATCTAAGAGCCTGGGCGCAGTGACCCACTATATGCATCACTGCGCCTGTGCTGCCAGATCGCTTTCCGCAGCTCAATCCCCATGCATGGGGATCGAGCTGCGGAAAGCGATCTGGCAGCACAGGCGCATTGACCCACTATGTGCATCACTGCGTCCGGGCTGTCAGATTGCTTTCTGCAGTTCGATGCCCATGCAGGGAGATCGGGCTGCAGAGCAGCGATCTAAGAGCCTGGGCGCAGTGACCCACTATATGCATCACTGCGCCTGTGCTGCCAGATCGCTTTCCGCAGCTCAATCCCCATGCATGGGGATCGAGCTGCGGAAAGCGATCTGGCAGCACAGGCGCATTGACCCACTATGTGCATCACTGCGTCCGGGCTGTCAGATTGCTTTCTGCAGCTCGATGCCCATGCAGGGAGATCGGGCTGCAGAGCAGCGATCTAAGAGCTTGGGCGCAGTGACCCACTATATGCATCACTGCGCCTGTGCTGCCAGATCACTTTCCGCAGCTCGATCCCCATGCATGGGGATCGAGCTGCGGAAAGCGATCTGGCAGCACAGGCGCATTGACCCACTATGTGCATCACTGCGCCCGGGCTGTTAGATAGCTTTCTGCAGCTCGATCCCCATGCATAGGGATCGAGCTGCGGAAAGCGATCTGGCAGCCCAGGCGCAGTGATGCACATAGTGGGTCACTGCGCCCGGGGTGTCAGATCACTTTCTGCAGCTAGATCCTCAGGATCCAGCTGTAGAAGTGATCTGGCAGCTCCAGCACAGTGATTGACAGTGATCACATAATGGTCACTGTGGATCACTGTGCTGGATCTGTCAGATCACTTCCTGCAGCTAGATCCTCAGGATCCAGCTGTAGAAGTGATCTGGCAGCTCCAGCACAGTGATCGACAGTGATCACATAATGGTCACTGTGGATCACTGTGCTGGATCTGTCAGATCACTTCCTGCAGCTAGATCCTCAGGATCCAGCTGTAGAAGTGATCTGGCAGCTCCAGCACAGAGCTCAGATCGGAGGCGGCGATACTCACAGGAGAAGAGGAGGAGGAGCGGGACGCAGCGCTGACAGCCGGGCCGCCGGAGAGGTGAGTGGGAGAAGCCGATCGCCGCTCCGGTGATCGGGGGGCAGGAGGGGGCAGTGGGGGGGCTGGCAGTAGATGTGGCAGGGGGCACTTAGGACTAGGAGGAAGCGGGGGCAGTCAGGAGGAGGCGGGCGGCAGGAAGAGGAAGCGGGAGGCAGGGACAGGAAGCGGGCGGCAGGGACAGGAAGGGGGGGGGTAGAAAGATGAAGGGGGGGGCAGGAAAGAGAGGTGGGGGACAGGGGGGCAGTTAGAGGATGACAGGGAGCAGATCAGAGGGTAGGGAGAGCAGCGGCAGGCAGGGAAACATTACAGGCGCGGTGATTTTCACTTTCACTTTTGAGCGCCAATCACCGCGCCTGTAGCCGGGGGGGGTGGGGGTGGGGGCAAATCGACCCCCCCTGGGGTGTAGTACAACTCCCCATGTACCTGCAGGCCGAGTGACAGGTCAGTGAGACCCTCACTCGGCCTGTAGGAGCCCGATCATTCCATGGCCCACCCCTAGGGCCAAGGGTCGGGAATGACTTGGTTTTCATGGCCCAAACGTAGGGCCAAGGGTCGGGAAGGGGTTAAAGGCAGGTGGGGAGTGGGTAACACAGTCGACATCTGCCCTGTGTGGAGTGGGGTTAGCTCCTGAGCCTGTTCCATGATGTAATAGTTAAATAGGCTGTCTAGGACTAATATATTGATGACCTGTCCAAACAATGCAATTCCGTACATTCTTCTGTGGCTACTCCTGGGGATCGCACCTTATCTCACATTTACTTAAATACTAGCTGCTGTAAAATGCTCAGACTCTGGCACTAAATAGGGTATGGCCGCTGTCAAAGCAGTTTACAGCTAATCATTGGGGTGGCAGGTGTCAGACCAATGCTAAGCTGATATTGATCGTCTATCCAATGGATAGGTCAATCAATATTTTAGTTCCAGACTATCCCTTTTAGGCTGCTTTCACATCAGCGATTTTTTTAAATCGTGGCAGATGCGGTGAAAAAAAACGCATCTGCCGCGATTACCGCATAACCGCTGCACTTGCGGCACACTTGCGACAAGCCCCATGCAATGTCTTGCGGTAAGTGTGCGGCAGCTGCGGTTTCGGCACTTGCGGCAGCGAAAAATAAAACGCGGTCAGCCGCGGTTTTATTTGCGGCCGCACCTGCGGCAAGTGCCGATACCGCACTTGCCGCACCTGCCGCAAGCCCGCATAGACATTCTATAGGGCTTGCCGCAACTGTGCCGCAAGTGCAGCGGTTATGCGGTAATCGCGGCAGATGCGTTTTTTTCGCCGCATCTGCTGCGATTTCAAAAAACCGCTGATGTGAGAGTACCCTTACACAAATACATATGCATCAGACTAATGGAAAGTACAAAGGGAGCCATTAAATACACAGGCACTGCAACAATCGAGTTTCTCAGAACCACATACAGAGATGTCTCAGCGGCAGAAATCTCACCAGGCAGACAGACAGTAGTTTATGGTCTTCACTAGAGCAGTGGTCCCCAACATTTCTTATCTTGAGAGCTAGTCAGTTCGCAGTGATGGCTGTGTGCCACATCCAGCGCACCCATCTTCCCTCATCATAGTGTCACCCTCAACCCTTACACCAGAGATTTCTATTTTACGATCATTTAGATTTCCTGAATGAAGCCCTCCCATCAAACTATTGCATCTAGCTTCAACGCCTCTCTAACACTATTAGCCCATCTCCAGTCTACGATACTTATTCTTTCTTTGCCCCAATCTCAGTGTAAAGTATGAGCATCCAGAAGTGCTAACCTATGCAGGGCAACTCAGAAATGTCACCATCTGGAGATCTTCTTTTCATAGCGGTTTGCTAGACCTTGTGCTAATGCAACAAGCTGGGAAACAGCTGCAAGTCAAACATAATAAGCCCAAGAGCTACAGGTTGGGAACTATAGTATTTTTTGACAAAATCACTGAGTTGTGTATTTTTCGACTGGATATTATCAAATTTCACAATTTCACCATGTATTTGTTTTAGGCTATAATACCAACATGATCAGGCCTAGTCTCACCTGTATTAACAAGGGCACTGCTGTTGTATAGGGTACCTAAATGTGGACCAGATAAGGAGAGAAAAGTGTGCAGCTTGCCAAGGTAACATTTGAATCTCGGTCTTGAAAGAACCGACCTTATGATTAGGTTTCCTAAGGAGTGGCCTATAAAACTAAAGGAAAAAGAAACATCATTACACGCAACAACCATGGTGATAAAAAAATAAGTGTTCCTATAAATATGTCACTGCCTGTGTCCCTTTTTATGTTTTCCCTACAAATGGAGCCTCAGCAGGATCCTTCGTGTAGAAGAAAAACAGTAATGGGGCTTCAGGATCTTAGAGATCAGACCCCCCCCCCCCACCCATCATAAAGGGGATATTGCCTTCACTTTACACAATGGTAATATACCCTTTAAGCAAATCTAAAATACAGCTCACAACCTGCTGACACTGCTGTTACTGGGATAGACTTTGCATTACTATAGCCAAAGAGACATCTACAGTTAGTTTATGACTAGCGGCATCTTAACAACCATGTAATTATAAATCTTCTGGGTTGTAGTAGTCATGACCACATCATCCATAACAAATATTATAAATGGCCTTTGACATGAGTGGTATCACAACCAGACATATTACAGACAACCTAGACTGTAAGACTACTAATGGTAAGGTGATTTTAATTATGGCAATAGTATTAAATATTACATGAAATATTCATTAGCCATTTTCCCAACTTGTAATAATATAAAGATCTGATCTGGAGGATAACAGAACCATTGTATCATTCTGATCATTATCACGTGTGTAATGTAAATCTGCAGGATATTACAAAGCTAATTAAATATTGTAATGCATAATCCCCGATATATTGTAAATACAAAGCTGAGACTTATCAAAAGGTATATATCAGCATTCTGAATATTTGACATTGCTACATAATGTACAGAATATTATGAGTGTGATATTGTGCACTTTCCCTATTGAACTTACAATCACGGCAGTACCTGGCCAATGTTCTCTCTTATCCATTGTAGTCAGTGTCCTGGCAGTACCTGGCTAATGTTCCCACTCAGGCCCGGACCATTTTCCCCCTAAGCCCTTGTAGCCAAATAGCACCTGGCCAATGTTCCCTCTCAGTTTACTGGCCTATTGTTCCCTCTAACCCTTTGTAGCCAGCAAGCAAGGGGGTATCTAGCCACAGTTTCCTCTAATCTTTTGCAGCCAGTGTCATGCGGTACCTACCCAATGCTTACACTCAGGTCCTGGCCATTGTTCCCACTAAGCCATTGTAGCCAGTGAGCCAACAGAACCTGGCCAATGTTCCCTCTCAGTACCTGGTCCATTGTTTCCTCTCAGTCTTTGTAGCAATTGAGAATAACAATATCTGGCTAATGTTCCCTCTCAGTACCTGGCCCAATGTTTCCTCTAAGTCTTTGAAGCCAGTGAGCCTAACAGTATCTGGCAATTTTCCCTTTCAGTACCCTACCCAATGTTCCCTCTAAGTCTTTGTAGCCAGTGAGCATGGTGCTACCTGGGACTCTTCCTTCAAAGCCAAGCAATCCAACACAGAGGCACATAATTGTTGTGATATAATCTTGACTACATGTTGCCTCTTACCTGATCCTGGAAATGGCTAGGTTATAGATCTGGATATACTGTATAATTTCATCTAGGAGACGATCTGTCATTGTATCAAAGTCAGCAAAGGTATCATTCTGCGGAGAAAACAGAAGATTCATGTATTTGTTCTCTTCAGCTTGGACCCTATGCGCCTTCCACTGGTGTTTATTTGGGTCTTGCTTTCATGCTTAGGCTACTTTCACATCAGTGATTTTTGTCAATCAGATAGATCTGGCAGCATTTTTTTTCCCCTTTTGCCACAAGTGACAGATTTGCCATATCCGGCAAAACTGCAAGTGCCACACAAGACAAAAATCGCTGATGTGAAAGCAGTCTTAGATATAATTGTACACAAATGTTTCAGCACTGTTAACACTTCCAGGGTGTGCATTTTTACAGGATCTTTGACAGGTACAGTTTAATGTATCCCATTGAGCTGTATGATTTTTTGTGGGCAGAAAAACTAATACTGTACACTGTTTTTCTCAAAAGAAACAAGATCCCAACAGAAGGGAACTTTGACGTGAGTAACCATTTCGGGCTAATTCTTATAAGCCAGTTGTGGATAACCCCACAAAGGGGAATCTGTCACCAGGTTTTTTTATCACTTAAACTCGAAGCACCATAAAGTATAGACAGAGACTCTAATTCCAATGATGTGTCACTTACTGGGATGCTTGCTGTAGTTCTAATCAATAATCACTGTTTTATAAGCAGGTGATTATCACTAGAGGACTAGTACACCTGCTGCCACGTAGTTCTCCGTATTCATGAGCTCAGTAAACTCCATCTCTACCACTTATTGGCATATTTCTGCATACATATCAGCCAATCAGCTGTATGAGTGGTGTTTACAGAACATTCAGATAACTAGTATCTGTAGTAGATAAAAAAAGTGATTTATCAAAACTACAGAAAGAAGTAAACTAAGTGATACACTGCTGAAATCAGGGTCCCTGATATTGCTGCTCTCAGAAGGGGGAGCAAAAACCCGGTGACAGATTCCTTTTAAAAGTGTAACTACATTTTTGATAATCTTTTGTAATATTTAAGTTCCTAATAACATTTATATTTCAGTGGGAGTCCAGGTTAAAATCGCCCGCCAATTGCTCAAACATCAGGGCTGAAGCTCTCAACTCCACCATGGACACACGCACAGTGTACTAGCTCAATAGAAAAACCATGGGTCCATACACCTCTAATCGGGGACTCCTAAAAAAGTGGAGCAATTCTTGCCTGTGGTTTCAGTGATCAAGTTAGTCACATTTTAGGTATTATTAGTGTTGAACCACCACTAAAGTGCTCGCTATTCGAATCGAGCAGGTCCGACGCTAGGACAGGCTCAATTTGAGTAACGAATATAATGGAAGTCTATGGGTAACTTAAGCATTTTTCCAGCTGACCCCCTAAAATAGATGGGGGGGAAAAGTGGGTCAGAAAATCACTGAAATACCGTATATACTCGTGTATAAGCCGACCCGTGTATAAGCCGACCCCCCTACTTTTGCCCCCAAAACCTGGGAAAACCTATTGACTCGTGTATAAGCCGAGGGTGGACCCCAGCACAGGTATACAGTCCCCCACAGTGGTATATAGCAGCCTCCCCAGTGGTAGTATACAGCAGCCACAGAGGTATATACAGCAGCCCCAGTAGTAGTATACAGCAGCCTCCCCAGTGGTAGTATACAGCAGCCTCCCCAGTGGTAGTATACAGCAGTCTCCCCCTGTGGTAGTATACAGCAGTCTCCCCCTGTGGTAGTATACAGCAGTCTCCCCCAGTGGTAGTATACAGCAGTCTCCCCCTGTGGTAGTATACAGCAGTCTCCCCCTGTGGTAGTATACAGCAGTCTCCCCCTGTGGTAGTATACAGCAGTCTCCCCCTGTGGTAGTATACAGCAGTCTCCCCCTGTGGTAGTGTACAGCAGCCTCCCCCTGTGGTAGTATACAGCAGCCTCCCCCTGTGGTAGTATACAGCAGCCACAGAGGTATATACAGCAGCCCCTCCCCTGTGGTAGTATACAGCAGCCTCCCCCTGTGGTAGTATACAGCAGCCACAGAAACATATACAGCAGCCCCCCCTGTGGGTATACAGCAGTGCCTCCCCCTGTGGTATATACTGCAGCCCCTCCCCTGTGGTAGTATACAGCAGCCCCCCCCCCCCCTGTGGGTATACAGCAGTGCCTCCCCCTGTGGTATATACAGCAGCCCCTCCCCTGTGGGTATACAGAAGCCCCCCCCTGTGGTATATACAGCAGCCCCTCCCCTGTGGTAGTATACAGCAGTGCCTCCCCCTGTGGTAGTATACAGCAGTGCCTCCCCCTGTGGTAGTATACAGCAGCCCCCCCCTGTGGGTATACAGCAGTTCCCCCGTGGTAGTATACAGCAGCCCCCCCGTAGTATATACAGCAGCCCCTCCCCTGTGGTAGTATACAGCAGCCCCCCCGTGGTAGTATACAGCCCCCCCCCCCCCCCCGTTGCTGCCGCACACCTGTAAAAAGAAGATCTTTCATACTTATCCTCCTGCTGTCACCGCGCGCATCCTCCGCTCTCCTTCTTGCTTGCACCCGGGCCCCGGCGTCCATCCATATGACCGTGCACAAATAATGACGTCATTATTTGTGCGCGGTCACGTGGATGGACGCCGGGTGCAAGCAAGAAGGAGAGCGGGGGATGCGCGCGGTGACAGCAGGAGGATAAGTATGAAAGATCTTCTTTTTACAGGTGTGCGGCAGCGACGGGGGGGGCTGTATATACCCACAGGGGGGGCTGCTGTATACTACCACGGGGGGGCTGCTGTATACTACCACAGGGGAGGGGCTGCTGTATATACTACGGGGGGGGCTGCTGTATACTACCACGGGGGGGCTGCTGTATACTCACAGGGGGGGGCTGCTGTATACTACCACAGGGGGGCGGGAGAGCACTGACAGTGCAATGTAATATGCACGGCTCCCCCTGCCGCTGATGGACAGGGGGATGCAGTGCATATTGCATTGCACTAATGAGCGGCCGCACGTGACCGGCCGCTCATATTACAGCCTCCCCCCGCCTCCCCCTGCCTCCTCCAGCCCCCGGACACCGGCCCCACACAGTCAGCCGTCACTGACTCGTGTATAAGCCGAGGGGGGCACTTTTCAGCACAATTTCTGTGCTGAAAAACTCGGCTTATACACGAGTATATACGGTAGATAGAAACAGCTCTGGAATGGAAATAGCATGGAGAAAATGCCTGGATGCATCTTTCACTCCCTGGTTGCTGCTGGGAAGTAAAAAAGCAAACGATTAAAAAAGGATGGGGTCCCCTCTATTCATGATAACCAGCCAAAGTAAAGCAGACCTGTCTGTTTCACTTTGTCTGGTTTTCAAGAATAAAATGGATCCCACGCGGTTTTTTTTTCCATTTATTTATTTGTAAATAAATCATTGAAAAAAAATTACATGGGTCTCCCCATTTTTGATAACCAGCCAAGAAAAAGCAGACAACTGTGAGCTGACATTGCCAGGCTGTGAAGGCCCATGCTTATTGGTCCTTCATAGCCTTAATATATACTTGTAGCCGACCCAGAATTGGTGCATCACATTAGATGCGATATTTCTGGTACTTTGCCCTGCTCTTCCCAATTGCCCTAGTGTGGTGGAAATCAGGGTATTATTTTTGAGGGTTGATGTCAGCTATGAATTCTCAGCTACCATCAAGTCCTGGTGTTTGTAATAGATATCAGACACTCCTAGTACTAATCCAGTAAGTGTAAAGTTAAAAACACACAATAACAAAAGTTTATTTGATTATAGAGTCCCCTATACTCTCTCGTTCACCAATTTATCAAAAATGTTCCCATGAAGCTCCAACGTAGTCCACAATCCATGACTGCAGCTCCTTTGACTGCGAATAGCATTAAAGCACAGCTATTCACGGTCACCGGATAATGACTACAACGCTCATCAGCTTCACTGAGTCTCGCTGAGCATGGTGTTGAGCCAGTGACAATGAGCATTGCAATCAGTACCTGGCACCTATGAATAGCTGTACTTTAATGCGATTTACAGTCGCAGGAGCTACACCTGTAGATCGTGTACTACGTCGGAGCTTTGTCGGAACATTTTTGGTAATGAATCAATGAACAAAAGAAATGTAGGGTCTTTATTCAAATAAACTTTTTTACTGTTGTCTTTTTTTAATTTTACATTTACTGGGTTAGTAATGGGGGTTTCTGAACCGCTGGGCTTGATGCCAGAACATGACATAGCAGACATCAACTCCAAAAAATATTACCCCAATTGCTACAGCACAAGAGCAATCAGTAAGAGTCGGGGGCTAAGTGCCATGACTGGTGCAAGTAATGAATGCAACAATTTTGAGGTGGCTGTGGTAGCTAGTATATTTTGGCTAAGAAGGGCAAATAACAATGGGCCTTCCCAGCCTGATATTACCAGCCCGCAGCTGTCTGAATTACCTTGGCTGATAATCAAAAATAGGGGGGAGCCCACACTGGTTTTTAAAATGATTTATTACTTTAAAACAATCTAACAACACCCTTTAGTGCCACATGAAAGGCACTAAAGGGTGCAAGTGTAAAACTCTACCTATATTCCTGCTCTAATCTAAGTTCTCCCTCCTACATCAAGTCTCCCTGAACTGCAGTATGCCGAGTATCCCACCGCCAAATCTCATATAAAATCTAATAACACGATGCAGTCAGCCAATCACAGAAATACCAGTAGCCAACAAGACTATGGCATTACCGTGGTGGTTAGGCAACCCGTGCATGTTTAGTGGCTGAAAAATAGCTGAGAAACATGCAGGGCGATGACTTGAGTTTTTGCTCGAACACCCGTGACACTTTGTAAATAGCGAGAGTGTTCTTGCTAAGCATTGTATATCTCCCTAAACAGTGCCCCCTTTAATACAATATTTCCTGTGGCACCAGCCCTGAGACACAGTTACATTTACACCTGTTGTTCTCGTATCTATGTTTGACCAAATAGAAGCTGAGGTGTTAAAGAAAAAATAATAATTCTTAGCAGTTTTTCTGAATTTTGTAGAACCATAAACAAGATGAATATTTCGAACTGCACCTGGTTCCTCTCTGACATAAGAAAATCTTTTCGCCCACCGGGAAGTCCAAGTTCTATGTATGTTCTTACTAGCCGAAGGTCAGCGCTATTACCTACAATACAAATGGAAAGAGCAAAATCAATTCTCTTGTACATTTTGTTCCACCTGAATGATTCTGCACATCATGCATCAGAGGAGGCAAACAAGGTAATTTGCAAGTGTACTGCATTAACACTGCAAAGTCAATTTACCTTGTGAAATTACAGAAAATCAGAGAGCAATCAGTTTTGGGCACCATCCTGTTCTATTCACCCTTTTCCTTGGCCTACTTCCAAATAACAGCAAGCCTGGGATTCAACATACAAACCCTGGTACCAAGGAAGATCATTTCCTATAGCCCTCAACATTCTCTTTTATCCTGAAGCATGTGACATTTTATGTTCTAACAATACTATTAATAAGGTAAAACAGACTAATAGATAGGATTTACCATCTAGCCCATGAACACAGACAATCAGGTGGATTCCCTCATCAGACACGTCATCCTCCTCCATGCTAAAGTATGGAACCGTGGAAGCCAAATGAGGCACATCACTGTACAAAAAACCTGGGAGCCTCAACTGCTTCAGCTCTTCTTTGGCCTGTAGGAATCTACAAATACACAACATATTACACCCATATGCGTCAGTGTGTGTATATTACATGAAAAAAAAAAAAAAAATATATATATATTTTATATATACATACTTACATTCATGGCCAAAAGTGTTGGCATCCTTGAACATGTTCCAGAAAATTGTTATAACTACACATGTTTTGTCTTACACATTTATTTTATTTGTGTCTATTGGAACAAACATACAAAGAAAAAAATGCATTTCACATAACACTCTAAAAATGAGCTGGACAAAATTATGGGTCTGATAAATAACTTTGTTTCAAGCCTGTGATGCTCGTTCAAACTCATTACTGCCAAGTAACAGGTGTGGGCAACGTGAAAATTACACCTGAAACCAGATAAAAAAAGAGAACTTGACTAGATCTTTGCATTGTCTGTCTGTGTGTGCCACACTAAGCACAAAAAAACACAGAAAGAGAACAGAACTGTCTTAGGACTATAGAGTCAAAATTGTTGAAAAATATCAACAATTTCAAAATTACATGTCCATCTCCAGAGATCTTGATGTTCCTTTGTCCAGGATGCACAACATAATCAAGACTTTCACAACCCATGGCAATGTAGCTAATCTCCCTGGACACGGACGGCAAAGAAAAACTTATGAAATTTTGCAAGATAGAATAGTCCCCCAACCAAGTTCCAAAGAAAGTAAAGCTATCCTGCAGTCTCTTGGTGCATCTGTTTTAGCGCAAACTATCTGTCCACATTTCACTGAAAGGAAAGCTATGCAGAAGACCCAGGAGGACCCCACAGGAGACATCATAAAAATGCTATAATGTACATGAACCAAAATCCTTCTGGGAAAGCATCTAGTGGACTTCTGAGACCAAGATAGGGGTTTTTGGTAAAGCACGTCATTCTGCTGTTTACCAAAAAGGAATGAGGCCTACAAAAAAAAGCACAAAGTACCTACAGTCAGATACTGTGGAGGTAAAAAGATATTTTGGGGTTGTTTCGCTGCCTCTGGCACTGGATGCCTTGACTGTGTACAAGGCATCATCAATTCTGAAGATTACCAAAGAATTTTAGTATGTAATGTAGTACCCAGCTTCAGAAAGCTAGGTTTGCATCCTAAATCACAGGTCATCCAGTAGGATAATGACCTCAAACATAGTTAAAGAAGCCCTCAAAAATTGATAGAAACAAAGCGCTGGAGAGTTCTGAAGTGGCAGCAATGAGTCCCAATATAAATCCCATTGATCACTTGTGGAGAGATCTTAAAATTGTTGTTGGGAGAAGGCACTCTTCAAATATGAGAGACTTGGAGCAGATTGCAAAAGAATAGTGGTCCAAAATTCCAGATTAGGTGTTGATGGTTTTAGGAAGTGATTGATTGCAGATATTTATTCCAAAGGATCTGCAACCAAATATTAATTTAAAGTGCAAACACTTCTTTCCAGCCCTTTTTTTTGGGTTTTGTGTGAAATTGTGTCTAATGTGCCTTTTTTATCAGCATTTTTTGTGGTGTTCCAATACACACAAAGGAAATAAATGTGTATAAGAAAACATCTCTACTGTAATTGCAATAATTTTCTGGGAGAAATACTTCATATGCTGGAACAATTTCAAGGATACCAAGACTTTCAGGAGGATATAATGTGATCTATTATATCAATGTATTGGAAAATGGTAAAGCAAAATGTTGAAAGAATAAGGCTATGTGCACACCTAGCGTTCTCTGTGCTTTTTTACTTGCAGATTTCATAGAAATCTGCAAGGGAAAACACATCCCAGCAAAGTCAATCAGAATTCTGTAGTGCTGTGCCCACTTTTTTTTTCCTTGCAGATATTGTGCATAAAATCAAGCAACATGTTCATTCTTTCCACAATTTTTTGTGCTTTTTTGTCATAGACTAAATAATAGAAACTCATAGGGAAAAAAAAGAAAAAAAGCAACAAGAAAAGCACCAAAAACGAACCCAAAATGCTTTGTTTGCAGCGTTTTTCCTGCCAGGAGATGCAGGTTTGGTGCGAAAAAATTTGCTAGGTAGGCACATAGCGTTGACAAAGGAACTGGTCTATCTTTCAGCCTGCATACACCATGGCACAAGTACCAACCAAGTACACTGTTCTAACAGAGATATATTGTTGCTATGGACAGAAGAGGGAGACCGCTTCATATCATTCACTTATACAAGTAGCCTGTATTTGGAATTTTCGAATAGTTGTTGCAAAATCTGAGCTAAAAATGAACTACATAATATAAGAACACATACTTTAATACAATGCTTCTCCTACCTGTCCTAATCACTAATTATTGCCATGTAGCACCTTCCAAAGGAAAAAAAACTTGAGCTAAAGTGCTATAGAAGACAATAGGGGTGTGGAAGAAGAAAGAAAAGGTATTGCAAAGGAGAAAGAGGTGTCACTGCATAAGAGAGGAGGGGTGCTGCAGAAGAGAATAGGGGTGCAGAGGAAGAAAGAAAATGTAATGCAAAGGAGAAAGAGGTATCACTGCATAAGAGAGGAGGGGTGCTGCAGAAGAGAATAGGGGTGCGGAGGAAGAAAGAAAAGGTACTGCAAAGGTAAAAAGTGTCTCGCAATGTGCTACAGAAGATAATAGGTTTCATGGAAGAAGAGGGAAAGGACTGCAAAGGTGAAAAGTATCACTGCATAAGAGAAGGTGCTTGCAGAAGAATAGG
The DNA here is from genome assembly GCA_033576535.1 of Allobates femoralis. NCBI lineage: Eukaryota > Metazoa > Chordata > Amphibia > Anura > Aromobatidae > Allobates > Allobates femoralis. Next base: position 247,854,671 of record JARQOC010000001.1, read on the forward strand.
TGTGCAAGAAGAGAAAAGGTACTGCAAGGAGAAAGAGGTATACTGCATAAGAGAGGTGCTGCAAGAAAGAAAAGGTACGCAAGGAGAAAAGAATTGTCTCTCAGATCAGAGGTGCTGCAGAAATAGGTTGCGAGAAGAAAGAAAGTATGCAAAGGAGAAAGAGTATCACTGCTAGAGTGAGGTTGCTGCAGAAGAGAATAGGGGTGAGAGGAAGAAAGAAAAGGTACTGCAAAGGAGAAAAAAGGTGTCCTGCAAGGGGGTGCTGCAGAAAAGAATAGGAGTGCAGAGGAAGAAAGAAAAGGTACTGCAAAGGAGAAAGAGGTATCACTGCAAAAGAAGAGGAGGGGTGCTGCAGAAGAGAATAGGGGTGCGGAGGAAGAAAGAAAAGGTACTGCAAAGGAGAAAAAGGTGTCTCTGCAAAGACAGGAGGGGTGCTGCTAGAAGAGAATAGGGGTGCAGGGGGAAGAAAGAAAGGTACTGCAAAGGAGAAAAAGGTGTCTCTGCAGAAGACAGGAGGGGTGCTGCAGAGAGAATAGATGCAGAGGAAAAAGAAGTACTGCAAAGGAGAAAGAGGTATCTCTGCAGAAAGAGGAGGGGTGCTGCAGAAGAAAGAAAAGGTACTGCAAAGGAGAAAAAGGTGTCTCTGCAGAAGACAGGAGGGGTGCTGCAGAAGAAAGAAAAGGTACTGCAAAGGAGAAAGAGGTGTCTCTGCAAAGAAGGAGGGGTGCTGCAGAAGAAAGAAAAGGTACTGCAAAGGAGAAAAAGGTGTCGCTGCAGGAGACAGGAGGGGTGCTGCAGAAGTGAGGAAGGTGGCGGTTAACTTAACTTGCTACAGCATTATTAAGGAGTGATTCAAATAACATAATATTAAAGATAAAGAGAAAATGTAAAATTTGCCCAGACCGAGCTTTATAGAGACTAATAAAACCTTTGAAAAAGACTACAAAAATTTTTTAAAAGCACATTTTTGGCAAAAAAATAATTAAAAAATAAAGAATATCTTGAAGAGTAACCGCTGTTTTAATTTCTGTGTAATAGTACAATGAAAATAATCCAACTTTGTAATATATCAGAGAAATCTGCTTCTTTCTACTGGACTGATCTTTTAAGCCTTAATTCATGGGTACAATCTGTATTCAGTGAAGGCAGATTTTTCAATTACTGAGATATAAGACAGTTCGTGCCATTACATTTCTATAAAGATGAGTGGAGGAGAACTGGAGGCAGATAGACATTCTTGTTGCAAGTTTTTCTGAAATTACAGTTATTGTCCTCCATAGATCTTTATGAACATCAACTGTGATGTACTATCCCAGTAATGAGAAAATCTGTATTTTCAAAAGACCCCATTACCTGTTCATTTTGAATTTTGAGAATGTGTGATCAGTTCTGGCAGAGAATGATGCAGATTTCTCTGATAAAATATATTACACATTTTCATATTTTCATGTGTACTATAAGTTTAAGAAAAATAATGAAAATAATTATTTTTAAAAGTGTAAATGTTGTTGAATATGACCTAGAATCAATGTCTGTGTCTGCCTCTAGCTTCTAAGAAAATTGGACTGACATAATTGCTGTACGCAGTAAATTAAGTGATACATCTTTGGGATCAGGGTCTCTGTCCATACTGCTTGCTGCAGCTAGATTACACAGCAAAACCTGCAGGTAGATTCCCATTAACTGTGGCAATGGCTTTCATTATTCAATCACTGCAGCGGCACTAGACAATTTTGTCTTTGACCACTCTGTATTTACACTTACAGCAGGCACCTCTCACCTTATTCCTTATTGTTTTCATTCCTGCAAACCCTGGTCAGCATGGATCAGAGCCTGTCTGCTTGATTATAGCCAGGTATATTTTTCTGTCAAACACCAGCATATATTATAGTTTGAAGATCTGGCCAGGGACTATAGATGGAGAATCAATCATGCAGAAGGAAGGTAAGGGCACTACTGCACGCCGCTTCTTGGGCGGATAATGTATGGAGCGATCAGTAGTCCGGAGGGGGTGCCTGTCTCAAGGCAAACATATATCAAGTCTTTCAATAAAGAGGAGACGGCACTCACCCATGCGATGATCGGTCTTTTATTCAGGGAACTTTAGACATTCGGTAGCAGGGAGGGGAGGAGGGGGCCGAGATAACGACGGCACCGTTTCGCGCTCAGTGCGCTTCCACGGGTTGTGACCCGTGGAAGCGCACTAAGCGCGAAACGGTGCCGTCGTCATCTCGGCCCCCTCCTCCCCTCCCTGCTACCGAATGTCTAAAGTTCCCTGAATAAAAGACCGATCATCGCATGGGTGAGTGCCGTCTCCTCTTTATTGAAAGACTATAGATGGAGAACAATTTGGGCACCGCCTGGGCTTTATGCAGTGCTGCTGCAGGTTATTGACAAGTCTCTTCCATAATAAGAGATCTGTAAATCACCAAGTGCAGTGCGGTGAGAGGCCAGCCAAGTCCAATGCTGGACTAGTCTCGTTCTTAACTATGGCCCCTCCAGGATCGGTAATGGGTAGCATTAATTCATTGACAGATTCCATTTAAAGGTATTGTTGGACAGATGAAAATAACTTTTTAAAAGGGCTCAGATTTTAAAAAAACAAAAGAAAAAACACAGATACTTATCGTCCATGATGCCCACCACTTCTTTTGAGACACTTACTTGCCTCCCACTGTGCCACTGGTCTCTAGTTCCTGAATTTAAAATGACATCCCAGAAATGAAAGGAACTGCTAGCAGGATTAGTACATATAGACCGGTGGGGATCTGACTCATGTGTTCTGGGGATGTCAATGCCTTAAAAATTTTTGGAGAAACATAAGGTATCTAATTAAAGATATTTCTGGAATTGAAGTTCTTCTATCTCCTGAGTTAGTGTTGCTTTTGGTTGGGTTGGATTCTCTTCCAAAACGTATAAGGCCACTTACAATTCATATTCTTTTAACAGCAAAAACTATGATTGCCTCACTTTGGAGAGAGTCTACAGTACCATCTATACAGGATGTCACAGACAGAATTGCATCTCATAATTCTTTTGAATATTCATTCGCTATTAGAAATGGCCTACAAACCAAATATCAGAAGAAATGGGCATTGTTGAATATAAAATTTCCATCTCCGTTCTTAAAGTCAGCCAAAATCCCCCCCAAATAACTTTCTCTAGGCTTCACCACTGGACTGTATGATGGACTCATTGTCTATAGCTTGTACTATAGTAAGTGTCTATAGCTACCTTTCCCCTCCTTCATTTCCTTTCCTTTCTCCCTTATGTTTATCTGCTGAAGAGCAGTTCTTCATAACTTGATTTAGCTTGAGATTCTTGGTCCTTAGTATTGATTGCCTTTAGTTATACTATTTCGTAATTACTTCCCAAAGTATTATTTGGAAATGTGTAATTCTTTGTTTCACTGTTTACTATCATTGTTCTCTTTTGGTGTTCTGTATTTGATGAAATTGATTGTAATAAGGTAATCTCTTCATATTATACCTTGACTTCTCTACTTCTTATCAGTTTGCTGTACGACTGTATTTGATTATTATACTTTGTACTTGATTTATTGAAACTCAAATAAAAATTATTTGAACTTATAGACCGGTGGGGACATAAAAGCGCTAGTACAGTATCTTCTTTTATACTTTTAAAAGTACTTTTTATCCATTGGACAACTGCATTAATGCTCCCTACTACTCTCCCTTTGTTAAATAAGCCAATATATTGACCTTAATATGACATATTTTGGGGAGTGAAAAGTGAAAATTAAACAACAGATATTTCATGCCAGTCAAAAATGAATATATGAAGGGAGGTGGTGAAATACTCACGCTATCATTAATGGTTTCGGAGAGCTTTCATACCATGCTAGAGATGTTGAGGATTCAAACATGGCACCACCTGGTTGCTTTGTAATAGTGTCAGATGCATTCCTTGGATTAAATGCAGTGCCACAAGGGGAGTCTTTTAAGGTATAGGAAAATGATAAACAGCTAGTTGTGCAGACGCCTGGCATGGTCATGGCATCTTTAAAATATTCAGAACTAATGCGTTCAGATCGTAAATACTTGTCATTTGCTGAATCATGGATAACTTCACATTCAGGATCCTCTGACTTATATATTGGGCCGTCTGTTTCCTCATAATAGCCATTTTCAATCATTTCTTCGTCCTGCTCCTCCTCTTCATCATCATCCTGCAGAAGCGGACAAGTCAACTGCAGCTTTGAAAGTTCTCTTTCAGGAGTGACAAATCTACAGTCATCGGCAGGGCTGATGTCAGAAATATCAGTACTACTTTGAGAGCCAAAATAATTTTCAACCAACCCTTGTTTTACAATGTCTGTGCTGTTTGTAGTCGTAAGTTTAGCAGCAGAAGGACTACTCACAGCTTCACACAAGTCCAGGTTGGTTTCTTTGGGTTCCATGCCAGTATATTCTTCTTTTTGTAGCGTCACTTCATCAATAACAACTGAACCAGAAACTACAGATTGTTCTCCCACTACAATAACTTCTGGATCAAGTGCAACATGGGGGCTATGAAGAAGTGTTTCAGGAATCTGAGGTTCTCTAAAAGTGGTTACAGAGCCTGGGGGTGGGACCGGAATACTCTTCACTTCATTCTGAGTTTCTTCCTCAGAAATGGCAAACTGGAAAAGGTCCCTGATGCTGGAAAGGGAGGAATGCACTGGGACATTGTCTCTTTCTGAAAACACAACGCATTGAGGCTGGGCGAGAATGTGAGATATTTTAGGATCAAACTTTGGCACATGAACAGTTCCCAAGTCTAGGACAGTTTTACTATCTTTAACCTGGCTATCGGGTACTATCGAAATCTTTGAACTTTCATCTGGTGAAAGTTCATCATCATCGAAGGCAGAGAATTAATCGATGTCAATGACGACTGGATTTCACTCAGAGCACTGGTGCTTTCTGTACAATGGCTCTCAACAGCAGTTTTCAGAGTAGATTCTGGTTTTAGCAATAGTTGTGAATATCCTTTCTCATTGGAAACAGTGTCAGGCTCAATCACATTTTCCAAAGAACATTCTGGTTTGGGTGAGTTGCAAAAGAGCTGGGCTCGCTTTCTACACCAGAATCAGAAAATCTGGAAGATGCACAGGTAATGCTAAGATCAGGTAACTTTATTGTATCCCCACTCACCACTATATGGACCTCTTTTGAAGCAAGCTGTGGTGGGCTTTTTAACTTGAGGAGTGATTCTCCACTTGCGTGTAATTTTACATTTGTATCCACCGCAACATCTTTTTCAAACACTGAATCTGTCTCCAGTAATGGTGTAACTCCACTAGGCAAAGTAGACAACCCTTGTCCCGGTATTCCATCCTTAATCGTCACATCTCTAGATACCTCTGACTTGGAGGCAAATATAACAGTTACTTTTTCACCTTCATAGGAGTTCTTTGTACTTGGTTTAACCTCTATTGTCCTCAATCCAGAAGGTCCTGTGTACTGACCGACATGACACCTTTCTCCTGGTTGAGGCACACTGTCCATTTGCGTAAGCACAGTACCTGACTGTTGTGTGTTGGCAGCACCTGAAACAGTGGAGAAAGGGATTAGATTACTAGAATCCAAGTTGATACTCTGGCTTACTTTGGAGCTTGCGCCACCTACAGAAAGTGGTTTGTTTGCAACAGGGTTTAAAGCCAGAGAGTTATGTCCCTTTTGCCATGTGTGCAACCCAGACAATTTGGCGTCACCTGTTGGAAACCCTTGAGTAGAATAAAGTCCATCCTTGGGGCAATGTGAAGGCCTGCCTTCAAAAGGTTTAGACATAGCCTCAGCTGTAGCAGCTTTTAAACATTTGTAGCTTACTAAAACCACAGAGTCTTTAGAGTTTTGCTTTACTATCTTTTTTGGATTCTCAGGTCTCATTGTTTTCATCAGTTTATTTTTAGACTTTGACTTATTGTCATCTTCATTTTTAGATTTTAACATTTTTGTTTGCTGCTTTTCACCTTCAAGATACCAATGTGGAGCAGAGAATACCTTCAGCTGCGACTCTTAGCTCTGGGCTAATAGGACCATAAACATATCCATCTTCGTTGTCAGCTTTCTCCATTTTATTAGAATCAGATTTTTGCAGGGCATTAACACCCAGCCACGGCCCATCCAAATCTACAGTGTGAAAGAAAAAAAACAATGACATTTTTACAAAAAAAAGAGGAGAAATCCATAAATAAAATGGCCCTGACCTAATATAGCTGTATCGTGGACAATCCTGCTCACCCAAATTTATATATTCCTTAACATGGCAGGAAATTGAAGGATTGGGTAACAAGAGGAAATACATTTGCCTACATAAATTTATCTACAGGTATATCATCTTAAATCAGTAACATCATTGGAATCCAATTTGTTATCACAAAGTCATAACACTTCACCACATTTTTTACCAGTAAGGCATATCGGGAGACTAACGGGGCGGATATATAACGATGGTACATACATACATCCTGCTATGAAATCTTATTCTATGAATATCTTGTGTGGATGAGCCTCAGGGGGCGGGGCTACACGGAGAGAAAAAAAAACAACTCAGTTTAAATGCTGCAGACAGGGAGAGGATGATTGGCAGCGGTGGGCAGATTACACAGGCAGGGGTGTGAATCTGCCCTTGGCTGCAGCCCCTAGCCACCTCCTTAGTGGCTGTAGCATGTAAGTTTTCTAACTGTATTATCTCGGGGTACAGGGCTGCTCAAGTGCTTATGGTCCCCTTGCCTGTATGCTGCAGACATGCTGTATCTAGTGCTGTAATTAGATCACCATGCCTGCTTTGGTGACAGGTCCTCTTTAAGCAAGTTTTTTATCTTGTTGAAAAGTGTGTAGTATAAAACAAACAAAAAAATAGTATGGGTTAGTAAATATGCCCTATATATTTAACAACTATGTCGAAAATATTACCAATGAGCTGCACTGCCACTATGAGTAGCCAAATCAAGAAAATTATACACGATCGGGCGAACGGCGCCACATATTAATGTCTGCATGTTTAGTGTCTTCCTGCCTCTGGCTCTATAGATCTGTCATCTACAGAGTGAAGGAAAGACAGTAACATCTTCTGAATGCGGGTGTGTCTTCCTTACAAGAAGGCAGAAAGATATTTTCTACACATCGCACTCTTTGACTGTGAACATGTAAGTCAGGACAGACTGCCCCACAGTCAGACACACGAAGGGATCAATTCCAGTAAGCTTGTGTTACCCATAAATACCTTCTGTAATGTATTCTAAATACCGATCTTCAAAAATAATAGGCAAAGAGTTAAAGTCTCCATCCAGCTCACAACACTCGATGGGCAGGGGTGGTAGGGAACTGAAGTAGGTGGAATTCTTTATAGCTGTTGACATTTGGAGATGACTTTGGGCACTGTAAATAGAAATATCAATTGGAAGTGACTGGCACATAAGCGAGACAGAAGAAATCAAATAAGTTTAGTCAATAAATTAAATTTACTTCAAATCTGAAATGGAAAAAAATAGGAAGGTGAAGTCTGTGATATGAAGCACTCTTTAGTAGTAATGGGTGAACCAGAACTGTATAGCTCAGTGTCCGTACTGAACACCTAGAGTTCTTGCATGGACCCTTATATAACTTCGATTGCCACCGCATCAGGGCAATTGAGATGAGTCGAGTAAGCATCAGGATTTGGCACATCTAATGAATGTGGCTGGGGTGGCTGCGTGCTGCTATTCTTAGTCTAAGGGGCCAATAACTATGGGCATTCCCAGAGTGAGAATACCAACTCCCAGCCATGTGCTTTATCTTGGCTGAGCATCAAAATTGGACGTACCCCACATGTTTTTTTTAAATCATATAGTTAAATAATTTTAAAAACCTGCATGGGGTCTCCCAAAATTTTGATACGCAGCCAACATAACACATATTGTATATTGTATTATATAGTTGTTTGGTTGCAGCACCCTCCCCCCACCCAGTAACTGATTTGAGAACCTACACATAGTCCAGACATTTTCCTTATAAGCAGGTTTTAATTGCACCCAGGGCATTATCCCATTCACACACCTAGACTGCAGACATGAGGTTCATAGATAGGACCCAGTAGAAGTGAAAAAACCTTGAAAGTCGGTTACTGGGCTTACAAATGTCATGGCCATTGCATTTCAACTAATATTTTCACATTTATCCTTAGTTAGCTTTCAGTAGCTTTCCAATATATTCTTGATTCCTGTTCACACATTGAAATAACACTTGATAGCCTTGCGCTTTTTCCCTGAAGACATGAAGTGCTGGTGTGCAGCAGAATCCTCTTCTAGTAAACATAACACACATGGCTGGGGACGGCAGCCTGCAGCCATGTGCTTTATCCACACTGAGTATCAATACACTGGGTACCCCATGCAATTTTTTTTAAATTACTTATTTTTAGTTTAATATGACATCAGCTTTGGTGCCATGCCCTATTGTGGTTGGCAACAAATCAGACACTGGCACAGATTGTGGGGGAGTAGTCTAACTGACACAACCAATTACAGACACTGTCACAGAGGTTGGGCAGGGGATGCAGTGAATAAATACAAGGCTTAAGGGGTACTTCATACACTACAACATCGCTAGCAATGTCGCTGAAACGTCACAGGTTTTGTGACGTAACAGCGACCTCTCCAGCGATGTTGCAGTGTGTGACATGTAGCAGCGATCAGGCACCTGCTGTGAGGTTGCTGATCGCTGAAAGTCGTTCAGGACCATTTTTTGGTCCTTGGTCACCCGCTGGTCAGCACACATCGCTGTGAGAGACAAACGATCAGCGACCTCCCAGGCTGGTAACCATGGTAAACAACAGGTATCTAGGCAGCGCGCAGCGCCTAGTTACCCGATGTATACCTTGGTTACCAGCCATCTCCGCTTCCAGGCTGGTATCCAAGTACACAGCAGGTATCTAAGCACATCGCTGTCCCTAGTTACCTGCTGTGTACCTTGGATACCAGCCTGGAAGCGGAGAAGGCTGGTAACCAAGGTATACATTGGGTAACTAGGCGTGCTGCGTGCTGCCTAGATACCTGTTGTTTATCATGGTTACCAGCCTGCTCCCGCTTACCGCAGCCTGGCAGAAGACAGGAGCGGGAGCTCGACTTCGTGGAAAGAATAGTTTATATTCTTTCCACGATGTCGCTGGTCCACTGGTCGCTGGTGAGTCTGCCTGTTTGACAGCTCACCAGCGACTGCATAGAGACTTTCCAGCGATCCCGGCCAGGTCGGATCGCTGGAAAGTCTCAGCGTGTAAAGGGGCCCTAATAGGCAGACCCAGAAGCAAGTGTGACCACAGCTGAAGACTGATAAGTATAAATCTTCATCTTTAATCATCATTTTGCTTTCTATTACAGCACCCAAACCCTTATTGCCAACATTTTATAGGATTTAAGTTCGGGATCAAGTTCAAGTCAAATACGTCCCTGAACCCAGACTTTTTTTTAATGTCTGCACACATCTGCCAACCCTGAATATCTGTATATTTGCCCATCTCTACTCTTTAGCACTGCTCAGAGATTTCTGTTACTGGAAATCAGACACTGCATTCTAGGCATGCTGCCAACTATTTATATATAATAAGATCCATTAAAGGTAATTATTCACTTTCCCATATCTTCAGTAATTATATATTCAGAATTTCTTTGTTTCCAAGCTGATAGTCTATAAGAAATCTTACGAGTTACTACATGCAGAATTTGCATACTCACTGCAGTTCTTGGTATGCCAGGGCTGCTTGTCTCGGATGCTCAAGGCAAAAGAAAGCTTCTGCAAATCTACGCACCTAAAAACAGCCAAGGAGACAAGTATTAAAAATATTGCAAGCACTTCATGTTTTCTTCCAGCTACCTTAAACCCATAAGGATGAAGCCTAGTTTGGGTCTTAAAAAGAGTTGTTCCACGACCAACATTTAATGTCAGACAGGAGGAAGTTCCCACTAAATAAAGGAGCCCCTTGTTCTTCACAAAAGCAGAAGAGTTTAAAGAGATTTTGGGGATTTGTTTTACAACACAACTTGCAAGAAAAATGACCTCTAACTTTTATTTTACAGGTATGGTACATTCAGAAATGGCAATAATATGAATATTTTTCCTTTATTTTTTAATAAAAAACATTATGAACATATTTATTTAACTTGGGATTTTTAAACGTTTCTTTCTTCGTATGGAGAAAACTGACTTGAGATATTATGTACGCATCTTGTTAATTTTCCACTATATTCTGCGTGTGGATCCAACTTCAGGAGCTGGGCCTGCACCATTCCCGACACACAGCCAACATCTGCCTGTAACAGCAATACCTATATACAGTGCCTTGGGGTTTTGGCCCCCTTGAACTTTTCAACCTTTTGCCACATTTCAGGCTTCAAACATAAAGATATAAATTCTAATTTTTTTGTGAAGAATCAACAACAAGTGGGACACAATCGTGAGGAGGAACGAAATTTATTGGATATTTTAAACTTTTGTAACAAATACAAAACTGAAAAGTGGGGGGGGGGCAATATTATTCGGTCCCTTCACTTTCAGCGCAGTAAACTCACTCCAGAAGTTCAATGAGGATCTCTGAATGATCCAATGTTGTCCTAAATGACTGTAATGATAAATAGAGTCCACCTGTGTATAATCAAGTCTCCTATACACTGTGTGCAGAATTATTAGGCAAGTTGTATGTTAGATGATTATTTTTATTATTGATCAACAACTATGTTCTCAAGCAACCCAAAAGACTCATAAATATCAAAGCTTAATATTTTTGGAAGTTGGAGTGGGTTTTTTCAGATTTGGCTATCTTAGGAAGATATCTGTTTGTGCAGGTAACTATTACTGTGCAGAATTATTAGGCAACTTAATAAAAACCAAATACACTCCCATCTCACTTGGTTTATTTTCACCAGGTAAACTAATATAACTGCACAAAATTTAGAAAAAAACATTTCTGACGTGCAAAAACAAACACAAAAAAATTAGTGGCCAATATAGCCACCTTTCTTTATGATGACACTCAACAGCCTTCCATCCATAGATTCTGTCAGTTGCTTGATCTGTTTACGATCAACATTGGTGCAGCAGCCACCACAGCCCCCAGACACTGTTCTGAGAGGTGTACTGTTTTCCCTCCCTGTAGATCTCACATTTTAGAGGGACCACAGGTTCTCTATGGGGTTCAGATCAGGTGAACAAGGGGGCCATGTCATTATTTTTTCTTCTTTTAGACCTTTACATAGCCAGCCACGCTGTGGAGTAGTTGGATGCATGTGATGGAGCATTGTCCTGCATGAATATCATGCTTTTCTTGAACAATACCGACTTCTTCCGTACCACTGCTTGAAGAAGTTGTCTTCCAGAAACTGGCAGTAGTTGGGAATTTGATGATACCAGCCCATACCAGTACCCACCTACACCTTGCTGGCGTCTGAGTCGGAGTGGAGCTCTCTGCCCTTTACTGATCCAGCTTGGCCTCATCTGGCCCATAAAGAGTCACTCTCATTTCATCAGTCCATAAAACCATAGACAAATCAGTCTTAAAGATATTTCTTGGCCCAGTCTTGACGTTTTATCTTAAGTTTCTTGTTTAAAGGTGGTCGTTTTTCAGCCTTCCTTACCTTGGCCATGTCCCGGAGTATAGCACACCTTGTGCTTTTTGATAATCCAGTAACGTTGCAGCTCTGAAATATGGCAAAACTGGTGGCAAATGGCATCTTGGCAGCTTCACACTTGATTTTCCTCAATTCATGGGCAGTTATTTTGCGCCTTTTTTGCCCAACATGCTTCTTACAAACCCTGTTGGCTATTTGCCATGAAACGCTTGATTGTTTGGTGATCACGCTTCAAAAGTTTGGCAATTTCAAGATGCTGCATCCCTCTGCAAGACATCTCACAATTTTGGACTTTTCAGAGCCCGTCAAATCTCTCTTCTGACCCATTTTGCCTAAGAAAGGCATTTGCCTAATAACTAAGCACACCTTGTATAGGGTGTTGATGTCATTACACCACACCCCTCCTCATTACAGAGATGAACACCACCTGATTTACTTATTGGTAGTTGGCTCTCATGCCTATACAGCTTGGAGTAGGACAACATGTATAAAAAGTATCATGTGATCAATATACTAATTTGCCTAATAATTCTGCACACAGTGTAAATACACCTGCTCTGTGATAGTCTCAATGTTCAGTTTCAAGTGCAGAGAGCATCATGAAGACCAAGGAACACACTAGGCAGGTCCGAGATGCTGTTGTGGCAAAGTTTAAAGCCAGATTTGGATACAAAAAGATTTCCCAAGTTGTAAACATCTCAAGGAACACTGTGTGCAAGCGATCATATTGAAATGGAAGGAGTATCAGACCACTGCAAATCTACCAAGACCCAGCTGTCCCTCTACACTTTCATCTCGAACAAGGAGAAGACTGATCAGAGATGTAGCCAAAAGGCCCATGATCACTCTGGATGAACTGCAGAGATCTACAGCTGAGGTGGGACAACAATTAGTCTTACACTGCACAAATCTGGCATTTAAGGAAGAGTGGCAAGAAGAAAGCCATTTCTCAAAGATATCCATAAAAAGTCTTCGTTTGAAGTTTGCCACAAGCCACCTGGGAGACACACCAAACATGTGGAATAAGGGGCTGTGGTCAGATGAAACCAAAATCAAACTTTTTGGCCACAATGTAAAACGATATGTTTGGTGTAAAAGCAAGACTGCTCATTACCCTCAAAACACCATCCCCACTGTCAAACATGGTGGTGGCAGCATCATGGTTTGGTGCTTTTCTTCAGCAGGGACAAGGAAGATGGTTAACATTGATGGGAAGATGGACGGAGCCAAATACAGGACCATTCTGGAAGAAAACCTGTTGGAGTCAGCAAAAGTCCTGAGACTGGGAACGGAGATTTATCTTCCAACAAGACAATGATCCCAAACATAAAGCAAAATCTACAATGGAAATGGTTCAAAAATAAACATATCCAGGTGTTAGAATGGCCAAGTCAAAGTCCAGACCTGAATCCAATCTAGAATCTGTGTAAAGTGCTGAAAACTGCTGTTCACAAACGCTCTCCATCCAACCTCACTGAGCTCGAGCTGTTTTGCAAGGAAGAATGGGCAAGAGTTTCAGTCTCTCGATGTGCAAAACTGACAGTGACATACCCTAAGCGACTTGCAGTGCATTTATACGGAGACTTCATTACACACAGGTGGATTCTATAAATAATTACCAGTCATTTAGGACAACACTGGATCATTCAGAGATCCTCACTGAACTTCTGGAGTGAGTTTGCTGCACTGAAAATAAAGGGGCCGAATAATATTGCATGCCCCACTTTTCAGCTTTTTATTAAAGTTTAAAATATCCAATACATTTCTTTCCACTTCACGATTGTGTCCCACTTGTTGGTGATTCTTCGCAAAAAAATTAGAATTTATATCTTTATGTTTGAAGCCTGAAATGTGGCAAAAGGTTGAAAAGTTCAAGGGGGCCAATACTTTCACAAGGCACTCTATAGCTCCAATTACTGCTGTTTAACTACTTAATGCCACAGTCCATTTCTGAGTCCGGCAGGAGGGGGGACCCCCCTTTTTTTTTCTCTGCACTAGGCACTTTGATTTGGTATGATGCTACTTCTTATGCTCTGAGACTGCACTTTATATGATGGCAATCTAGACTCTGCATATATTGGGTTGCTGCTTATTGGGCAGGTTGAGTACGTGTTCAATACTTCAGTCACTAAACTATATCTGTTAAACCAATTGTATGTGACCCTTTCGTGATATATTCATGTCTCCATTGATTTTGGCAAAGCTCTGTGAGCATATCAATTTAATGATGTACCAATGAATTTTGCTGTGCAATTTTAAATATCACCTACTCTATGTATGTATGTTTCCTGACAATACATATGTATTTTATATGCATAAAAGTTCATATGTCTCTCCTGTTTAAAATGCTTGTGTAATGAGCTGCTAATGCCGTAAACCGGTGGAAACACTGGTGCGGCTAATGTAATAGCCCTATGGAACTTTTGTATCTAATACCATTTCTGAGTGTAGCATTTAAAGGGGAACTCCGGGGAGAGAAAACTTTGTAATACAGTCCCTGCCTTCCTACATGTATAAAACTGAGTTGGGCACTACAGTTCTAGGATCTATAGATTGCTTTTAAATAAATAAAATCATACCTGCTCTTTTGCTCTGACTGCAAATAAATGCAGCATGAATACAGAGAATGCCAAAATAAAAATGCAAGAGTTGACATACCGCAGATCTGAAAAAATGCTTTGTAGGTTCATATCTGACGGAAAAAATCCATAGTGCTACAGTTTCAGGGGACAGGAATCTACCAACTGCTATGGGAGAGGAGAGGCCATGCCAGTGATGAATTGATCAATGCAGTGCTCTGCCTCGGCTCCTAACCTCGTACATGAGACTACACATTATGCACCATCATATGCACCACTGTACAGCAGAAGATCACAGTGTATATTTCTATCTGCTTAGTGACATGATTACTATTTCAAGCCAGATCACTCCTGTTCATACATTATATAGGATGTATATCAGGGGCAGGATTGTACTGTGACCAAAGGTCCAGTGGCCACACCCCCTCCCCATACAGAAGTGTGAGAGGGCTGGAATGCAGAATGATTCTGCAGCTCCAGCATCCATGCCCCCAACACACCTCCTGCTCTCACCTACAGCATGAAGCTGACATTCTCAGATCCCTGAGGGGGGGGTTCAGAGCAAAAAAAGCAGGTATGATTTTATTGATTTTCCTAGAACTGCAGTGTACAGCCCTGCTTCATCATGTAGGAGGGCAGGAACTGTACTAAAAAGTTTTCTCTCATGGAGTTCCCCTTTAATTGGTAATTTTCTTAACTATAATATAATTAATCACATTTACTTGTTAATTTTCTTAACTGTAATAAAATTTATCACATTTTTGGAGGCTCATGCGTTCAAAAATATATATTTTTCAAGCTTTCATATCAATTTTTATTTGTTTTTGTTCAGGATAATTTAAATAAAAGTGCCAATGAATAAGTTGTCATGGCATGGCGTGGAGTTTGGGGGCCTGCTGAAAAAACGAAATAAAAAAAAAATGTTGAAAGCCCCAAGTAATAAAAATTGAGAACAAAAAAAATTACTTATTTGGTATGTATATGAAAGATCATCTTTCAGGATATAAAATTCATTATTCCAGATATTTAACCACTTACAGAAAAAAAATAAAACTCAATTAGTCATTTTTAATTTGCCACACCTCCCTAAAAAATGCAAAGAAAACATAAATGCCACTGAATGGTATCAATAAAAACATCAGCTCACTATACAAAAAAGCCCCCAACTCCACTGACAAAAAAATAGAAATTTTACTGATCTCAGAAATTTCACACCTATCTTTTTTTTTATTTTTAAAAATTATGGATTTTTTTTAACCCTCAAAATAAAAAAATAAAACACTATACTATACAGTACAACCATACTGCAGTAAAGAAACACGTTGCTAGGTCGTTTATATTGCACAATGAAACCCCTAAAAACAAAACCCAAAAAACAGTGGTAGTATTGCATTTTTTTCATCATTTCGTTCCTGTTTTCCTGTACATTGCTTCTCATATCTTTATCTTAGAAGGAGTGTGTTCCGAAGCGTTAGGCTGCCTTCAGACTTGCAGATGCATCTGCAGCGTTTTGCAGATGCATCTGCAAGCATCTGCATGCAGACCGCGGCCCTATGTTTATAATGGAGCGCACGGCGGTCTGCAGATGCTTGCAGACCGCCGTGCGCTCTCATTGCCCGCCATTAGTGATCCGTGCGCAGGCGGATGCCTGTGTACAGATCACACACTCTCGTCCGCACCAGGGACGCGAGATGTTTGCATCTGCAAAACGCTGAAGATGCATCTGCAAGTCTGAAGGCAGCCTTAGAACCTGAAGTTGGGACATTAACCCTAGAACGCATACCTGGGGCCTCGCAGGCCTGCCAGGTTACTTGTTTTCTATTTTCTGTAAAAGTACTTTAGTTTGAATTTTGAAAATCTAGGTAATCTTCAGGTAGATAGTTGTTAGTAACTTCCAGCTATTCATATATTTTTATGTTACAGACATTTCGGTATAACAACCTTTTTTTGGGACTACCCCATATTCACGCACCTGGGGCCTTTTAGGCCTGTACTAGGTTTACATGTGATACTCAGTCTTTTTGTCTGTATTGTTGCTGGGGAAGAACTTTTATGATTCTGCTATTGCTGGGAAGAGTGTGGATTCTGCATGACAACATGGTCATGTGATCTTGGAAGGGAGGCTCCCTCACAAAGTCATGTGTCTCTGACCTCATCGCAGGTCTTTTTGTCAAGAAAAATCCATGATATTACTGAGTACAATGCATCACGATGGAAGTATTGACACCAATGACAGGAAAAAAAAAACCTGAAATCATACTGCATTATAATAAGACAAAAGGAGGTGTCGACAATATGGACGAAATGATTGGAGAGTATTCGTGCAAAAGGCAGACTAAACGTTGGCCTGTTGGCCTTTTTTCCAATATCCTTGATGTGTCAGCCCTCAATAGCTACATTGTTTATTGTCAAACTAATCCAGAATTCCATGCCAACAGGAAAGACAAGAGACGTCTATTTTTGACAGAACTTTGTTATGAACTTTTGATGCCTACTATGATGGAGAGAAGCAGCATGATATGCTTATCAAGGCAAACTACAGAGGCAATGATCCGATGTGGAATACGCTTTCTGGAACATCCAGAGCAAAGAGAAAAAAAAAGAAAGCGCTGCTATATTTGTCCAGCAAAGAAGGAAAGAAAATCGGAGCGTTTCTGTTCTACTTGCGGACAAAATGTACGCAAGGAACATTCAGCTGAAAAAATAAGATGCGAGAATTGTCGGGGGAATATGTAAAGATACAAATAAATATTCCTGCACCAAGTTTGCTACAACCAAAAAATGTTTTCATAAAAAAATTGTATATAGAATGCCTATATTTGGCGTGCCCATTTACTTACTTTTTTGTTGTTTTATGCACATAATTCTGTTTTGAAATATACACATCTTAGGCTGTGTTCCCAGTAGCGCTGGGGTTCGCCAGAAGGGGATACATAATGGATCTGACCTCCTGGTAACTCCAGCTAAGGCTGCCGGAATGGCAGGATTCCTCCAGCCTTAGCTGGGGTCACCAGGAGGTCAGATCATTTACGGATCCCCTCCTGGCGGACCCCAGCGCTACTGGGAATGCATCCTTACTTTGCAATTGTAAAATAAATTTTGAAAAGTATTTTTATTTGAGTTATTCCGTGTTATTTGCGTGAATATGGGGTAGTCCCAAAAAAAGGTTGTTATACCGAAATGCCTATAACATAAAAATATATGAACAACTGGAAATTACTAACAACTATATACCTGAGGAATACCTAGAGTTTCAAAAATCTAACTAAAGTAATTTTACAGAAAATAGAAAACAGGTAACCTGGCAGGCCAGCGAGGCCCCAGGTATGCATCCGCCAGCCTTAGCTGGGGTCACCAGGAGTTCAGATCCATTACGGAATCCCGTCCTGGTGGAACCCAGCGCTAGTGGGAATGCATCCTTACTTTGCAATAAACTTTGAAAAGTATTTTTTTTGAGTTATTCCATGATAATTGTAAACAGGCCTAAAAGGCCCCAGGTGCGTGAATGTGTAGATTTCTATGCGTTCTAGGGTTAAGGGATAGAATACATATCTACTATATAATTGTCTAAGGCATCTGTATGAAGCCGAAATCACGCGCCAGACAGAGGCCACTCATTGGCCAGCTAGGGACGTGTGCACGCATAGGGACGTGTGCCACGCATAGGGACGTGTGCCACGCATAGGGGACGTGCGCCACGCATAGGGGACGTGCGCCATAAATAGGGGACGTGCGCCACGCGTAGGGACGTGCGCCACGCGTAGGGGACGTGCGCCACGCGTAGGGGACGTGCGCCACGCGTAGGGGACGTGCGCCACGCGTAGGGACGTGCGCCACGCGTAGGGGTCGTGTGCACGTAGGGGACGTGTGCCACGCGTAGGACGTGTGCACGCATAGGGACGTGTGCCACGATAGGGACGTGTGCCACGCGTAGGGACGTGTGCACGCGTAGGGACGTGTGCCACGCGTAGGGACGTGTGCCACGCATAGGGACGTGTGCCACGCATAGGGGACGTGTGTCACGCATAGGGGACGTGTGCCATGCTTAATGGACATGTGCCATTCATAGGGACGTGTGCCATGCATAGGGGCGTGTGCCATGCATAGGGGACGTGTGCCATGCATAGGGGACGTGTGCCACGCATAGGGGACGTGTGCCACGCATAGGGGACGTGTGTCACGCATAGGGACGTGTGCACCATAATGGACATTGCCATTCATAGGGACGTGTGCCATGCATAGGGCGTGTGCCATCATAGGGGACGTGTGCCATGCATAGGGGACGTGTGCCATGCATAGGGGACGTGTGCCATGCATAGGGGACGTGTGCATGCATAGGGACGTGTGCCATGCATTATGGATGTGTGCCATGCATTATGGACGTGTGCCATGCATAGGCAGGGCTGCACTGTCCAATGGTCAATATGAGCCTTTAGACTCAGGTGGCAAGGTGGCAGGGGGAGCCGCAGAGCAGAAGGGGCGGCGCCTGCACCATGCAGCGGCTCCCTGTGTGACGTGCGCCGGCTGCATAAGGTAAAATCACCAGCGGTGGCTACCGACAGCAACCCCCTCCCCACTCCTCACTTGCGGCTACCGAAAGAAACCCCCCCCAGCCCCCCTCCCCGCTCTGTGGCCGCTGACAGCAACCCCACCCCCCCAGTCCTCACCTAGGCTCAGGGGCAGAGAGCCTTTCTGCACCCCTGTGCATAGGGGAAAATAATCTGAAATGCGTACCGGCAAATATGTCTTTTACAAAAAAAGCACTTGCGATGCATAGACGACAGCGCTAAACTCACATAGCTGTCGGCTTTCCCGTTCCTCTATTTGAAATGAACAGCGATGTGAAAACGACGCACCAGCGATCCCGACCAGGTCGTATCGTTATCGGTATCGCTGGTGCGTCGTTATGTGTGATGGGAGCTCTATGCTTACAGGACCTCTGATGATGTCACTATCATGGCTGGAGCAAGATCACATGGCTGTGACATCACCAGAGGTCCTTAAGCTAAACGCACACAGCACCAGGAGCCAGGTACTGCCACTTACACCCACACACCCTACACTCACCTTGCACTCACACTTACCCACCTCTCACACACTGCCCTGCACTCACGTCACACTCTGCCCTGCACTCACGTCACACTTAGCCTTGTACTCACGTCACACTCACCTTGCACTCACCTCACACTTAGCCCTGCACTTACCTTGAACTCACGTCACACTGTCTCTAACGCAAAACCCACGTCGCTGATAGTTCACGGCTGGCTGGGCGCGACCAATCAGCGACGCGGGATTTCCATTACAGTGAAACAGGCATAGTCTGCCTGGCCTCCTGCCCACTGCTCACCCTCTCCCTCCTGGCCACCGCTCACCCGCTCCCTCCTGGCCACCGCTCCATGCTCCATCTGCCTGCCGCTCACCCGCCATTATTCTTTTCTTTTCGTGGCATAGACTCCAGAAATTCAAAGGCCGCAGTGAGTGGGGGTGGAGCTACTAAAAGGGGGTGTCGTAATGGCCGTGAACAAGGACACACCCACCACATCAGGGCTATGCGCTTTGACATGCCTACTATGATGCCCCCTGTTAACTCCGCCTCCTGAGGCCTTGGAATTGTTGACGTCTATGCTGTAGGAAGAAGACAACGACATGCTAGGGTGAGAGGCGGATGCACAGAAGCCTGGAGCGGGTGAGAATTGAGGGGGCCACGCTGCACACTCGCACAACTGCACCGCTGTACACCCACATATTCTAGAATACCCAATGCGTTAAAATCGGGCCACCATCTAGTCTACATATTATTTCAGAAAACATTGTGAATGTAAAAGAATAGAGTTGTATTATCGGGCTGCTCACTCTCAGCGTGTGATGTTCCTGGGCCACAATGCCTGTGATTTCATCTTGCAGGACAATTACTTCCAGGAACTGTCCCCACAGAGCCATCAGCAGCGAGCAGAGCTGGGCAAGGTTCATGTTGATGAGTTCTGCCAGTTCGTCAGGATTATCGATCTTCTATTGGAAGACGGAATACATTACTGTTACCACGTATTAATAACGCTGCTGGTGTAGTCACATAATCACATATGTACATACTTTAACATCTTCACAGAGTTCTGCGAGACGGGCGTCCACATCGATTTTTTCTGAGGAAATAAAATATAGGGAGCCAGATTTATTAATACAGCCTTACATTTAGACAGCTTACAAGTAGATTATGTGTGTCAAATTAGTTCATGTTGGATGATAAATTTGGCGATTCTCTAGAACTATTGTCCAACTTTACACCACCTCTTATTTAGCTTACGTTACACCATTTCTGCTCCCGAGTTCTGGCACATTATGATGTATTTGAAGCTCTGCCCATTTCTTACATGCCACATCCCATTTGTCTAAACTGCGCCTTCCAATACACACTACATTTATCTTTTATCTCTAAACTGTCTTAGCACCTGTACATTCCTGTATCGAATGGAAGCACAGGAGACAATGATTTATATGGGATCTAGCTGCTTTCAATTTCTTATTTTTAGATTGGCGAAAAAAATAAATCTCAGCAAGTAGAACTTTTTCTTCTATTGTAAAAATAAACATCAAACAGAAAGCAAATGAATACCTTATAAATCAATGGATCACATTGCTTCCATTTGACCCAGATTGCTGATTCCATTTATCTATTCCAATTTTATGTTCTAAACTGAAAATATTAATGGAAAAGATAAAGCGATATGTGGCGTAAAATTTCAAAAAAATTAAACATAATTTCCTAAATAAAATGAAACCTGTTATTGGCTACATGTTAAGAATGTCCTTAAAGCACCGCTTCGGATGTTATTTTATTGCACTGTTGGAGTGGTGTTATTTATCTAAGTATAGTTCATCTCCTATCACCGTCATTCCAGTCAGTCTGCGGGAATTCATGACCTGCCGACACCTCCAGTGTTTCATGGATCACATCACAAGTCACAACTCAATATATTTCTACGAGAGCCTTGTTCCAGACATTCAGACGTTACGGGCACAAGATGGTGCTGAAGAACCGCAGCGGCGTTGGTAAAAATGAAGCCGACAGAAGGTGAGTACATTACAGGGGCAGGGGGCTTACATTTAAAGTGTTTTGAGTTTAGATCCCACCAAGGACAACGTGCAAGGAGTTTGTATGTTCTCCGCATGTCTATGTGGATTTTCTCTGGTTTCCGCTTGCACTCCCAAGATGTACTGATAGGCAATTTAGATTGTGAACCCTGATAATATCAGGGATGATAATGTATGTAATTGTTGTGGAATATGGTGGCGCTATATAAGCTATGAATAATAATACTCTCTTCTTCCTCCTGTAAATATGTTTAATAAATTCGGTGTCATCATTTCCATTATTCACAGGCAATGTCCCTTTATAACACATGACCCTTTATTACCATGAGAGTCACATTCTGCTCTGAGATATGGTCATGGGCAACATTTAGTGAATTCTGCCCCCACTCCACAGTATTACCACCACAAAAACTGGTATATAGACAGCCCGAGCATGCCCACAAAAAAATCCACTGACCTTGTGCCCCACTACCTTACAGGTAGGATATTTTGATCTTGGAATGCCCACTTTCCCCATTCAGTATTCTTACAATGAGCATACACCCACACTGTTGTACCCAGCTTCAAGCACCCCTCTAACTGGCAATGTAATTCTATATTCAGCTTCATCTTCCCCCACGCAGTATATGAGCTTCCAGATCTGCTCATCTGTGCGGAGCTTCTCAGAAAAGTCACCATCTGGAGATCTGCTCTTCATAGCGGTTTGCTAGACCTGGTGCTAATACACCAAGCTGTCAGGCAGCCACGAGCCATAAAGGCTCACACGGTCTTCCCTGATTGAAGGGACAGTGTTAGGCTACGTGCACATGCAGACTATGGTTGCAGCCAAAAAAAACAGCAGCCCTGAGCCGCTGTGGTCTTTTAACAACCAATTTTGTTGGGAAACAGCTGTTTGTAACAGCTGTATGGTTTTACTCATCAAACAGACACGTGTTTTTTTGCAAGTGAATTATCTATTTGTCAAATTAATTGATTGTGTAAGGATCTGTTAATAGGCCTTAATGGCTGAGGGCTCCTGACTTTTACATCCATTGTATGTGTCCGCAGCCTTAGCTCCCATCACACACAACAATGCACCAGCCATCCCGACAACAATACGACCTGGTAGGGATCGCTGGTACGCCACTTTGGGGTCGCTTGTGAGATGTCAAACATTCAGAACTCACCAGCGACTTCAGCAACTATCCGGAATAATACAGAGGTTGTTGGGAATTGTAACTCTCGGGTATAGTATTTGGATCGTTGGTCGTTGTCCCTTTCAAACAGCGATGCAGCGTTCCCAGCAGGAGCGCAATGACCAAAAAATTACCTAGAGCACTTTGTAACGATCAGCGATCTCACAGCAGGGGCCTGATCGCTGCTGAGTGTCACACGTAGCGAGATCATTAGCAAGATCGCTGTTACATCACAAAACCTGTGATGTTACAACAATCTCGCTAATTATCTTCTTATGTGTGATGGGGCTCTAGTATTTCAGGGACTACCTTATTGAAAAAGAGAAAGGTAGCACCCAGTTGTCAATTTATTCCAGGATAAATATAAGAGGGACATCACAGTACTAAATTGTTAGACAGGATTACAAAATATTTACTAAAATGTGCAGATCAGGAGATCTCAGTGCACACCTCTGAATTAAGGGTATAATATATATATATATGTATATATTTATATATATATATATATATATATATATATATATATATATATATATATATCTACATATATATATATATATATATATCTACATAATAAAAAGGTTATGAGCAGCATTTCTTTTACAGCAGATATGCTGGGTGCTTTTCAGTCCCTGTGATGGGGATCAACCATCACCTTCATCAATACTTGCAAAAAATGAGGCTGCAGCACACACAATTTGGAGTGTTTTCTTTGCCTTTATTGGCATATAGGCATAGTGAGGCGACGTTTCGGTCCTCAGACCTTCTTCCAGCCTTGGAAGAAGGTCTGAGGACCGAAACGTCGCCTCACTATGCCTATATGCCAATAAAGGCAAAGAAAACACTCCAAATTGTGTGTGCTGCAGCCTCATTTTTTGCAAGTATATATCTACATATAAATAATATAAATAAACTATCCATTGTGCTGTGAAGGCCATCATATCAAGTGATGCTCATATAAGTGGAAATAAAGGTTCTTGACACAGACAGAAATTATGTGTCACTAAGCATTTGTCCAGTTGTCTTTTTTAAAGTCGTGCGACATTCAGGACTTCTGTCCACTACTGAACAAGCCAAATCTGACTGTGGTCTATGTGCCCTAAAAATCCTGAATGTTGAGAATTTTACAATAAAATCACTCATGTATCAGAGGAAAGACACTTTATGTCCTTTTTGGTTTAGGTATGGATTTGGTATCATAGCTAAAGTGTAAAATCATTGTTCTTCCATTTCACTGGACACCGCAAAACCACTATGTGTGGTCATGTGAGCAATCTAAAAAAATATAGCTGGTGGAAGGTATAACAGCCCTATACATAGCCTACTACCCACAGGGGCTCAAAAATGCCACAAATGCATGTTACAGGATTGTGTGAGAGGGCGCTGATACCCCCCTCATGTAGGCCACTGTATTTGGTCATCATAACTGTCTGTAATCGCTTATGCTATAGTATACTACAGATAAGCATGAACCAATCATTTACAGGGTCTTGAAAAAGTATTCATACTGCGTGAATGTTTCCACATTCTATTCATATTACACCCACAAGCTTACCGTATTTTTCGCTTTATAAGACGAACCTGATTATAAGACACACCGCCAAATTTAATGAAGGAAAAGAGAAAAAAATAATTTTTAATGTTAAATGGGGTCCGTCTTATAATGCCAGTGTCCGTCTTAAAAATCATATAGGGTATATGTCTCTCATAGCCCCCACTTCCTGGTACATGGTCCCTCATCCTGGGATATAGCCCCCTCATCCTAGATATGGCCCCCTTAATCGGTTTATGGCTGGCACATGTCCCCCAGTGTTGGCACACGTCCCCTATTGATGGCACAAGTCTCCCAGTACTGGCACACGTCCCCAACTGCTGGCACATATCCCCCATTGATGGCACACGTCCGCCAGTGATGGCACAAGTCCGCCAGTGATGGCACAAGTCCGCCAGTGATGGCACAAGTCCGCCAGTGATGGCACACGTCCCCCAGTGATGGCACAAGTCCGCCAGTGATGGCACACGTCCCCCAGTGATGGCACAAGTCCGCCAGTGATGGCACAAGTCCGCCAGTGATGGCATAAGTCCGCCAGTGATGGCACAAGTCCGCCAGTGATGGCACACGTCCCCACTGCTGGCACACGTCCCCCACTGCTGGCACACATCCCCTATTGATGGCACAAGTCTCCCACTGCTGGCACACGTCCCCCATTGAAGGCACACGTCCCCCACTGCTGGCACACGTCCCCCATTGAAGGCACACGTCCCCCACTGCTGGCACATGTCCCCCAGTGCTGGCACACGTCCCCCAGTGCTGGCACACGTCCCCCATTGAAGGCACACATCCCCCAGTGCTGGCACACATCCCCCAGTGCTGGATATGGCCCCCTATGATTACACATGCCTCCCCCCATGCTGCATATGGCCCACTATAATTACAAATGCCTCCCCCCATGCTGCATATGGCCCACTATAATTACACATGCCTCCCCCCATGCTGCATATGGCCACTATAATTACACATGCCTCCCCCCATGCTGCATATGGCCCACTATAATTACACATGCCTCCCCCCATGCTGCATATGGCCCACTATAATTACACATGCCTCCCCCCATGCTGCATATGGCCCCCCCAAGCTGCTGCCCATAATAAAATAACAAACGTTTTCCTCACTATTTCCAGTGATGAGCTGCCTGTCTTCCTGCTGTCTCCCTCCGTGCAAGCTGTGTCCGAACTTCCTGCTTCTCTGCTTGTCATGTGAGCTGCTCAGCAGAGAGTCACATCACAGGCAGAGAAGCAGGAAGTTCGGACGCAGCTTGCACGGAGGGAGACAGCAGGAAGACAGGCAGCTCATCACTGGAAATAGTGAGGAAAACGTTTGTTATTTTATTATGGGCAGCAGCTTGGGGGGGCCATATGCAGCATGGGGGGAGGCATGTGTAATCACTGCTGGGGCGCAGGCAATGTAATATGCACTGTGCCCTCAGTCCCATCACCGCGGTGCGATTTCAGCACCGCGGTGATGGACAGCGGCAGTGCATATTAAATGAGCGGGAGCAGGAGATCTCCCGCTCCCTCCTGCAGCCCCCAGCCAGCACACTGGACCCCCGGGCACACTCCAGAGCTGCCCCCACCATCCCCTATATAATATACTATATGATCCGTATATTCGGATTATAAGACGCACCCCTAACTTTACCCCAAAGTTTGGGGGAACAAAAGTGCGTCTTATAATCCGAAAAATACGGTAAATGTATTTTAGTGGGAATTTACGTGATATACCATTTATGTGATATACCAAGTGATATACCATCACTAAGTAGCAAGTATTTATGAAATGTAAAGGAAATAATACATGGTTTTCTAAATATTTTCAACATTTGTATTAAGCTCCAGAATTAATTTATTGTAATATGACTGCTGCAAGTCGTCTGGGGTATGTCTCTACCAGCTTTGAACACCTACAGGCTGATATTTTTACTTATTCTTCTTGGTAAGATTGGATGGAAAACATCTGTGAACAGTAATTTTCAAACCTTCAGCTCCTCAATGGAATCTGGCTCTAGATTTTGACTGGGCCATTTAAACACCAGAATATGCTTTGATTTAAACTAGGGGTGGGGAACTCCAGTCCTCGAGGGCCGCAAACAGTTCAGGTTTTCACGATTTCCTTAGTATTGCACAGGGATTGGAATCATCACCATTGCAAGTGATTATGTTATCACCTGTGCAATACTAAGGAAATCCTGAAAACCTGCACTGTTTGCGGCCCTCGAGGACTGGAGTTCCCCACCCCTGATTTAAACCATTTCATATTAGATCTGGCAGTATGTTTAAGATCGTTTTGTCTAAAGTTTTTTGCAGCCTCTTACAGAGTTTCCTCCAAGATTGCCCTGTATTTAGTTCTGTCCAGCTTCTTTACCCCTGCTGAAGAAAAGCATCCCCACAGCATGACGCTGTCAACACCAGGCTTGGCAGTGGTGATGTTTTCAGTGTGATGTGCAGTGCAGTTGTCAGCCACACATTGCATTTTGCATTTAGCACAAAGACTTCTACTTTGGTCTCATTTGATCAGAGCACCTCCTTCTACATGCTAGTTGTGTTCCCTGCATTGCTTTTTGCAAACTACAATTGCGACTTCTTATGCTTTGCTTTCAAAAATGGCTTTCTTCTTGCCACTCTTCCATAAAAGCCAGATTTGTGGAGTATAACACTAAGCGATCACTCACACGAGCGATGTCTTTCTCTACCAGGAGTATCAGATCAGTTGTTTAATTACACTTGGCTCAAACTCTTATCAGAGCATTAGCTGAGTTTCAGATTACTGTGGTCAAATTCTCTTGCATGATATAATCAGACTCTTCAGAACAGTGTACAGCCTGCAATGACCACAGTGCCACCTAACCACCACTGGACCTGGCCCTCCACCACCACTGGAACCAGTGCTCCACCACCACCAGAGCAGACCCAACCTAATGTTTCCCTCCCCACTGCCCTGTAGAATGTAAGCCCGCAGGGGCAGGGTCCTCTCTCCTCTTTGTATAAGTCTGTCACTGTTCGTTTGTTCATTGTATTTTTAACTTGTTTGTATGTAACCTTATCTCATGTACAGCACCATGGAATCAATGGTGCTCTATAAATAAATAATAATTACTGGTGCAGAGAAGATGGAGAACTCAATTTCTCCATTGTCTGTGTCCACGTAAATCAGACTGTACTTAAATGATATCCAAATGCAGTCCCTTGTTTTACCCGCACCTATAGTCTACAATGGGTGCGTGTGATCCCATATACTGCCAATCACAGGATATTGCAAGTGTTTTCTTATGCCGCTTCGGCATGAAAAAAAATATGCCGATTAAAATATCCTGCCTCATAGCCTAACATTGGAACGAATGCTATCTAAGAAAACATTGGATAGCACTCATCCAATGTATACACTCATGTGAGCACAGCCCAATAGTTATCCTCTTGGCTGCCTCTCTAAAGAGTGCCATTCTTGTTTGGAACATCAGTTTAGATGAACGGCCATGTTCTGTAGGTTTGCAGGTGTGCCATACTCTTTACATTATTGGATGATGCATTGAACAGTGCTCCGTGAGCTTAGGCTATTTATTTTTTTTTATATATAACCTATCTATGCTTTATTCCTCTCAACTTTATTCCTGTCCTATCTGGTGTGTTCCTTGGTTTTCATGATGCTATTTGATCTCTAATGCTCTCAAGACTCTGATGCCTTCACAGAACAGCTGCAGTTATACTGAGAATAAGGTACACACAGGAAGACTCAAATGACTTCTGGAGGCAATTGCTCCCTCAAGTATAAATATCTTTCAAGGCACTGTACATACATACAGTAAAGAACATCTATTTCAATGTTCAGTTCAGAAGCCACAGGGCATCGTTCTCGTAGACTAGTGATCCAGTAGACTGATAGGTCTTTAACCTATGTTTGTACATATGGAGAGACCTTTCACTCAAGGAAATCAGGAAGGTGGGAAGCCACTCAGGCCTCTCCTTGCATTAGTCATCTAAGAAGCACAGTCCCTAGCTGATTCTTCAAAGACTATTTTCTTAGATGTGCCACAGAATTTCAAAATAAACTATACTCAGCTGCAAAAACGCAGCTAGTTTCTGATTCATGAAGACCATTGATCAGGCAATATGAATCAAATGAAGGCTCCACTTTAACATTTCACGTGACAGCTTGTAAAAATAATGAGCGATATAATATTTCTTGAGGTTATCAAAATAAGCGACATCACAAAAACATATGCGGCTTGAATCATCAAGAAAATGTATTAACGCAGGTCGAGAAGAGAGGTATGCTGGAGCCAGATGATCCTCCCTTATGACACAGGAGTCTCTGAATAGTGAAGTGTGCCTCCATGTGCTACACTACAAATCTCACTTTAGTCAGGTACTGGAGATTTTTGGCATACAGAATGACAGATTGTCGTGAATTAGACCAGCTGTGGTATTCCACATCGGCCCATGTTGTCGGTGCTCAGAGTAACTGGCATGAGGTGTCGCAAAATTTAGTAGGTTACATTTTGCAACATTCAAAGCTTTTACTCCAGAATTCTGGAGCAAATGTTTTGATGAATCAGGTCCATGGTTTTCATTTTTGAAACATATTTCAAACAAAAGCCCGTACTAATGCGTTTTTTACTCCAGCCTTGATGAAAAGCGCATTGGAGAAGCTGTGTCTATTTCATTAAAATGGGAAGTTTAAAGTTTAGACGTTATCGCCTATCAATAGGATGGGGGATAACTTTCCAATCGTTTGGGGTCTGACGGCTGCAACCCCCAATGATCTGGAGAACTGCGGCTCTGAAGAGCACTGTGAGAAAGGAGCAGTGATCAATCTTGTACCCACCCACTTCGTTAATTCTTAATGAAAGTTCTAAACACTAGCCGAACGCTCGCTTGCTATCTCCGTGGTCCCTTTAAGTATGATGAGCGACATTGCGTATGATCAACCATCGCTCGATGACAAGGGGTTCATCAGAGCCAGTGATCAGTGGGGGTGCCAGAAAATTGAACACCCAGTGATCAGGAAGTTATACCTTATCCCATAATAGAGGATAACTTTCAGATCTAGGAATACCCTTTTAAGAGGCACATGTCTCTTAATGAATGTGGTGCAGCCTTCAGTTGCTAGACCGGAGTACATTTCTGTTGCAATTCACATCAGTCTTGTGGCATCAATTGGTTAGCTGAGCAAGGTCACATCTTCCTGGCTGTGCTGCGCCCATGCTGGTAAAGCAGGCTTGAACTGGAGTAAAAATGCCACACTTAAAGAAATTTTGTAATATTTGTAACCGTTTTACACAAGAATCTTGGTGGTGAAAACTACTTAATGAATTGGTCACAAAGTGCCAAAATAGCCAATCAAATTAAAAGTACTATTATAGCACAGCCCCAAAAAAAAAAAATAGAACAAGGTTAAAGCAGAGACTCGATACTTTGTTATAGGTAACTCCTTCCTTCTTGGCAGTCATTAGATTTCATAAATAAGATTTGCAATATTTCTCCAGAACCAAAGGAGTCACCACCTTAAATACCAGACAGACAAGTCATTCTACTAAAAAGTGGCAATTAATAAAAACAAATCCTGGTAAAGAAATAAAGCAAGGTTCTTTGACATTCTGCGGGATCTTGCTTCTCAGTGTTTCAGACAACATTTCTGATTTTTAAAAAATTTTTTTCCCATGCTGTGAATTCAAGCTTTACAATAGTCATGGAAAGAAAACCGCTACAACATACTGTGTAGCAATCTGTGTAGCTTTACCATGATTGTGTATGGAAGCGTAATAGAAAATACTTCTAAACAAACCATGGTGCAGCATGAAAAAGCATCTATACTTTGCAGTAGTTTTTTTCCCCTTTTTTCCTCTTGCAAATACACTATAAATATATAATAGATGCATGGGTCCTGTGTTTGAGATAGTGGGACTTGCATCAATCTTCAGAACAGGGCCCACTGTGTCTCACTGCCAGTGCAGAGGTGGCCACGCATGTATGGCATTCATTCATTTATATGGGAATTCCAAAAATTGAGGATCATACTAATGTTCTGCACTCTCATAAAAATGAGTGGAAAGAGCAGGCACATGCACATGCAGGACTCCAACTGCACTGACAGCAGTGTGACCCTGCTCCCAAGTTAGAAGGGGATCGTTAAAAGGGGATCCTAGTGGTGGAACCAGCATCTATCATGCATTTATCATCACTATCCTGTGATATGGAATAACATATTTAGTGTAACACATTTTTTTTAAACTAGTTAGGGGACTTTCTGAATAAAATGGCAGGCAACTGTTGAAGCTAGAAGCAAAAGATGGATAAAAGATGGAACACTTGAATGCTACGAAAAGAGGATGAGGGAAATTTTACAAAAGAGCACACATATATGTACTGATAAAATCCATAACCAATTCAAACAGCCAAGTATTGAGGTGTGCTGTAATGGGACAAAATGCCGGAATGCCCACGCTGCCACCAAGAATCACCAGGAAACAAGGAGTTAACTGGGCAGATTTTTCTTTATTCTATCCTACACATTTCAGGGAACAAGGAGCTCAGATAGAGGCTCTGAAACGCGTAGGATAGAATAAAGAAAAATCTGCCCAGTTAACTCCTTGTTTCCTAGTGATTCTTGGTGGCAGGGCGGGCATTCCGGCATTTTGTCCCATTACAGCATTCCTGTTTCCACGGTTATCGTGAAGGTGCGGCCCTGCAGCAGCCATTCTACAAGCCATCTTACAGGCGATTATACCGGTTGTGGGTGACACAACCGAACCAGGTGAGCAGTTCCTGATATATACCGCTATAACCCTTTGTAAAAAGGATAAGACCCTATGCGCATTTATCTCACGTTTACAAGTATTGAGATGAACACACTATGTCCCTTGGCTCTTGTATGACCACATAAAATTTTGCAACGATTAGATGGTAAAACAAGTGCTCATATGAGCTCAGTATCCAATAAAATCATGACAACACAATTGTAAAGTGATTATACATCTCTGTCCTTTTCAACATACCCTGAGCGTCGTCCCTTGGGGGCCACGGATATTTTCTTCTTAGAAGACGTTCGTAAAGGACCTGCATGCGGGGCTTGGCTGATTGTAAGGATGGCACACATATGTACTAATTACATTCCTGTCATATCTGTGCTTTATGACTTAACTTTGTGTTAGTAAGAACTTGGACAGCAAGTGAAAGAGTTGTCAAGTAAAGCACAGAAAGCTAGTAGGTTTAGGTGCTTTTCTATGATGTACATTGAAGGGCTGCTGTATTTAGTACATAACCAGACTGTGTAGTAAAGTGTGAACACACAATGCAATATCATTTTAGACAGTTAATACAGGACCATGTACAACTACACATATCAGTTATATCTTTTCATGTTGTATTGTGAGAGGGTTACACGACATGGAAAGACAAATGTACATCATAATTAAGCAAGGGAAAACAGAGAAGGGGAAAAAAAGAGATACCGATAAACTAACACTACAGGAAAAAAGGACAGAACTGTAAGAAGTACACCCTATTCTACACTGGCTGACAACATGCACATTTCTTAAAAAGTGACAGTAAGAGCTCAGTAGTGTTCTCTCTATGGGCTTCAAAAAGTGGGCACCCAACCACCAGAGTTTCATTCAGAGCACTGTTAGTAATTAGTATAAATGAAGGCACCAAATGTTCCCAAACCACAGGTTATTCTCAGCTCTATCCTAAAAAATATCCAAGCAACATTATGAGATAAGCAAACGTCTATTATCAAGCTAATACAATGCAATAATATAAGGATATACATGGGTGCCGGAAAAGTTGTGAACTCTTGAGAACTGTATGAATTTCGGTATAAATTATTTGGAGCAATGAATGAACGCAATCATAAAACATTCATTCCTGATGGAATGAAACAAATATATTTGTCAGACAAGCAACCAAATAGCTACATTGTTAGTTGAATAAATGGGCTTTTACCTAGATTGCTGCCCAAGGCACAGGTGGTAGGTAAGCTGACTGCTGGGGGAAGCAATATGTGATGGGGTGACACTCATGGGGACATACAGACCCCTACTTCCCTAGGGCCTCTATGATCTTATATAGTGTTTGTTTTTTGCATCAATACCTTTTATTGCAGGACGTTGGACTCTATATTAATCCTGTTTTTGCAGATCAGTTTTAATATATGCATATACTTTGCTACACAAAGTCATTGCACTTTATCCTGTGTGCCACATTTATAGTGTTATGTGTTGGCCAGAGACTTTTGTGTATAAGAGGTTGGAGGTAACTCTGGCCACCTTTCATGGTGAACCAGGCTGACGTTTGCATTTAACACAATGGTACTTTTTAAATATTTTAATCATCTGTGTTTTTCTTTGTGTTTTGCATTGAAGCTTTAATTTAAATACATTTTTTATGCTATCCTTTAATGTGCACTACAATTAGTCCATGGTTCTGACTGAGTTAGTGAGATGCTACACATGATGATGTATTAAATGTGTGTGGCCACCACAGCTCTATTTGATTGGAGGGTTCAGAACACTCATTCTTGTGAATTGTGGAAGTCCTAATAGTGGAAGGTTATAGTTGTGGATCAGTGATAGACATCAGGACTCTACCAAATGTCTTCTACTTTAATCATTCTTCTCTAGACTAACATTTATCTTTGGAGTGACGTTTATGATGGAAAACACAGGTTTAGCTCAACTTTAGCGTACAGAATTTGGTAACATTTTGTTCTGAAAAGTTGGCTACACACAGTTGATTCATATTAACTGAACTCCGTGATTTATGGAGACTGGATGATCATCTAGTGCAGGGGTGGAGAACTCCAGGCCTCGAGGGCCACCAACAGAACAGGTTTTCAGGATTTCCTTAGTGTTGCACAGGTTATAATTGAATCACCTGCACAGGGGGCAATTCCAACCCCTTGGCAATGCTAAGGAAATCCTGTAATCCTGCACTGATGGTGTCACTTGAGGCCTGGAGTTCCCCACCCCTGATCTAGTGTGTATGAGGGCCTCCTGACTCTAGCATGATAGCTGAAATCATGGGAGAAAAGGATTAGGCAGATGGATATTGACATGCCTGATCTTTTAGGTCAGATAAGCCTAGTGTGCATGTGTATGGAGAAGGGGTGATAGCTGTTGATTGTATGAGTGTTCAACCCATAGAAATCCATTGTATATAGCCAGTCTTACTTCTATACACTAGAGTGCTGAAACCAGAAACAACACATTTAATCGCTTCTATAAATTTATACAGATATTCAGAAAGTCCTATAAGGTTCACAAACGTTCTACCACCACACAACAGCTTTATCAATTACAAAAACCCCAAAATAGCACAAATTAGATGCAATCCATGTATTAGCTAATTAGATCTACTAACAATCATGAATAAAACGAAAAAGGAGAAATGTTGGCTTATAATTTGGTGTAGAGATACTGATTGATGCAAGAAATCAAAGCAAAGCAGGGAAGTAAAGAAGACAGAAGAAGCAAAAGTAGGTCATCATCATACTTACCCAGCTCCAGCTTTAGAGAGGAGGGCAGCTCCTTGGTTACAGTCATGAAGTAACTGTATAATCCTTTAAATGACGACAGCAAACAGGCACAGAGTGTATAGTGAAAGGTGTGAGCATGTTGGAGAAAACATTCTTGGACCACAAAGCTGTTACCCTGAAACATACAGAAAAAATTGCTTTAAAAAGTGTAAAAAAGTTATATTCAGAGTAATGGGACAGCAGGAACAAACCTCTAAAGCAGTCTATATGGACATGCAGCTTAAAGGAAGTTAAATGAAATGATAGCTTGATATCTGCAATCCAATGACTTAGTCCGAAAGGATCAAAATTTTGTTAATATGGAAATGAGCTGTTAAGGTCTCTGGAATGGACATAGAACTGTTTGAGAATCTGCCTCCAGAGCATGGGGGGGTGTTACCAATGAGAGACATGTAATGGCTGACATTCAGCTCACCTGATCTCACTGCAGAGATGTGTATTCACATCTAACACAACACACAGTACTAACTGAGCTGAGCTTTGTTTCCTTACAAACACCTCTGCATTGTGACTCTCCTCTGCTGTACTTCAATTTTGTCCATTACAAACATTTTTAGCAGCCCTCCTTACAGTGCTGTCAGCTCAGCTACAGCATTTCTAACCCCATACTGGTTGTGTGAGATGACAGCTAAAGAAATGTCTGTAATTACACACAGCTCAGCATTGAAATAAGGGAGAGCAGACTGTCAGTCATTCCATGTCTCATGCAGATAATGCCACCTTTCATTTAAAATAAGCTTTGTCTCAGGAAGATCTGTGACAGCTCAGAGATCTTAACAGTTCATTGCATATTAAGAAAAAGGTGAATTTATTTGGAATAAGATATCGGATCATAGGATGCATCTGCTTGCTATACTTAATATGTGTATTATTTTTCCTCTTTTATAGTGTTTTCCTTCATAAAGGAAAACCATCATTAAAAAGTAAGTTACCAGTATATCCCGATTTCTGATGTGTACAGTATAGATGATGGGAGATTAAGCATTAGCCTCTCTTACATCTGCAGACAGCTGCTTTGTGAAGTTACTGCCGAACACTACACTTTCCAGTGTTGGAACTGCCGACTCCTTGTTCTGGGCTGGAGCATTTCTGTTTAGCCAAGTGTTCTTCATTGTACGGTGAAAACTGCAGCACAAGCGATAAATTATGTATTAGCTCTTCAATACTACAAATAAAAATTATATAATACAGTACAAAGAAACCTCAGACTACAAGGAAAGATTGCTAATAATACGGAAAAGAAATACAAAGATGACAGAATGATCCTAATTCACCAGCAGCAGCTAGGGAATGGCATTGTACCTTACAGCTCACTTTGTCTCCACATAAAGGGTGTTATCTGGAAATGTCAAGGAACAGCTGCTTCTTAAGGCCCTGTCACATGTGTCAATGTCACCCGCGATATCGCTCATGCGTCACAGATTATTTGTCGCTCAGATGACGTAGTAGCGACGTCGTAGCGTGAGACACCGCGACGCGACCACCGATTTGTCGCTTGATCGCAGATTGCAGGTTTTCGGTCCAGACCATAAACTGGGCAATGATAGCTAAGTTGAGCGTGAGCGTCACTGTGTGTGACATGAGCTCGACACATTGCCGGGTCGCTGGCACCGGATATTGACACGTGTGACATGTAACCGGCGATAATTGCTTGATGATCACGCGTCATCTGAGCGACGGCTAATCTGTGACGCATGAGCGATATCGCGGGCGACATTGACACGTGTGACAGGGCCTTTATGGATCTTGAAGGAGGTTTTCTAGTTTTATGTAAATATAGCTTAATTATTGTATAATGAGAAAGGTTGTAATTTTTTTTATTACAACTTTTAATGGCTAGATTTATTGATAGCAATTAGGAACACTCTTACTTCCAGAAACTAAAACCATCCGTGAATTTTCTTTCTCATGTCTGTCTTCTAAAGTCAATGATACTTGGCATGCCGATGACGTAAAGGTAAATTAATGTTTTATTTGCAATCCAAGATTATATAGATGTTTCGGTCAGAATCAGACCTTCGGCAGAACTGATTGCCTGGAGACATTTGCAAGAAGGGTGCTGAAGTATGGCCTCCACCGCTTGCTAAGAAGCACACAGGACTCCTGAACGTGTTTTTATACCAGATGCCTTAGGAGTCCTGTGTGCTACTCAGTAAGCGGTGGATGCCGTACTTCAGCGCCCTTCTTGCAGATGTCTCCAGGCAATCAGCCCTGATGAATGTCTGAATCTGACCGGAATGTCTATATAATTTATTTATCTATAGAGGAGTACATGGCAGCAGGCTTACTAGTCCTCTACTGATAAATAGGAATTTCATAAAAACAACACAAGGCATAACCAGTAAGCAACACATCGCAGGAATCAGGGTCTCTGCCCCCTCATCATGCTGCTCTCAGACTGGTTCGTAAAAACCTGGTGATAAAGTCCCTTTAATTTTTTTCAACATCAGGGTGAAAATATACAGCTCTGGCAAAAATTAAGAGACCACCGCAAAATTTTCAGTTTCTCAGATTTTTCTCTTTCTATGTATATTTTGGAGTAAAATGTACATTGTTCTTTTATTCTATAAACTACTAACAACATGTTTCCAAAATTCTAATCTAAAAAATGTTGTAATTATTTGCAGCAAATGAAAAACCGTCTAAATAATAAAAAAGAAACAGTGCTTTCAGACTTCAAATAATGCAAAGAAAACAAGTTCAGATTAATTTAGAAATAACAATACTAATGTTTTAACTCAGGAAGAGTTCAGAAATCAATATTTGGTGGAATAAACCATGATTTTAATCACAACTTTCATGCATCCTGGCATGCTCTCCAACAGTCTTTCACACTGCTATTGGGTGACATTATGCCACTCCTAGCACAAAAATTTAAGCAGTTCTTCTTTGTTTGATGGCTTGTGACTATCTATATTCCTCTTGATTACATTCCAGAGGTTTTTAATGGTTTCAGGTCTGGAGATTGGGCTGGCCATGACAGGGGTCTTGATGTGGTGGCTCCTTCATCCACACATTGATTGACCTAGCTGTGTGGCATGGGGCATTGTCCTGCTGGAAAAAACAGTCCTCAGAGTTGGGGAACATTGCCTGAGCAGGACGGAGCAAGTGTTTTTCAAGGATAACCTTGTACGTGGCTTAATTCATACATCCTTCGCAAAGATTAACTCCCGCCTTGATGAAGCATGCCCGGATCATCACCGATCCTCAACCAAATTTACAGTGGGTGCAAGACACTGTGGATTGTATGCCTCTACAGGTCTCCATCTAACCATTAGATGGCCAGGTGTTGGGCAAAGCAGAACATTCGTCTCATCAGAGAAGATTACCTTACTCCAGTCGTCTAAGGTGCTTTTCATTGATGAAAGGCTTTTTCTAGCTTTACTTGACTTGTGCCCTTCCTTTTTGAGCCTGTTGCGAACTGTTCTTGCTGTGCACTTCACCCCAGCTGCCATTTGCCATTCCTTTTGTAGGTCACTTGATGTCATCCTGCAGTTGCTGAGTGACATTCGAATAAGATGACGGTCATCCGGTCAGTGGAGAGTTACCTTCGACCTCTGCCGGTTTGTAGCTTTGTTGTCTCCAATGTCTGCTGCTTGACCTTGTTGTAAGGGACTGCCATCTTTGAAATTTTAAGGATGGAGGCAACATGACGCTCACTGTATCCCTCTGCTAGTAGAGCCAGAATTGAGCCCTTCTTTTTCTCAAGGCTTTTCTTTTCAACTACTTTGGCATGGTTAAAAGTTATTTTTTCATTCAGATTACTTTTGGGCTATTCCTAGCACTTGTTTTACCATCTAGCTTGTCCTATTGCAAAAGGATTGTGAAGACCACAGCAATGTTTTTTATACTTTCCTTCGTTAAATAAGATTTTGTTCAGGTGATCACCTAATCAGAAGCACATTACATAGAATGAGGTGTACTTTGGTTGGAATTCAACTGACAATGGAATGGAATGGCTGTCAGACATGTAGAGATGGTGGTTTTTTAGAAAACTGTGCAGTGGTCTCTTAATATTTGCCAGAGCTGTATTTTTAGGTGGTGTGTACATGTATAATTTCTATAGGGTCCTGAAAGAAAATAAGCCACCAGGATTTTGCTACCCCATGAGAAAGCAGCATGATGTATAGATAGAAGCTCTGTAATATATCCCTTACTTTACTGGGTGCTGCAGCGTTGATTAGAAACTGTTGTATTTGCTGCAGAACTGTATTTGTTCTCTGGATACTGAGGTCTGTATAACCCTGCACATACCACTGATTGACAGCTTTTTGCATACACTGTTCATAAACAGTTAACTGCCAATCAATAGTGGGGCTGTGGTTAAGGTGGCTTCACACCTGGCGACGTAACTAGCGACATCGCCGAAAAAGTGACGTATCAGCGATGTCGCTAGCGACGTCTCGATGTGTAAACGCGCGGCGCGACCGCGTTTTATCGCCGGTCGCAGGTTGACAGGTTTACGGGAAGAACCGTAAACCTGTCAACCTGCGATAAGGCTGGATCGCGCCGTGTGACATCGCCAGAGCGATGTCGGCGGCGATCCAGCCTATACCGCAGCGTTGCTGCGGATCGCTCGCTGGGCTGAGCCCAGCCCAGCGAGAGATGTCACCGCCCGCATCGCTGCGGTGTCGCCGGCCGCAGCGATGCTGTGTGACAGCTGGCCAGCGATGTCGGAACCGAGCGGGCACCCGCGCATCGCTTCCGACATCGCTGGCCAGGTCGTGCCGTGTGACGGGACCATTAGACTACATGGCAGCAGGTTTACTAGTCCCCTAGTGATAATGTCCTTCTGATAACAAAGTGATTTTATGAAAAGTACAGCAAGCAACCCAGGAAGTGATATCACTGGAGTCAGGGTCTCTGCC
This sequence comes from Allobates femoralis, assembly GCA_033576535.1. NCBI lineage: Eukaryota > Metazoa > Chordata > Amphibia > Anura > Aromobatidae > Allobates > Allobates femoralis. The sequence goes on from JARQOC010000001.1 coordinate 247,893,076, forward strand.
TTTACATTACACTGTTCTCAGATTAAGCTGCAAAAACCTACAGATTCCCTTTAGGCCACAAGACTGTATGCAGACACAGAGCAAAAATCTGTGAATTGTAGAACGCTGTCTGTGAATAATGTGGTCATCAATTCTTCAATCAATGTGAAATAACATCCCCTATAGTCATACAAAGCACCCGATATCTCTCCATCTTCATCTGAATGTTGTTTTATACATATAAAACTTGTCACCATATTCACCTGATGAGCGGCTGATGCAACGCAACCAAGGACCCATGGACTACGATAGATATGACTGAGAGGTGAAAGTAATCAAACATTACATTGATGTGGTGATGAAGGCCTCTATGGAGGTTAAAGTGCAACTTCAAATTTCGACTGCTAATTAGTTGCAAGGCGTTAGGGTCATTTGGTCTGAAGAAAAAAAAAAAAAAAAGAAAATATTTTATTACTTTATCAAATTCCTAAGATTTCTTTCACTTTGTTTAAAAACCATCTCCATCTCATCAACGTCTTTTTCTTACATCTATTTATATACAGACTGTCCTTAAATAATTAAATAGAGAACATTTTACACCACTCATAACTAAAACTCCAGTGAAAATGACACATATGCAACAAAGGAAATGAGCTGAACTGTGGGGGGTACTGAACTCGCCATGGAGGGCGTCTTGAAGAAGCATTGTATTATTCAAGAATTTTAGTAGTAGTTACTTGGAGTTTTGACCGACCCCATTCATTTTACCATGTAGTGTAACGAAAAAAAAATTGCAAGTATGTTAAAAAAAAACAAAATAATAATAATTGTAGTTTCGCCATGGGTTTTAAGGGTCAAAAAAATTCACAACATAAAAAAAAAAAAAATTGGTTTGTATCCCCGTTTTCTGAAGCCTACACCTTTTATGATTATCTAACAATGGAGCTGGTGAGGGCATGGGATAAGCTCTATATTGTGATCTATTATTATTGCATTATTTGTGGGTGGTCCAGCAATTGGAAAAATGCCATTTTTAACTTTTTTTTTCTTTTTGCTGTTGTAAAAAAATAAACAAACATTTTTACTGGTACACGGATACCAAAATATTTCTTTTATTTCAAATGGGAAAATCGGGGTGATAAATTTACCGTATATTTTATAAAAAATGTTAAAAGTTTTTAATTCAATATTTTTTTTAGACTCTTTAAGGGAAGTTGCAATAGTTTGTTTGCTTATAGTATTATAATTCGCATTGAAAATGAAGTTTACCTATGGATTGGGCTTCACCAAGATGGCAGCCCCTGAGCTGCCAAGACCACCCATTGGTTTCAGATATAATTCTATGGCTTGGTATGATGTGGGCCCCAAACATCAAACACATGCTGTAAATTTACAGAAAGTGGTCATCATCAGGTTAAACCTGGCTAGGTGTAGGAGGCACCTAGGTGTAACTTAGATATATGAAACGTGCATATCTTCTACTAATATGTATTTTCAAGACCGCACACGTTTTAACAAGTATACAATCCAGCAAATACCAGAGAACACCTTTATCACTGCCTTTGAGCACAAACATAAAATTCATCTATCTGGAAAACAGAATAAAAATGTTACATCACTACGTTTTCTGTCATATCCTGAAATACAATATTTTGCAAAGTGAAGGGGCCCACACACATCAGATACCGATCAGCCAACAGCTCTCCTCACGCCCATTCACTCTTGTGTGACCTTGCATCAGCTTTCAATGGACAGAGGCGGGTAAGCTGATGCCAGACTTCTCAGCCGGTTTTCCTCCCACTACAGGAACAGTTGACATTAATGTGTCTCTTACTGTAGAATTCAGCTTTGTACTTACGAATAGTCTGTGTCTGTGAAATACAGGTCAATGGAAAGTTGAAATACCAGCTCGTTCAACGTCTCCTCAATCTGTGTACAGGAACATTTCATTAGAGGAATACAGCCACACGATTACATCCATTCTTAATGTTCTTCACAGTAAATGGAACTCACCTTCCTTTCATCCAGAAGCATCTTAACCTTGAAATTCATCACATCATTGACTGCGACCTCCTCATTTTTGTACAGAATTTGAAAAATTTTACTGCAGATGACAGTATCTTGTACGGATGCTGGGAAGGCCAAGTCATCGCCTTTAAAACGGGACAGTGAGACATTTTTAGGTAAAATAATGAATTAGCCTTTCACAAAGCGAATAATAGTAATGTGCAATAGAAACCCAATAACAGGAAAAATTTACCCTAAGGGAACGGTGCCCACGATCAGTGTTAGCATTGTACGGTGCAAGCACAGTGGGTGGATTGGAGATCCCATGCCCTCTGTGCACCCGAGATCAGTTTACGCTGTGTAAAAAAGAAGCAGAGTGTTCTGAGCTGAACACAGCGAAAATACGCTGCACCCAGAACCCTGATCGTAGGCACCGTAAAAACAGACAGCACGTTCTCCCACAGAAAACTTTAGCCACTTCTCAAGAGGAATGACACTTTATCTAGAAATCCTGATTGTAGACACGTACCTGAACAGATACTATCTCATCCTGACGTGTCTCTTAGGCTGCAGAACTCTCTCTCAGGCTGATTACATAGCTTGCGGTATTTTATATATAAATCATTGACAATATGACAAAAACAAAAAAACACTTCACCTGTAACTTTTTGATTCTGAATGAAAAAGCCTCTGAAATTAATGTTTCACCCTGCTGTGGGAGGTTCTCTTCAGAGCCCCTGATAGCAGTTCTGTTAGTTTTAATGTGCTTCTGTCACCAGATTCCACAATACAAACTACATCATTAGAAATATAGACCTGTCAAGACGGAAGCCATTCTGAGGTATATTTATAAAGTAAGAACACCAGCTACATCAGGTCTAAAAGAGCTATAAAATATACAGTACAGACCAAAAGTTTGGACACACCTTCTCATTCAAAGAGTTTTCTTTATTTTCAGGACTGTGAAAATTGTAGATTCACACTGAAGGCATCAAAACTATGAATTAACACATGTGGAATTATATACTTACCAAAAAAGTGTGAAACAACTGAAAATATTTCTTATATTCTAGGTTCTGCAAAGTAGCCACCTTTTGCTTTGATTACTGCTTTGCACTCTTTTGGCATTCTCTTGATGAGCTTCAAGAGGTAGTCACCGGAAATGGTTTTCACTTCACAGGTGTGCCCTGTCAGGTTTAATAAGTGGGATTTCTTGCCTTATAAATGGGGTTGTGACTATCAGTTGTGTTGTGCAGAAGTCTGGTGGAGACACAGCTGATAGTCCTACTGAATAGACTGTTAGAACTTGTATTATGGCAAGAAAAAAGCAGCTAAGTAAAGAAAAACGAGTGGCCATCATTACTTTAAGAAATGAAGGTCAGTCAGTCCAAAAATTGGGAAAACATTGAAAGTGTCCCCAAGTGCAGTTGCAAAAACAATCAAGCACTACAAAGAAACTGGCTCACATGAGGACCGCCCCAGGAAAGGAAGACCAAGAGTCACCTCTGGTGCAGAGGATAAGTTCATATGAGTCACCAGCCTCAGAAATATCAGGTTAATAGCAGCTCAGATTACAGACCAGGTCAATGCCACACAGAGTTCAAGCAGCAGACACATCTCTACAACAACTGTTAAGAGGAGACTTTGTGCAGCAGGCCTTCATGGAAAAATAGCTGCTAGGAAACCACTGCTAAGGACAGGCAACAAGCAGAAGAGACTTGTTTGGGCTAAAGAAAACAAGGAATGGACATTAGACCAGTGGAAATCTGTGCTTTGGTTTGAGGAGTCCAAATTTGAGGTGGTTGGTTCCAACCACCATGTCTTTGTGCGACGCAGAAAAGGTGAACGGATGGACTTTACATGCCTGGTTCCCACCGTGAAGCATGGAGGAGGAGGTGCGATGGTGTGGGGGTGCTTTGCTGGTGACACTGTTGGGGATTTATTCAAAATTGAAGGCATACTGAACCAGCATGGCTATCGGCTAACTTGCAGCGGCATGCTATTCCATCCAGTTTGTGCTTAGTTGGACCATCATTTATTTTTCAACAGGACAATGACCCCAAACACACCTCCAGGCTGTCTAAGGGCTATTTGACCAAAAAAGAGAGTGATGGGGTGCTACGCCAGATGACCTGGCCTCCACAGTCACCAGACCTGAACCCAATCGAGATGGTTTGGGGTGAGCTGGACCGCAGAGTGAAGGCAAAAGGACCAACAAGTGCTACGCATCTCTGGGAACTCCTTCAAGACTGTTGGGAGACCATTTCCGGTGACTACCTCTTGAAGCTCATCAAGAGAATGCCAAGAGTGTGCAAAGCAGTAATCAAAGCAAAAGGTGGCTACTTTGAAGAACCTAGAATATAAGACATATTTTCAGTTGTTTCACACTTTTTTGTTAAGTATATAATTCCACATGTGTTAATTCATAGTTTTGATTCCTTCAGTGTGAATCTACAATTTTGATAGTCATGAAAATAAAGAAAACTCTTTGAATGAGAAGGTGTGTCCAAACTTTTGGTCTGTACTGTATCAACAACATACAATAGCTACTTTAATAAACAAACACCTGCACTTTTTGAGGTGCTTTTTTTTACAGTTTAGCGTTATATTAAGTTTATTTTAAAGCAAAGGGTAAATTATATCCATGATATTAGTTTTGTATATCAATGATAGCCAGGGCTGAAGAGTCAGTAAGCCAAACCTCCGACTGAAACTCCTAAATTTCCCTGTATCTCACTCTGACTCCACCAAAATGGACTCAGACTCTAAAACCCTGTCTGTGGAGTCGGTAAACCAGACCTTCGATTCCAACTCCTCAATTTCCCTGTATCCGACTCCACCTCCATGTCTGACTCCACAGCCCTGATGAAAGCTCTCTGGTCCCCCCTACATGAACTGAAGGCTGAATACTCTTTCTACATAATGGTTCTCACCTTTTCCTTATACATTACTTGATTCAGCAACGGTCCAATAATATTTTTAGACACTTTAAAGCTAATATAAAATATTAAAAAGTTACGAGTTTTAGTAGCATAGTAGTATAGAAGTACAATCCTATTAACTATGCAACACACAAAATGCAGTAACATCCAAGGTTTTTCTTGATTGATCTGCATCATTCTAGGTTTAGATAGAAAAAACGTGCGAGGGGCAAGTTCACATTTCCATGAGATTGTAAAAGGATAGGATTGCTAGTAGATGTAGAGTTTTATATGGCACATCCCTAAGGTTTTTCAATCAATGACTTTTATATGAGAAACGAATGGTGAAGATCCTCATTAGTCCCCTTTTACTTCATGACAACTGATCACATGCACCCACCTACATGACCGCTGCTACTGATAAAGCTCATTAATGATGCTTGGGTGCACAGATTGACATGATTGAGGCTAGTGATTGACTGCAGCAGTCACCAAGATAGAAAGCACCTGATCACCTGAAGAAAATATATCAGAGAAACAGTGGCACCACCAGTGCTGTAGACCTGAAAGGTTATTTTCCCCTAAATATATTCACTGCACATGTCCATAACACTGCCAAGTCCAAATTTTTTTGGGGAATAAAGCACCCATTAATATGGGGCCCACTCTAATTAAATAAAAATATACATTTGGGGAGCTTCTCACAAATTTGGCAAAAAAAATGAAAGTGCCATGTTCCAGATGTAATGCCATGGCAGGGCACACAACCACAGAGCACTCCATGAGACAAGTACAGCTAAAGTCACACCACCATGGACAGTACATGGATCCAGCACCGATAGTGCTGTGTATAAGAGACATGAAACCTATCGTTAAAATTGCAGACATTGCAACAAAAATGTAACCAAATTTTAACATATTCGTGCTCTTTAGTTCAGGACTATCGATTCCCTAAGGCTAGGGTCAGACTTGTGTCATGCATTTGCTAAATGCATGCGTTATTTTCAGTGCAAATGTTGAAAAACGCATGCGTTAACGCTCCCATAGGCTCCAATGAAAAAAATGCATTGCAAGAGAGCAATGCGTTTGATGCTATGCGTTTTTGGTAGTGCACCCAAAAACGAGGTTTGCAGCATTTTTTGGCCCTGTTATTGAAAATGCATGCGTTTTTTTATCATGTGAACCTATGGGTAACGCATGCATTAAAAATGAACACACGTCATGGTATTTGCAAGGAAAAAAAATCATCCCTTAACGCATCCTCAACATCCTAAATGTGACCCTAACCTAAGATGCAGATGTTAACAGGAAAATACACTAGAATGAATAAAGAAATGAATGAAGAAAATAGCACACGGACGTGAAAATTGGATGTGGGAGGCCAAAAGGAAAGAGATTCTAGGATGAGGCCATCAGCAGGACATACTTCATTCCAATATTAAAAATGAATCTGCATGCACTCTATACACTTAGCAAATGTGAGGACCGCTATTCACACAATGCCATTAATAATCTGAACCATGTGTACTTGTCTTCAATCATGATTTCATGTCCATGTGACACTGAAATACTATCTGATTACTCTACAGTTTTTATAGGATGCAATACTCATACTAAGCAGATTTTAGTTGTTTTCTAAGCTGAACACACAACATTGCATACTTGATGCCAAGATGCAGCACATGAGAATGTATTGCTTTCCCAGCGCTGCGTGCAGGCATCCTGAATATATATTTTTTATGCTTGGTTGGCTGGGAGGCAGCATTTCAAAGAGTACAGCTACAGCAGCTGGAAGGCATGTGCTGTCTATATGCCGGTAATTCCCTTATGTGATTATTATTAGTATTTAGAATAGAAAAGCCTTGGGTTCTGACAAAGCATTGAACCAGGCCAGAATCATTCAGCATCAATAATAATCAAGTCTAGGCATACCCGCTTTTATATGGCGTCTATGTACTTACTGCCCCTGGGTGATCCCAAACTACATGGTAATGCTCCTATATATCTGAAGAAAAGCGTGGACTGCTGTGGGGAAATGTAAACTTACTTCCATGCCAACTCTGAAGTAGGGATACAGACTTGTGATAATCAGTGGGTAAAACCCCAGCATAATAGCCAAATTAGGGTGACCTCTGTCAGAAAGACTAAAGATCATGCATGAAAGAAAATATATTATGTCCAATATTACTGTGGTTATTTGATTATGTTATGGTCAGACCCTATAGCTTAGCTTCAATGAATTTTAGAGAGTGTAGGGCATCACTAAAATATACTGTCAGTTGAAATAGGACCTAACACTTCTTTACCAAAGAAAAGAAAAACAAATATTAACCTTACTCAAAAACACATAAATCAGGAAAATAAAAAATGAAATCCTAATTTACTGATTAGAGCTCTGGCCCATTATGAGAGGGAGATTGTAATGTTCTGAAGCCAGACTCTTAGCTGTCTTACTATCTGACAGCTTTGTGACACTCTCTGCTTCTGAGATGTATGCAGGTGTGTGAAAAGAGGAAGAATGTGAGAGTGCAGCATGTGTGGACAGAGGACAATGTGAGAGTGCAGCATGTGTGGACAGAGGAGAATGTGAGAGTGCAGCATGTGTGGACAGAGGAGAATGTGAGAGTGCAGCATGTGTGGACAGGGGGAGGATGCGAAAGTGCAGCATGTGTGGACAGGGGGAGGATACGAGAGTGCAGCATAAGTGGACAGAGGAGAATGTGAGAGTGCAGCATGTGTGGACAGAGGAGAATGTGAGAGTGCAGCATGTGTGGACAGAGGAGAATGTGAGAGTGCAGCATGTGTGGACAGAGAAGAATGTGAGAGTGCAGCAGGTGTGGACAGAGGAGAATGTGAGAGTGCAGCATGTGTGAACAGAGGAGAATGTGAGAGTGCAGCATGTGTGGACAGAGGAGAATGTGAGAGTGCAGCATGTGTGAACAGAGGAGAATGTGAGAGTGCAGCATGTGTGGACAGGGGGAGGATGCGAGAGTGCAGCATGTGTGGACAGGGGGAGGATACGAGAGTGCAGCATGTGTGGACAGAGGAGAATGTGAGAGTGCAGCATGTGTGGACAGAGGAGAATGTGAAAGTGCAGCATGTGTGGACAGAGGAGAATGTGAGAGTGCAGCATGTGTGGACAGAGGAGAATGTGAGAGTGCAGCATGTGTGAACAGAGGAGAATGTGAGAGTGCAGCATGTGTGGACAGAGGAGAATGTGAGAGTGCAGCATGTGTGGACAGAGGAGAATGCGAGAGTGCAGCATGTGTGGACAAGGGGAGGATGTGAGAGTGCAGCATGTGTGGACAGGGGGAGGATGCGAGAGTGCAGCATGTGCGGACAGAGGAGAATGTGAGAGTGCAGCATGTGTGGACAGAGGAGAATGTGAGAGTGCAGCATGTGTGGACAGGGGGAGGATGCGAGAGTGCAGCATGTGTGGACAGGGGGAGGATACGAGAGTTCAGCATGTGAGGACAAAGGAGAATGTGAGAGTGCAGCATAAGTGGACAGAGGAGAATGTGAGAGTGCAGCATGTGTGGACAGAGGAGAATGTGAGAGTGCAGCATGTGTGGACAGAGGAGAATGTGAGAGTGCAGCATGTGTGGACAGAGAAGAATGTGAGAGTGCAGCAGGTGTGGACAGAGGAGAATGTGAGAGTGCAGCATGTGTGGACAGAGGAGAATGTGAGAGTGCAGCATGTGTGGACAGAGGAGAATGTGAGAGTGCAGCATGTGTGGACAGGGGGAGGATACGAGAGTTCAGCATGTGAGGACAAAGGAGAATGTGAGAGTGCAGCATAAGTGGACAGAGGAGAATGTGAGAGTGCAGCATGTGTGGACAGAGGAGAATGTGAGAGTGCAGCATGTGTGGACAGAGGAGAATGTGAGAGTGCAGCATGTGTGGACAGAGAAGAATGTGAGAGTGCAGCAGGTGTGGACAGAGGAGAATGTGAGAGTGCAGCATGTGTGGACAGAGGAGAATGTGAGAGTGCAGCATGTGTGGACAGAGGAGAATGTGAGAGTGCAGCATGTGTGAACAGAGGAGAATGTGAGAGTGCAGCATGTGTGGACAGAGGAGAATGTGAGAGTGCAGCATGTGTGAACAGAGGAGAATGTGAGAGTGCAGCATGTGTGGACAGGGGGAGGATGCGAGAGTGCAGCATGTGTGGACAGGGGGAGGATACGAGAGTTCAGCATGTGTGGACAGAGGAGAATGTGAAAGTGCAGCATGTGTGGACAGAGGAGAATGTGAGAGTGCAGCATGTGTGGACAGAGGAGAATGTGAGAGTGCAGCATGTGTGAACAGAGGAGAATGTGAGAGTGCAGCATGTGTGGACAGAGGAGAATGTGAGAGTGCAGCATGTGTGGACAGAGGAGAATGCGAGAGTGCAGCATGTGTGGACAAGGGGAGGATGTGAGAGTGCAGCATGTGTGGACAGGGGGAGGATGCGAGAGTGCAGCATGTGCGGACAGAGGAGAATGTGAGAGTGCAGCATGTGTGGACAGAGGAGAATGTGAGAGTGCAGCATGTGTGGACACAGGAGAATGTGAGAGTGCAGCATGTGTGGACAGAGGAGAATGTCAGAGTGCAGCATGTGTGGACAGAGGAGAATGTGAGAGTGCAGCATGTGTGGACAGAGGAGAATGTGAGAGTGCAGCATGTGTGGACAGAGGAGAATGTGAGAGTGCAGCATGTGTGAACAGAGGAGAATGTGAGAGTGCAGCATGTGTGGACAGAGGAGAATGTGAGAGTGCAGCATGTGTGGACAGAGGAGAATGTGAGAGTGCAGCATGTGTGGACAGAGGAGAATGTGAGAGTGCAGCATGTGTGGACAGGGGGAGGATGCGAGAGTGCAGCATGTGTGGACAGGGGGAGGATGCGAGAGTGCAGCATGTGCAGACAGAGGAGAATGTGAGAGTGCAGTATGTGTGGACAGGGGGAGAATGGGAGAGCGCAGCATGTGTGGACAAGCGGAGAATGTAAATGCAGCATTGCAGCAGCGCATGTGTACATCTAACCACCACGAGAGCTAGTAACAGCTGATCTGTGGGTGTCACCAGGTGTCGGACCCCCACTTTTAGATAACCTGGGACAAAATAAAACATGAAAAAGTGTGAAATGCCAAACAGTATATTACCAAAAACACTTTAATATCCCATATTATAAATTAGAAACTCTATGTAGTTCTCTGGAAAGCACCAAATTCAGCTCATTAAAGAGTGCACTTACACTGTGATCTCCAGTGTTCTTTTGCTACATGTGTTGGGAAAAGCAATACATTTAAAGCATATCTATGTGCGAGGTGTATGTCCATGATGGACATGGCAGGTCTTTCCTGTCACATGCAGATGACACTAGAAAACTGGCTGCCATTACTCTATGGTAGAGCAAACAAACAGTCGTAATACATAACTGTAACAGGGTCCTTCTCCGGTATCCCACAATTAACAGAGCGAGAGATGCGTGATCAGCCCAAGAACCTTTATTGCTCGAAAAACATAAAATACCATAAAACAATCCATCAACATACTGTATCTTCAGGTAATCCAGGTTTGTCTAAATCCCTTGTGGAGCTGGTCTAAACTCAGCTTTGCACACATACAGACTGAATCGTACTGATTCCCCTCCCCCAACACCTCCCCAATCCAAAACCAATTCTATGGAGACTGCAGTGTGTGTGTGGGGGTATAGGTGGTACACACTTTTACATATAAAGGTCTTGAATGACTAAATTAGGATCAACTCAGGAGTGTTATTAGTACACAGGAAGTGGAGAAGGGCAGAATACACAGTATAGGAACACACTTGTAAAATGCAGTAAAATATAATAATAATAATAATAATAATAATAACCCTTGACCAAAGTCTCCTAAAATCAATGTTCAATAGAATCAAACATTTCTAGCTATATACCCTACAGTAAACACATGGGTACTGTAAATGTATATAGCCAAGATGGCATGAGACACATTCATTTAAAAAAATATATGTAAATCGACTCTAGAAAAAGTATCTTTGCAATCACAAAGACAAGAAAAAAGATCCATGTTTCCTGGAAGATAGAGATGGGAGTAAATACCAATCCTGCAGCACTGGGGCATTGTATAAGTAATAGTTTACTGGGTTGGTGTACTGTATAAAGGTGTTGGAAATGTATTCTCAACAGCAGGATACAAAAAGAACAAATAGTTATCCAATGTTGTAGAAAAATCTATGAAAAAAATGTGTTTCATAACAGACTAGCTAAAAGGAAGGTGATTGTATGCCGCATACAAACTGTGCCATTACATGTACCCACTGTCAAATGGCCTGAAAAAAAAACACACTTGTATTGTACATGGATCCTTTGTAAGAAACCACCATTTACTTACTCCATAATTTAAGACAACGCTTCCAATGTTTTTCCATACACTCCAAAATTTAGAAATGAAATGAACAATTGCACATTGTAAAGCTTATCTGTACCTGCTGTGACAGATCATGCAGAAAATATAAGAAAATATATGTTATGGGGGAATTGTGTGAGCTGACCCATTTACAGCAACAGATATGTTCAGAACGTAGACTGAATTTTGTTCTTAAAGGGCTTGCCCAAAAAACTTATTAAAAAGACCTCAGGGATGTGAAAAAAAAAACTTAGCGTGTGTTCCCCATCAGTCTCCTGGTACCAACATTACGCAGAGGAATCTGTGAGCACCACAGCCAAATAGAGACCGCAAATAGACAGCAACATTCACAAACTGTCATGAATTAATGGGACGATCATCTCCCTCATCATCGATGTTTTATTAAATAAATGAACGCTGACTAAGGCTGGGTTCACATTTGCGGACCCCTCCGCAGCGTTCTGCGGAGGGGATCCGCAATGTGACCGCAGCGGCCGCCAGCTCCTATCTTTATAATGGGAGCGCATGGTGCTGCGCTTGACTGCGCATGACCGTGCGCACCCATTCACTCCCATATGTGATCTGTGCGCAGGCGGATGCCTGCGCACAAATCACACAGTCTCGTCCGCACCAGGAATGCAACATGTCGCGTCTCTGGTGCGGACGAGACTGTGTGATTTGTGCGCAGGCATCCGCCTGTGCACAGATCACATATGGGAGTGAGTGGGTGCGCACGGTCATGTGCAGTCAAGCGCAGCACCATGCGCTCCCATTATAAAGATAGGAGCTCGCGGCCGCTGCGGTCACATTGCGGATCCCCTCCGCAGAACGCTGCGGAGGGGTCCGCAGATGTGAACCCAACCTAACTTCCTTATATTGGAGCTTATTACTGAGAGTTTATCTGACTCCTTTTCATTGTTTAAGACCTAAAAATCCTAAAACTGAATTGAGCTATTCCCCATAACAAAGTTGTCTGAGATTCTCCCAGATGCAGGTTACTCACTACAATAGTGGTTATCAGATAAAGTAGTAGCCACTTCCACATAAATTTATCTTGATACTGTTTGGACTAGAAAAAAATAGAATGTGTAACGTGACATGCACACGGTATTACCTCAGTATCTGTAAGGCCATGTGCACATGTTCAGTATTTGGTGGTTTTATTACCTCAGTATATGTAAGGCCATGTTCCCATGTTGAGTATTTGGCGATTTTATTACCTCAGTATTTGTAAGGCCATGTTCCCATGTTGAGTATTTGGCGATTTTATTACCACAGTATTTATAAGGCCGTGTGCACATGATGAGTATTTGCTGAATTTTTTACCTCAGTATTTGTAAGGCCATGTGCACACATTCAGTATTTGGTGATTTTATTACCTCAGTATTTATAAGACCGTGTGCACACAGTGAACATTTGGAGATTTGTTTTACCTCAGTATTTGTAAGGCCATGTGCACACAGTGAACATTTGGAGATTTGTTTTACCTCAGTATTTGTAAGGCCATGTGCACATGGTATTTGGTGAGTTTTACCTCAGTATTTGTAAGGCCATGTGCACATGGTATTTGGTGAGATTTTTACCTCAGTATTTATAAGTCCATGTACACACGTTCAGGATTTGGTGAGTTTTTACCTCACAAAAACTACTCAAAAAATGGCAGCAATAGAAAAACTCACCAGTTGCAGCCAAAAACAAATCCAACACAGCCCATGAACAGGATGCAGTCAGACCCCAATAAATAGAGCAAACACAGGTGCACATAACCAAAAAAAAATCACCATCAACCTGTCAGGACATGGGGGAGGTGATTTGCTATGCATAGCTCAAGGTTTGCATGCATAGGACGCTATTCACAATGTTACATATGATGCAGAATATCTGATGGCTACCCACCGATCCTGCCACCATGTGCACAAAGTATTTAGTGAGTTTTTTACCTCAGCATTTGTGAGGCTATGTGCACACGGTATTTGGCGAGTATTTTACTTCAGTATTTGTAAGACAAAACCAGGAGTGGAACAGTCAGAGGAAAAGCATAATAGAAACACATTACCACTTCTGTATTATTCATGCACTTCTGGTTTTGGCTTACAAATATTGAGGTAAAAAAACTCACCAAATACTGAAAGTGTGAATATGGCCTAAAGGTACCCCTTGTCTTTAAAACAGCTGAGAGGCAGAACTTCATGTTAGAGTACACAGCTGTTAATAGAGAGAGGCTGAAGAATCACTAAGGTGTAACATGTGCGAACCTGTGACACGCAGAAGGCTTGCTTCTATTTTGTGTGGAATTCTTGGTGGAATTTTCATAGATGCTCGGAGCTGGTAAAATCTATAAAAAGACAAAAGGGTTAAAAGGGTCATTAACTTGTGCTAGAGACAGGTAATAAAATCAGAATTAGCGGCAGATCTAACAATGCCTTGGGGTTGACAGTACTGACATTGCGAATGCAGCACTGTGACCACTGCAGCCAATCACTGAGCCCAGCTGATGTAGACAGCACAACCGCGGAGTCCAGGGATTGCCTGAAGAAAGTGCCTGGCACACATAACCTCTTGAGCTCGGACTGTGTCTCTCAGGCGTTGCCCTCAGTCACTCAAATATTTTATGGAGTCGGAGTCGTGGAGTCAGAGTCCATTTTGGGTGGAGTCGGATTCAGGGAAGTTGAGGGGTCAGAGTCGGGTGTTTGGCTTACTGACTTCACAGCCATGGTTGTAGAGTTGGGGTCGTGGAGTCTGTGCCCAATTTGGTGGAGTCGGATTGAGGGAAATTGAAGAGTCGGAGTGAAATGTTTGGCTTACCAACTCCACAGCCCTGGTTTTATTACCAAAACTAATACATTGAAAAATATTAGAACTCCTCAATATATGAAGCCCATGTGTGAGAATTCTGAGTTACTGTAACAGTCCATTGTCCAGAATTTGTAAACAATACTGATAATTATTAATGGGTGCTGGGCTGTCTCAAAGAACAGGACTAGAAAATCATTTATGGCATTTCTCAAGCTTCCCAATACATAAATCGTCCTGCAGAAAGATTTGTACCCAAAATCTAATAAGCTAATAACCACCTGATGTGGTTGTACAGGATTAGGAAAATGTGGCTGCTTTAGTTCTAAAACAGCACCCTTCCTCTCCACAGGTCATGTACGGCATTGCTGCTCACCACACAGCAATAGCAGCCAGCTGAAATATCAGACACATGGACATGTATTGTTTCTTGAAGAAAGCCGCCATTGCCTATCTGATTTTGGAGAACCCATTTAACATTATTCAAGATCAGGTAAATGTGCTAAAATCATACTAAAACAATTGATGCATAGGGCAACTTCATCTATCTGACTAGCCACAGGAACTGACGTAATGTTAGAAAATACTGCTACCAAATGTTCAATATTCAAACCAATGCAATGCAGAAAAATATGCAAGGCTTTCTCCACAGTACCAGAAGAATTATCGCACCACTGTTGCGGTTTTTATTATTTCACCCCTGGAGTGATGTTGTAAATCTATGTCCTCTGACCCATGCCTGATACTCACCTTTCGGCATCATCATCTTCTATTGCTGCCACTCTGTCTCTGGGGATTTGTGACCTGCCTGCAGTTCCAGTGTTTCGTGGAGCCCGCCAGAGGTCACTTTCAATACATCTCTATAAAGGTACCGTCAGACGGGGACATATCACCGGCGATCGCGGGAGCGCGCATCCCTGACAACATCGCCGGGGAGCTGTCAGACGGAGCAACTTACCGGCGATGTCGCCGGCTAGTTGCCGCGGCCATCGCTCGCTGGGTTGCTGGGCAATAACTCGCAATGTTGTAGATAGGCGGAATCGCCCGCAACATTGCAGGTTGCCGCGTTACACAGGGCGATTAGGCATGATCGCCTGAGCAACATCGCCAGGTTTCCCAACATTGTTGGGAAACCTGGCGATGTGACTCAGGCGATTTTTCGCCTGATTATCGCCCTGTCACACGAGGCAACTCTCCGGCGATGTCCCCGCAACCTGGCCACGCCCCTCAGTTGCCGGCAACATCGCCGGAGATATCTCCCTGTGTGACGGTACCTTAAGAGTCTCGTTGTCCCTCTCATAAACATACTATATATTGAGCTCTTGACATAACTTCTGACTTTCAGCTAGACAGAAGCTACGAACACGAGATGGTGCCGCAGAAGCAGAGAAACGTCAATTAAAGTGAAGCCGCCAGAAGGTGAGTATATCAGTGGGGCTAAGGGGCTTATGTTTAACGCCCAACAACACCACAATAAACAAAAACACCATGTAATGGTGGTTTAACAATATCTGCACTTGTAAGGGAAACATTTCACACGTAAAGTAGAGGAAAAGATCCACTGCCACTGTCCTTGGGGTAATCACACATTGTACATTGCAGGAAACAGCAGCTCCAAGTCGGTAGGTTAAGGCTATATTTACATTGTACATTTTTGATTAGTTTTTGGGGCTGCGTTTTTTTTTTTTTTTTTTAAAGAGCACCAGAAACAGATCAGTCACAGAGTCTGCCAGCAACGAGAATAGGATTTTCAATTTGCTGTGCAGACATTAGGGTTTTTGACTGCTGAGTCAGTGATGAGGAAAGCGCTAAGCTTTCCCCACCAACAACACTCCATTACTTATCCTCCCTGGTGAGCCCACAGTGAGCCAAAGCAATGTCTTCCTTCCGGGCATCGGCAGGACATGTACGAACAGGACCTGGCCCCATGTGACTCAGCCTGAAAGTTACATGGTGCAAGGTCATGTCAGTAATCGTACTACTCACAAGTCCTGCGTGCCCAGAAGGAAGACATCGCCAGGGCTTGCCATTGAGGGTAAAAAGTGTTTGTGTGTCTCTGTCTTATGTGTGTCTTTATCCCCCGAAATTAAAGGGATCCTGTCACCCCCAAAACACTCTAAACCTATTAAAAGCTGTCCCTAGAGCATATTAACACTTTCCCTACACTCCTTTTAGCTCCTAAATGCACATAGTCAAAGTGAATAAAAACGTTATTATAGTACCTCATTACTGATGATAATGAGTGACTATGGTATTCATAGTCACTCATCCAGGCTGCCCCTCTTCATCATATCACGCCTATTCAGGCGTGATCTTCATCCTAGATTCAAATTCGCGCCTCCCCGCTCTCCTATTCCGGCCAGGCTTCAGTGTGGGGCTGTATGACGCGATCCGCGTCATTCCCGGCACCGGGTGACGTATTTACAGCCGCGCTGTCAGCTTGAAGTCCCGCACTGCGCATGCGCATGCGCAGTGCGGGACTTGAAGCTGACAGCGCGGCGCGGCTGTAAATACGTCACCCGGCGCCGGGAATGACGCGGATCGCGTCATACAGCCCCACACTGAAGCCCGGACGCTATGGGAGAGCGGGAGGCGCGCAGGGAGGCGCGAATTTGAATCTAGGATGAAGATCACGCCTGAATAGGCGTGATATGATGAAGAGGGGCAGCCTGGATGAGTGACTATGAATACCATAGTCACTCATTATCATCAGTAATGAGGTACTATAATAACGTTTTTATTCACTTTGACTATGTGCATTTAGGAGCTAAAAGGAGTGTAGGGAAAGTGTTACTATGCTCTAGGGACAGCTTTTAATAGGTTTAGAGGTGTTTTGGGGGTGACAGGATCCCTTTAAGCAAAAAGCAACACAAATGGATGATGTGTCTGTAAAGCTTTTGCAAAAACAAGATCTTTTTTGGTGCAGAAACTGCACCAAAGATGGATCAACAAAAATTAGAGCAAAACCGCTCTGTCTGAATAAGGCCTTAGAATTCAAACATGTGCTCAAGAGCATAAAGGTAGTAGAACTCGTTCAAAGCCAAGTGCACACATTCAGTATTTGGTGAGTCTTTTACATTAGTATTTAAAGGGATCCTGTCACCTCCAAAACGCCTCCTAAGCTACCAAAACATGTCCCTGCAGCATATTATCACTAATCTCACACTTCTTTTGTCTCCTAAAAGCATCCTGTGAAAATGCATAAAAATGTTTTAATACTTACTCATTAGTGATTATAATTAGCAGGGGCTATATTCTTTAGCCCTTAGGGTGTGTTGTTTTGCAGCTCCAAGATCCAGCCTCTCTCTGTCTGTGTTCCTCTGCTTGTGCAGGCTTTGCCCCCCCCCTTCCCCTCTCTGTCACTCACAGAACGCAAATCATTAGTCCTGCCTTCAGCTCCACATCACAGCAGCACAGACAGAGAGGCTGGATCATTCGGGGTGTGAAAATGAGCACCTGGGGAGGGCTTAGAGTCTCACAGGGGACGCCCTGTGAGACTTATTCAGGGACAAGAAGTCTCAAATTTGTAAGTGTTGATTATTTCAATGTTACAGAATGCTTTTTTTTATAGAAAAGGAGCACTAATACTGATATGTTAGGGTGCAGGGACAGGTATTAATAGGGTTGGGGGGTGATTTGGAGGGGTCAGGTTCCCTTTAATATAACTGGAAAAAGAAAGGCGCACAGTGTGTATACCTGTGAGACAATTTTCAGAGTTAAAATTAGAATTGCTCACCTTTTACAGTTGTGAAAGTCACAACTGCTATAAAAACATGTAGCAGGTCTCTCAGTCTGCTGCCATCTCCCACTATAAACATAAAACCATAAAAGACCAAAGAAATTGGGAGTATGACAGCGCTCCTGTTGGCATAGAAAGAAAATTCTTCTTGACCAAAAAATTAATAAATATGTAAGATCTCACTTAATTATTAATTTTTTGGTGAAGAAGAATTTTATTTCTATGCCAACAGGAGCGCGGTTACATTCCCAATTTCTTTGGTCTTTATGGTTTTACATTAAAACAAAGATTTGGTTTCCCCTGAGGAAGCAGCAGGTCCTGCTGTGAAACGCGTTGGCTCAATAAACGGACATCAAACATACCCTTCCTGCTTTGTGGTCTGCGCAGAATCTAAACCTGGGCTTTTTTTTTCTACACAAATGGTTTTACATTAGTATTTGGAAGACAAAACTAGGAGTGGAACAATTACAGAAAGTACAGCATAGTAGAAACACATGATCACTTATGTATTTTTCACATGCTCCAGGTTTTGGCTTCCAAATAATGAGGTAAAAAACTAATCACATACTGAATGTGTGAACTTGGCCTAACGAAATAAACTGCGGCAATAAACATCTGCCAAATCAAGTCCTTTTTAGCTCAGAAATAATAAAAGGTCCACCGTAGGAGTGGTGCTCGAAACTGGCCTACTATGGCCATTTCAAGTACCAACATATTTTCTCAAGGCCCAAAAGGCCACAGATAGTCTGTTAGATGCACAACATGTCTATATACAGTGCGTTGTGAAAGTATTTGGCCCCCTTGAACTTTTCAACCTGTTGCTATATTTCAGGCTTCAAACAAAGATATGAATTCAAATTTATTTTGTTGTGAAGAATCAACAACAAGTGGGACACAATCGTGAAGTGGAACTAAATTTATTGGATATTTTAAACTTTTTTAACAAATAAAAAAACTGAAAAGTGGGTCACACCACATTTGTGTCCGATGCTTTGCAGGAGGCACCGAACACAGCCTGGCAGCTCTGGACAAATAGAACCGGAGGGTTAATATGCCCTCCGGTCCTGTTTGTAGCCGGATTCTGCAGAGCGCAGCTGAGGGAGCTGTCCCCTGCTGAAATGGTGCTGAACCACTTCACAGGGGACAGCTCTCTGGTGCTGAAGTTCAGCGTAACTCACGCTGAACTGCAGCAGCCAGTGTCCGGCTCCCGGATCCTCCCGGATCTAGGCCATAGACTCCCATGTTAGGGAGAGCCGGATTGCCCTGGATCCGAGAGAATCGGGAGGCTCCGATTTGGGCACTGTGCAAGCGATCATATTGAAATGGAAGGAGTATCAGACCAGTACAAATCTACCAAGACCCGGCCATCCCTTTAAACTTTCATCTCGAACAAGGAGAAGACTGATCAGAGATGCAGCCAAAAGGCCCATTATCACTCTGGATGAACTGCAGAGATCTACAGCTGAGGTGGGAGAGTCTGTCCATAGGACAACAATCAGTCGTACACTGCTCAAATCTGGCCTTTATGGAAGAGTGGCAAGAAGAAAGCCATTTCTCAAAGATATCCATAAAAACTCTCATTTGAAGTTTGCCACAAGCCACCTGGGAGACACACCAAACATGTGGAATAAGTTGCTTTGGTCAGATGAACCCAAAATCGAACTTTTTGGCCACAATGCAAAACGATATGATTGGCGTAAAAGCAACACAGCTCATCACCTTCAAACACCATCCCCACTGTCAAACATGGTGGTGGCAGCATCATGGTTTGGGCCTGCTTTTCTTCAGCAGGGACAGGGAAGATGGTTAAAATTGATGGGAAGATGGACGTAGCCAAATACAGGACCAATCTGGAAGAAAACCTGTTGGAGTCTGCAAAAGATCTGAGACTGGGACGGAGATTTATCTTACAACAAGACAATGATCCCAAACATAAAGCAAAATCTACAATGGAATGGTTCAAAAATAAACATATCCAGGTGTTAGAATGGCCAAGTCACAGTCCAGACCTGAATCCAATCGAGAATCTGTGGAAAGAGCTGAAAACTGCTGTTCACAAACTCTCTCCATCCAACCTCACTGAGCGCCAGCTGTTTTGCAAGGAAGAATGGCCAAGAATTTCAGTCTCTAGATGTGCAAAACTGATAGGGACATACCCCAAGCGACTTGCATCTATAAGGCTGGGTTCACATTTGCGGACCCCTCCGCAGCGTTCTGCGGAGGGGATCCGCAATGTGACCGCAGCAGCTGCGAGCTCCTATCTTTATAATGGGGATGCACGGTGCTGCGCTTGACAGCGCATGACTGTGCGCACCCATTCACTCCCACATGTGATCTGTGCGCAGGCGGATGCCTGCACACAAATCACACAGTCTCGTCCGCACCAGGAATGCAACATGTCGCGTCCTGGTGCGGACGAGAATGTGTGATTTGTGCGCAGGCATCCGTCTGCGCACAGATCACATATGGGAGTGAATGGGTGCGCACGGTCATGCACTGTCAAGCGCAGCACCGTGCGCTCCCATTATAAAGATAGGAGCTGGCGGCCGCTGCGGTCACATTGCGGATCCCCTCTGCAGAACGCTGCGGAGGGGTCCGCAAATGTGAACCCAGCCTAACCGCAGCAAAAGGAGGCGCTACAAAGTATTAACTCAAGGGGGCTGAATAATATTGCACATCCCAATCCCAATTTTCAGTTTTTTATTTGTTAAAAAAGTTTAAAATATGCAATAAATTTCGTTCCACTTCAGGATTGTGTCCCACTTGTTGTTGATTCGTCACAAAAAAAATTAGAATTTATATCTTTATGTCTAAAGCCTGAAATGTGGCAAAAGGTTGAAAAGTTCAAGGAGGCCAAATACTTTCACAAGGCACTGTATTAGCTATTTTTCTCACCAAGGAAAAGGGTCCTACTGAATGCCTTCTGCCCACAGTAATTCTCAGTTTACAAAGTGAAGAAATGTCTATTTACCAACCATCTTTGCACAAATACAGAAACCCTGCAGCTAAATAATTTATCGGATGATTTTTCATTTACGTCCATGACAAACATTCAATGACTGGATTATAAAATGTATCTGTAATTCTAGCTTTTCCTTCTAGACTAAATAACACCACACAATATAGCGTGCAGCCTGTTAAGATGAAAGCAGATATGACCAAGAGGACAAATAGCGATCATTGCCAAGAGTCTTTCCAGCTACCACTTTAGCATCCCATGATATTTATAATGAAGTTGTGCTCCTCTGTAAGATTACACCTTTCCTGACATTTAACAGTTGTTTCATCATTTACAATGCAGCAACAGAAGAAAACAATTTGCTGAAAATGCCTTCATGGGGCCAACTGTTGGGCTTGGTCACATTTACAAGGGGTTACCCGGGACTTTCAAACTCATGGTCAGAAGCTCTTGTCAATAAAAAGTAACATTTCCCAGCAGCTATATCCAAGTTAAATATCTAAGGACTACGGACCTTTCACATCAGTGTTTGTTCATAATCGCAGCAAATCCGGCAGATTTTACCGCATCTGCTGCGCAACGGCCGACTTGCAGCACGAATCTGGCAATCCCCATTCATTCTCTATGGGATTGTGGTCTGGTGCGGCAAGTGCGGTTTTGCCGGATCTGGCACTTGCAGCGGGTTTTTTTTTTTGCGCGTTCGCAAGTGCTGGATTTATTACAATTACCGCTGATGTGAAAGTAGCCCAAAACGGTCTGCTTCATTTTCTTATTTCCAGATGACATTTTGTGGGCTTTGGTACACCCTTTCAACGACTACAGTTTACAGTCAATAGTGTAACTTGTGAGACCACTGTGCTGCTATGCCCTGCCCTCTTCATAACCACTCAGCACTTTTCCTCAAAAACCAGCTTCTCCCCAACTACAGAAGTTAAACTTTCTTCTCTACTCTCCCAATCACATCTTATCCACTTGTGCACTTGACCAGATCCCGTCCCACTTTGTCCCAAACCTTATCAGTGTCTTCATCACAACCCTAACCCTCCTCATCAAACTATCACTAACAACTGGTGTCGTCCCCTCATCCTTTAACATGCCTCGATCACACCCATCTTCAAAAAGCCCTCCCCTGACCAATCCTTTGTGTCTAGCCATCGCCCCATAT
This sequence comes from Allobates femoralis, assembly GCA_033576535.1. Classification (NCBI taxonomy): domain Eukaryota; kingdom Metazoa; phylum Chordata; class Amphibia; order Anura; family Aromobatidae; genus Allobates; species Allobates femoralis. The sequence goes on from JARQOC010000001.1 coordinate 247,915,025, forward strand.
CACTTTCCCCCCTATGCCTCAAAACTAATCTTCTCCTGCTCCCTCTTTGACCAGTTAATCTGGCTTCTGACTGCATCATTCAACTGAAACTGCTCTAAATAAAGTCACCAATGACCTACTAACCACCAAAGCCAAGCAACACTTATCTGCCCTCCTCCTCGTGGACCTGTCCTCTGCCTTCGACACAATGTCCTATTCCCTCTTAGTAAAGATTCTCTCAATTCTTGGCAATAGAGACTTGGTCCTATCTTGGATCTCTTCATACACCTAACAGACCAGACATTAGGCGTCTCCCACTCACACACCACCTCCTCATTTTGCCTTCTGTCTGTTGGTGTCCCCAAAGGTTCAGTCAGTTCCAGGACCCTTGCTCTTAATCATCTATACCTTTGGTCTAGGACAGTTCTTAGGAGTCCCGCAGCTTTCAGTATCATCTCTACGCTGATAACACACAGATCTACCTCTCTGGACCAGATATCACCTCCTTACTAACCAAAATCCCACAAAGTCTGTCTACAATTTCATCCTTCTTCTCTGCTCGATTTCTAAAACTTAACATGAACAAAACAGAATTCATCATCTTTCCCATCTCACTCAACTCCCTCAACAAATCTATTCATAAAGGTCAATGGCTGCTTGCTGCCTCGAGGTAACCCTGGACTCTGCTCTTTCCTTGAAGCCCTTGCTACCTCCTGCAGACTCCAAATAAAAATTATTTCCAGGATCCGTACATTTATTAACCAAGAATTTGCAAAACATTAGTGCATGTCCTCCTCATCTTCCACCTCAACTACAGCAGCCTTCTGCTTTGTGGCCTCTTTTCTAACACTCTTGCACCCCTCCAATCTGTACTAAAATCAGCTGCCCAACTAATCCACTTGTCTCTTTGCTATTTCCTGGCCCCTCTTCTCTGCCAATCCTTTCAATGGCTCCACATTGCCCAGTGACTCCAGTTCAAAACTGTAACCATGACATACAAAGATATTCATAAACTATCTCCTCCATACATCTATGACATGGTCTCCCAATACTTACCTGCACGCAACCTCTGATTCTCATAAGCAGGACTGTGGAGTCAGTGAGCCAAGCATCCGACTGAGAGTCTGACTCTTCAATATACCTGAATCCGACTCAAACTCCACGACTCAGACTCCACAACCATGGCTATAAAGTCAGTAAGCCAAATATTTGACTTTGATTCCTTAATTTCCCTGAATCAGACTCTTGACTCCACCCAAAATGGACACCAACTTCGATTCCACAACTCTGGCTCCACCGCCCTGCTCACAAGATCCCTTTCTCTACTCCGATCTTATTTTCTCTTCCCATAACTGCATACAAGATTTATCCCCCATACTCTGGAACTCTCTACCCCAACATATTAGACTCATGCTACTGTGGAAACTAAAGACCCACCTCTTCCGACAAAAATATAACCTGCAATAACCCACAGTCCACTATACCGCCACATGACCAGCTCTAGACTCGCTTAGTGTATCCATACCCATCTCATGTAGACTGTGAGCTGTCAAGGGCAGGATCCTCTCTACTTCTGTACCAGTTGGTGACTTGTATTCTTCATAATTATTATACCCATCTACGTATACCCCTTTTCACATGTAAAGCGCAATGGAATAAATGGTGCTATAATAATAATAACATGACCCTAATAAATGCATGGATGATTTTGCCAGCCATCTCATGAAAATAATAATGATAATTAACAATAACGCATGGTTCTGATTAACAGAATCTGCCAGCAGGAGTCACCCCTAAAGCCATTTATAAGGACAGCTATCTCTTTCAAAGACAAGTCCAGCAATACCTGTATATGGCCAGTTTACTCCCGCATTACTGAATAATCAGCGTTTTAATGTATACGAAAATTAATATGAAGAGATATTTGTAGATCTGAAGCCTCTATTCCTCAAGGTAAATTACTGTAGGCAAAAGAGTCAAGAAGAAGCAGTGGGCCCTGGGCCCGAACTAGAGTTGGAGTGACAGAGGTTTCAGATCTACCATAGCTCTTCAGCCTCATTTGCATGTAAATTCCAGTGCCGATTTCTCAGTAATGGAGGACTGAATCACCATGTAAAATATAGCTGGACTTGACTTTGAAAGAGCTATATGTGTATATGAATAGTCTGGAGGGTGACATTCTGCTAACAGATTCCCTTTAAAATAATCCAGTATTACAAAGAAAAACAATTTATTGATTAGAATGGATCCTTTTACTCTACAAAATATTTTTTTCCTTTAGAGAATTGAATCCATTCGTTTTACTGACTTAAATAACTTTGATTATGGGATTCAATTTAGTGATTTTTTTTTTATATGAATAAATCTTTTGTGCATTTAAGATAGCACCCAGACACTTTCTAACACACTGTTTGCTAAAGGATGCTGGCTGTACGGGTGTGAACACACAGTGGTATTTATATAGTAAAAAGAATTAGCAGAACTGAACTGAGACAGCGTACTCTATTAAATGAATAAATAAAACAACAGACTGCAGGAAACGGCAAGAGCGCAAACATAGTAAACAACCTCCTTGACGTCTATACTGAGCACAATAATGGAAAGGCACAGAGGGCTCTAGCATGGCACCTTCTCTACAATGCAGTCTGATCCACCACATTCACCGCTGTAGCATGGACACATAGATACAAGTTAGATTCCGATCATGTAAACCTGGCCTTTTTGTACAGAAAATCTGATGTTTTCAATAGTTCAAACAAAGTTAATAGGATTTCATGAAAATGCATACCCACTGTGGGTTTCAAGAACCAAATGGTTATTAGTGCATTTTTTCCATACGGAAGTTTGCATGTAAAAAATGCAATTACATTTTTTAAATGGGTGTGTCCTGGTCTAAAACTAAAATTCTGCAGCCGCTTAATGTGACTGCAGACTTACCAATCCTCCCAGCGCACACACAGAGAGGTGCTTCTAAACCGGGTATGGACCAGGGGCGGACTGGCCAAGGAGGCAGGGGGCAAGTGCCCCCCAGGCTTGTGATATTGGCCTCATCTAGGGCTGTCCACATACTGAAATGGCCGGTCCAGGCTCTGTTTTGCGGCCGCAACCGCTAACTTCACAGCAGCAGACGCGCCAGGCAGCGTGGCAAGTGGGCCGCTCAGCATCTCTTCAACACCCCCTCCACTCTCAAAGTCCGCCAGCACCCCCCCCGCACTTCATACTCCGCTAGCAACCCCCCCCCCAGCTCCTCACTTCTCAAACTCTGCTAGCACCCCCCCACTCCTCACCTCTCACACTCCACTAGCAACTACCCCCCCCCTTACCTACACCTACTGCTAGAGCTGCCAACATGTCACTGCCTCCTGGGTCAAGTGCACCAGCCCACCCCTGGTATGGACCATAGTTATGCAGTATGAATGCTCCTGGCTAGAACCCCTGACAAGTGGGCATTGCCTTGGCTAAAAAAAGTGTATGGAGCAAGGTCACACCCACTAGAGGAACGCGCCTGCTCCATACACTTGCATTGAGTGAGGCCATGCCCACTAGTCGTGTTGTTGCCGGGAACATTCATACGGCATAACTGCGGCCTGTTCCCACTTTAGGAAACGGCGAATCCTTACAGCGCGCAGTGCGGGTGCTGGGAGGATTGATAAGTCTGCAGGCACATTAAGTGCAGAATCGTAATGTTATTGAATTAAAAAATGCAGTGCGACATCTGCACAATAAAAGCATAAAAAAGAAAAAGTATCAGGAAAACTTTGGAAAACACAATAACTAGAAACAATTTCTACTGCATTTTTGGGTGTAAACACCTGCAGACAAATGCAGTGTAAAATGTTTTTGTACATGGGAACATGGTCTAAGCCCTTAGAATAGGTTAACACAGGACAGAAGTGCAGCTTCAGTATCAGAGATGGACAGCAGCGAGAAGCATTGCGCATTAAATTAGTATAATGAAACGGGATCATGTGACCTCCTGCTGCCTCAGCAGCCCCCCGCAGCCTCCTCCCAGCCCGCTCCAGAGCCGCAACCCCCCCAGCACAGACCAACAGTCCATATATGTGGACTATAAGACGCACCCCCTACTTTCCCCCAGAATTTTGGGGAGAAAGTGCGTCTTATAGTCCAAAAAATTTGATAATCAGTTTGAGCATAAGGGCTCACACCCATTTGTGTATTAAAAAAAATCGGTCCTATTTCCATCCAGAGAAGTAGAACAGGTGAAAACTGTTTGGTGTTATGCGACTGCTATACGATGGATGCGTTTTTTTTCTCTCACTTATCATCCATATGCAATGTTTTTTTTTTTTCAGCAGCTATTATTCTGCAATCATTTATACGACCATTTACAGCAGGGGTAGGGAACCTTTTCTCTGCCAGAAGCCATTTGGACATTTCTACCAACCTTCATGGCCGCACGCACATAATAATCACCTTGAAAGTTACCCGGCTATATTCAAACAGTTAATTAACCCTAATGTGACGGCTGGAGCTGCTTCTCTCTGGTGTGGCTGTGATGTTCAGTGATATTGATCTCGTTGCTTCTTACAGCTGCTTTTTCAGGTTTGCGTTGGTCTGGGGCGCAGTCAGCTCTTTGTGATAGTAAGTTTTGCAAAGCTATACATCACATAGGAAATGCTGAGTCTGCTGTATATACCGTACATCACATAGGAGACGCTTGGACTGCTGTATACACCAGAGCTGTGGAGTCTGAGTCAGTAGAAAACGGACCGACTCCGAAAAATATATAAAAAGTTGGGTACTGTTGTTGTTCAATGCAGTATATGCTGAATATTATTATTATGAATTATTTTCTATTTAAATAGTTCGATTATTGTATCATAATAATGATTAAAAGCCTAAAGTTCACATTGTACTACAATAAATGTATCACTTAGACCCCTTCCACACTAGCGTTTCTGTCCTAATCCAGCAGAACCGGACAGAAAACCACATCTGACGCCTAACGGAGGCACTTGCGGCAAGCCCCATGCATTGTCTATGGGGCTTGCGGCAAGTGCGGTATTGCCATGATCTGGCACTTGCGGCAGTTCGTTTTTTGTTTTTTTTTTGCACGGATGCAACTGCCAGATCGCGGCAATACTGCACTTGCCGCAAGCCCCATAGAGAATGCATGGGGCTTGCCACAAGTGTACCGCAAGTGCAGCAAGGCTAATTGGACGGCACTTCACAGTACAGATGGGCAATGACCCAAAACATTCCGTGAAATCAAGCCAGGAGTTTGTTAATGCAAAGAAGTGCAATATTCTGCAATTGCAGGATCTCAAACCCATTGAGACTTCACCTGCTTAAAGGGAATCTGTCAGCTGGTTTTTGCTACTTCATCTGAGAGTAGCATGATTTAGGCAAAGAGACCCTGAATCCACAATGTATGACTTAGTTTACTGGGCGCAGCAGTGCTAACATAATCAGTGTTTAGATTTAGTAATGCAGCAGCGCTGAAAAAGCTGACCCACCCGCACCAAGCTCTCTATATACAATATCTATAAACAGTGAGAACTAGCTGACCTAGCCTGGTAATGATAATCTCTTGAAGCTAACACAAACATTGCAGGTAAACAATGGCATGGTCATATATACCACGATAAGGGCCATATATTCCAGGATGGCCCAGCTCAAGTGTCATCTATACCAGGATGGGGTCATAATGTGGGCCATACATAACAGGATGGGGATTATGTATACCAAGGATGGAAGACCTATACACCATGATGGGGATATATTTATCTAGAAGGGGCTCAGGAGGAGGAACATTACTACAAAATTGGGGGACATAACACCAACAACAGTGTCAGCAGCAGATCCCCCCCATTATAGTGCGTCATGACCACATTTTTTGGTTCAAATTTTTTTTGCTCCTTAAAAACCTAGGTACATCTAATAGTGATGGGCGAATCCTAAATTACTCGGAATCGCTTGACTCTAGCGAGTCCGAGCACAGGACTCGCTACTCGTTGCGAGTCTAGCGAGTCCAATGTTAATGAATGGGGAAGCGAGTAGTGTGAGATTTACAAATCGCAGATGTGTCTCAGAAGCTTGAGCCTGAAGCAATCCTAGTTTTGTCATTTGCATTGCTCGTTTACTTTGTAAGTAATCGCTGACTCGCACAGATAAGATCCTGTCTTCTCTGTGTTCTGGCTGCCCCAGCTCCAGGGTCCTAGAGCCTGCCTGCTGCCTGATGTAGCAGTGCTGAGATTGTTCTCAGTCTGCTCATTCCCTGTGTACAGACATGAATGTCTGTGCACAGAGATGATGTAGCAGAGCTGAGATTGTTCTCAGTCTGCTCATTCCCTGTGTACAGACATGAATGTCTGTGAACAGAGATGATGTAGCAGAGCTGAGATTGTTCTCAGTCTGCTCATTCCCTGTGTACAGACATGAATGTCTGTGCACAGAGATGATGTAGCAGAGCTGAGATTGTTCTCAGTCTGCTCATTCCCTGTGTACAGACATGAATGTCTGTGCACAGAGATGATGTAGCAGAGCTGAGATTGTTCTCAGTCTGCTTATTCCCTGTGCATAGACATCTATATTTATGCACAGGGGATGTAGCAGAGAGGACATCGCGTTTTGGACTGCATCGGACGGAAGAGGATTTTTTTAATTAAAGATGGAGTCCCTAATGGCTTTTTTTTTTATTTCTAATAAAAATTTTTCCTTGTGTTGTGTTTTTTTTTAAACAATTTAATAGAAATTCATGGTGGTCATGTCTAATATTGGCGTGACCGCCATAAATTTCGGGCTTAGGGCCAGCTGATAATACAAAGCTGGCCCTAACCTCTTTATTACCCAGCGTGCCATCGCTACCAGGGCCGCTGGAAGAGCGGGGTTCAGCGCCAGAGGATGGCGCTTCAATGAACGCGCCATCTTCTGGGGCGGCTGCGGGCTGCAATTTGCAGCGGGGGGTGCCCAGAAAGCTTGGGCATCCCTGCGCTGCGAATTCCAGCCCCCAGCTGCTTAGCTGTACCTGGCTAGACATAGAAATTGCGCGGAGCCCCACGCATTTTTTTTTAATTATTTCATGAAATTCTGAGATTCTGACTCTGAGACTCTGACTCTGAGACTCTGACTCTGAAATTCATGAAATAATAAAAAAAAAATGCGTGGGGCTCCGCGCAATTTCTATGTCTAGCCAGGTACAGCTAAGCAGCTGGGGGCTGGAATCCGCAGCGCAGGGATGCCCAAGCTTTCTGGGCACCCCCCGCTGCAAATTGCAGCCCGCAGCTGCCCCAGAAGATGGCGCGTTCATTGAAGCGCCATCCTCTGGCGCTGAACCCCGCTCTTCCAGCGGCCCTGGTAGCGGTGGCACGCTGGGTAATAAAGAGGTTAGGGCCAGCTTTGTATTATCAGCTGGCCCTAAGCCCGAAATTTATGGCGGTCACGCCAATATTAGACATGACCGCCATGAATTTCTATTAAATTGTTTTAAAAAAAACACAACACAAGGAAAATTTTTTATTAGAAATAAAAAAAAAAAGCCATTAGGGACTCCATCTTTAATTAAAAAAATCCTCTTCCGTCCGACGCAGTCCAAAACGCGATGTCCTCTCTGCTACATCCCCTGTGCATAAATATAGATGTCTATGCACAGGGAATAAGCAGACTGAGAACAATCTCAGCTCTGCTACATCATCTCTGTGCACAGACATTCATGTCTGTACACAGGGAATGAGCAGACTGAGAACAATCTCAGCTTTGCTACATCATCTCTGTGCACAGACATTCATGTCTGTACACAGGGAATGAGCAGACTGAGAACAATCTCAGCACTGCTACATAATGTCTGTGAGCAGGCGGGCTCTAGGACCCTGGAGCTGCACAGAGAAGACAGCTGGACTCGGCTCGCAAAGAAACAGCAGTTATCTGCGAGTTTCCCTGCTATCACGAGTCTAATGCAAACAATGGCAATCCTAGTTTTGTCAGCGTTTCTGACAAAACTAGGATTGATATTGATTTGCATTGGACTCGTGCGAGTAATCACTGGGAGACTCGCAGAGTACCGAGTCCTGCGAGTCCCTTACTACTCGCCGAGTAACGAGTCCTAGCGAGTAGATTCGCCCATCCCTAACATCTAATAGTCCGAAAATATATGGTAGTGTGTGTTCGGGAAGATTTACATAAAATATGTATATATAAAAAGTATGTAGGTGCATGAGAGGAAAAGGGAAGAGTGAAGCAAAGAAAGAAGCACAGCGGTGCAGTGAGCTACATGAGGTTTTCCTGATTTAGATTTTACTACATATGGCTCATTATAATTTCCCAACAACTAAATAAAGCCAAATATCTTACACAGCAAGAATTAAAAAAAAAAAAATGTTTACATCACTGACTGAAAGAAAGGTCCAGCAATGGATTAAAAGTCAACGGGAGACTACATTTGTCCTTGTGCTGTAACACAAAGGTTTTCTTTCTCCCCAGAAGTCAGGTTAACAAACTGCAGATTTCATTTTTATTTGTATGATTAACTTGTACCGATTTGGAAATAAAGGAACAGCTCACATCGGGTCTATTTGGGGTGTCTATCTTTGTATGAACACACGAGGTTTTCCACACAGTACCCTAGTAGAGAATTGAGTTAAGAAAAAACAACACTTACCCACTGCGATAGAAGAGAACATGCTAGTGAGGATACCCTGACTATCATTTTAAAGACCACTTCAGCCAATCACTGGTTGAAGCAGTCATATGTTGTGCACATGTCACCGTAGATGCCAGACATTAGTCATATCAGTCACTTAAAGTGTAAATGTCATTTCATTGAAAAACAAAACATAACACTGCACTGGATATTTATTAATCATGGGTGAAAAATGCTTTTTTGTGCCATATGACTTCTTTTCTCAAATGTGTCTGTGTTCTTTAAAAACTGCATTTTATGGCTGCAGGGGCATGGTTAGCAGCTGATAGGGAGCAGTGCAATGAGACAGCAGAGAAGGGGCAAGGGAGATCCTGACTTAGCTGTGTGGAGTCAGATTACAGATCAGAGACGTTGTGCCAAGGAAAGCATATAATCACCGATTCAGGAAGGGTTAAACGACAGCGCTACTGGATCGAATCAACATCAAACGGAGGATATCAATTGCAGTTTATTGGCTGTGGGTTATTAGTCAACGCATTTCAGGTCTCCAGGGCCCCTTCCTCAGGACAACTATATTAGTTTGTCCTGAGGAAAGGGCCCTGGAGAACTGAAACTCATTGACTGATAAACCACAGCCGATATACCCTAACTGTTGTCCTCCGAAGTTTGATGTTCATTCAGATCCAGCAGCGTGGTCGTTTAACCCTTTCTGCACCCATGATTATGTTTTATCTCTGGGGACCTCGGCAGTTTTTGTAAGCTTTTATAGTGGTTGTGGCTCCTCACAACCTCTAAAGGTGAGCCTTTTTTCACTACAATTGGTTTGATTGCATCACAGATAGGACCCTATTAGCGCTTTTATTTCCCTCCCTTTCTCCCTTTTAATACATACAGTATGTGCCAAGGAAAGAGGAGTTTGCAGTGATCCTGACATTGCTTAGCAATTGTGCTGTAGCTTGAAGTAATCTGATACATTATCACCTAATCAGCTGCAGTCAGCAGTGTGGATGCTGTGCAGGCCACTCCCCCTGTACCCTTATATGGTTACATGCCCCGTATTCAGTGTAGAAAGCTTGAAAACGGATCTGACTGAAAATAAACATATGTCTGCTTCAGACAGAGTCTAGTGGGGACACCTTGTGGAAGGATTATGAAATTCTCTTATAAAGTATATTTGGATGGTTATTAAAATCACTTGCTCTACATTATTATTAAATAAAAATTTAAACAGGAGTTACGCTTTAAAGGATGAACAAAATGTCATCATTACAGTGACAGGGACCACCAGAGCAGCGAGCTGGAGAAGCGGAAGATTATATAGGTAAGTAATGAGAATTTTATAATTTATAAGATCTCCTATTCTATGTTACATTTTAGAAAATACCCATAAGAAAACTTAAATTTGATTTCTACACAAATGTAAAACATCAAAACAAATTGTTACAAACCCATGATAATACATACACATACTTAAGATGCTGCCGACATTGAGCTCAATCATGTCACTGCCTTACAGTCCAATAAAAGGATCATAAAGCCATATATCAGCTAATACAGTTCTATTAGGGGGATAAGAAGTGTACTATAGTCATGGTCTGACAGTGTACATACATAGTGTGAAAACAAGTTCAGCATTTGCTATAAATATCACAGTATATGGCTAGTATTGGCCCATTCGCTAGCCAAATAAAAGGGTTTTGCATCCTTGACATTTTTTTAAGCAGTAGATGTTATAAAACTGCAAAAAAAAGAACTGCTTATCTATTTTATTTGTTTGGTATACAGCAGTGGGAGCTTCAGCACTGATTTTATTTTAGGAAAATCTACACATAAAACTCATCATATCCTCAAGAGAAATTACATAATATTATTATTATTATTTATATAGCACCATTAATTCCATGGTGCTGTACATGACAAGGGGATACATACAAAATTATAGATATAGTTTACAGTACACAATTTAATAATGACAGACTGGTACAGAGGGGAGAGGACCCTGAACTTGCGGAAGTACATTCTACGGATTACATATTGTGGATTTCAAAATCATACAGCAAATCAGTGTACGCAGTATATAACAAATTGTCCATAAGAATCCTATAAATCCCATCCACTTTGCTGAAACTGTATGGCGCTGTGGGTTAATATGCCCAAAGAATATACAAAGCATCAAAACCTCATCATGGGAACCTACCCTTTTACCACATATTATTGTAAGCATCATTACCCACCAGAGGAAGGCCACTGTCTACCTCGAGGTCAACAGTACAACTAGAGCAACACATAGAATCACTGGAAGGAAATACAAGAATGTGACACTCACCCTCTCTGGAATAGATCCACATTGTAAAACTTCTGGAGCTCTACTGAAAATTCCACAGTTGCCTGAACATCACTCATTTTGATTCCAGATGAAGAGTCACTATTTACTAAATAGGAAGGAAAGCAAGAAAATTAAAAAGATTGTACTAGCATAAAAACCTGAGCCTATGTTCACGTTAGGTTTATGGCTTCTATGTGACATTTCCGCATCCAAACATCTTAATGTATACACAGATGCCACCAGAAGATGCCATACAGTGTCATCCAGCAACTATAAGGTTGTTTTTTTTTAAATTTCCTAAATAGACAAAGTATTCTGATGGGCACCGTTGTATGAAATGCTTAAATGCACATACCTTTTTCATATGCAGTATATCAACGTATATTTGCCAAATGGAGACCAAATGAACACTCTATTTTCCTCATCCATGCTAACTGAGGTCTGTGGATATGTTTGTTCTGTCATACCAAATACGTGATATTAATCTTGCCTTTATCAGACTATTTGAAGTTAAAAGGTTTCTTAAAGAGTCAATTATGACAATTATTGTACCTTTTGTAGTTTTCTTGCTATAAGCATTTTCACACCCTGCAGGCAGCTGCTGAATTAGTCCTGTCCATTACTTTCACAAAGGATTAGTCTGGCTAGTTCATTTATTATTCACTCCTTCTCAGGCAGCTCTCCCCCTCCTCCTTTTACGCTGCCTGTCAGGTTTCACTTACATTTAGGAGCTTCTGATGAGGTGAGATGGAGGGAGGGAGCTATTGCAGGCACACATCTGCCTTACCTGATCTAGTTAAGATATCTACTCCATTTGTTTCTCTAAGCAGGCATCCCTACTGTCCTGTGAGAGATTATGTGTTTATTTGACATCTTGTTTTGCTGCAAAGAACAGAGAGAGAATACAGACCATCCCCACCCCAATGTAAGTGAATACTAATGATCTCCTGTGCAGTGATGTGTTTAAGCGACATGAATATTCATCCTATGTGGAGTGGACAAAAGAGAACCAACAGTAATTGACAGATGGAATTAATCTCTTTATTTGAAATTTACACAGTATAGAAGCGTAATATAAATAAATAAATACATGAATAGAGAGAGCTTAGAATGAGGAGTTAGAAAATGATAGCAGTTACATATGGATTTTTGACCTGACAGATTTTCTTTGAAATCAATGTGTCCCTAAAGTCAAGCACCCACTGGATAGACCATCAAATTTAAGAGGTTGGATAAAATATTGAAAATATACAGTACTGTATTCTCCTCTTATCAGACAAAACTGTTAAAAATAAATACAGAATTCTTCTATGTACAGTGAGGGAAGATTTCCCACTCTGCTCACACCAGCCTCTGCATTAAGAAAACTGTCGATAGCACTGCTCTACCCAAACTTGTACTCCAAGCACCTGCAGTCTTGTCCTAAATAGCACTTGACCATAACTTAGATTCTCTCAGATTATCAAATAAATTCTTGGATACATTTTTGTTGTTTCAATTGTGACATACAAAGCAGAATAAATGTAATTCAAGTGTTCAAATAGCCCACATGTAGACTTAGCTCTGGAGTACACCCCTGATACACTAAGGCAGGGTTCACACTTGCGTTTGGCACGCAGCGCACTGAACGCAGCCAAACGCTTGCACACAGTGTTCCTATGTTTAACATGGGAAAGCATGTGCCTGCGTTTGGCTGCGTTCGTTGCGTTTGGATGCCAACTTTGTGCACCCTCCGAGCGCACTCTGGACGCAGCATGTTGCATATTTTGTGTGTTCGTGGGCGCTTGTTTTATCAGCAAGCGCCCAGCAAGCGCACAAACATGCATTGAAGTCAATGGATCCGCAGTGTCCTCCGCATAACAGCGCAGGAGAACGCTGCGGATCTCAAGAAATCTCTCCCGGATGGCCGCCAGTGATCAGCGGTGGCCACCAGAAGATCGCTAGAGCCTCCACGGATCTCCCGCTAGTGTCGGCGCAGGAGATTTGAAGACACAGCTGATCTGACAGCTGTTTAAATCCCCCGCGCTGACACCGAATAGGTGATGTCGGTGCGGGAGATTTGAAACAGAGATCAGCTGTTTCTTATCTTCTGCACTGATATCACCTATTCGGTGTCAGCGCGGGGGATTTAAACAGCGGTCAGATCCGCTGTGTCTTCAAATCTCCTGCGGTGACACCGCGGGAGATCAGCTGTGGCCAGGAGGAGGAGATCTCTGCTGCTGATCTCCTCCTCCCGGCCGCCGTAGAGACAGCTGATTGGCTGGCGGGCTAATACTAATGTGAACGCATGAGGAGATTATCGGCTGCGTTCACATCAGTATGCACTGTGTATGCGTCTGCATGCCATAAGCATACAGACACATACGCAAATGTGAACCCAGCCTAAAAGTGGTGAAAATCTGCAGGATCTCTGCAACAGAATGAGCGAGCTGTCCAAGATCCCAGGCAAGATGTACTGTCCACTTGGAAAATGTCATTTAGAATACCTCATTCATTTGCTGTATACTGTAATTTTGCTGTTGATTTTACCTATGAAAATTCATCAGATGTGAATTTACCCAAAGTGACCTAAGGCAATGTGACTTCTAACAAATTTTTATGCCAAGAAAACTAAAAGAATGAAATCCGGTCTCTCTAAAAATCCTCATTATGCTCCTACCACAAGCAGAAACAAACTGCATGAAGATTATTTTTACTGTCGACTTTCATAAACTAGTGAAATTAAAATGTGTTCTGGAATCCTGCCCAGGATCAAAGAGCCTAATTTGCACCCCTCTGGTTAACCAACACAAGTCTCACACATACGTGTACAAGCAGAAGCAAAACCCCAAACACAAAGTAAACACTCTGCTCTCCACTATGTAAACTAACACATGGATCACTCAGCAGCCTGCACTGACCAGCTCTCCTCCATTTAGCCAGGCATCTACCAGGAAGGAAGGGTCTTTTTTTTTTTTTTTTTTTTAAACATCCCCCTCTCATGTCTGTATAACCTAAATGTATGGTTTTTTTCCAGGAATGAGTTTCTCTCTGTGAACTCTGCTTCTTTCTCCCCTTCCAGCTTCATCCTCCTCACTCCTCCATACACTAAGGTTAATTTCACACCAGCGGTTTTTGCAATCAGGCACAGGTCCGTTAAAAAAACAGATCTTTAACGAACTGAACAGGATGGTTCCATTCTGTTTTTCTGCCTAATACCGAAACGTGTCATCCAGTTTCGTCCGTTATTCTACGTTTTTTGCCAGATCCTTTTTATAGGCACCGCCCACTGGGTATATGTATGGAAGTATGGCAGCTGGGGAAGGGTTTCTGTTGGATTCTGGGCATGCTCAGCATGCATGATGGATTCCGCATGATCTGATAAAATCGGATCCGGCACACAGATTTCCATTATAACGATGCTGGATCCAGTATGGTCCAGTAGGGTGCGGTTTTTTGACTAATGCAAAAAAATGTTGCATACAACGTTTTTTAAACATGGCAAAAAACAGGATTCGGTAGCAACCAGAAGCAACAGGATACTACCGGACACCAATAAAATGAAAGAGCAAAAACAGGATCTGTGCCGGACTGCAAAAATCGTTGGTGTGAAACTAGCCTTGGAAAGCAGGTGTAATTTGATCAATTGCTCTAGACAGCCATGTTGACAGATTTATGCGATTTGAGAGAAAATGATCAGTGCAAAGAAAGAAAACAGTAAAGGTATGTGCACATGATCTGGAGCCAGTGTGTGTTGGACACATGCCTCCAGACCAGCGGAAGGCTGTGTGTGACCACAGGTAGAACGCAGCCACCCTGCACTCATGATCTGCGTTGGGTGCAGGGCAGTTTTTCCCTGTATTTACCCGCTGAGATTGCTCCCGCCTCCGCAGCAATAAATTAACATGCTGCGGAGATGCAAAAGCCTGGCAACCTGCACCGCAGCTGGAAAAACGCTACAGTGGGAGAAGCACAGAGAACATGGGATTTCTAGAAATCCCATCCACTGTGCTGGTATTGTACAGTGAAGCATTTTGGACGAAGTGGTAAAACGCTGCGTCTAAAGTGCTGCTAATCCGGATCATGTAAACGCAGCTTACTGACAAGTGGGAAAAAAGGATGATTTTCGTTAAAAAAAATGCTCTTATCTTCATTTCTGCTGTTGAGTTATGAACAAAGTTATTAAAGGGGTGGTCCAAAATGAATATTGATTTTAATCCTAAATCGCTATTTATTGTTATAATCTAATCTCTTTTCTAATATACTAATAATATCCCAACGTTCCCTTTGTACTCTAGCTGCTTTATTTTCTTTTTTTCAACTACTTCTGCTTTGATGAAAATTTGCTTGGAAATCCCCAGTGCATGCTGGGATACTCAAATAGCCGTCATCAGGAGAGAGAGGCTGTGGTCACTGCCGCAGCCTCTGCCCCCACCCTGTAAGGAAACATCATCAGGTCTGGGGGACAGCTATTCTCCATGTGGAGAGTATTCTGCCAGCTGGCAGCGAGGAGACAAAGTCGCAATGCTCCTCTGGGAAATTGCATATGCAAATTATCAGTTCAGTGAAGAAGTAGACAAACTCTAATTCCACCTAATAAAGGTAGCAATTCTAAAAGTCATAATTGACTCTTACTCAACAAGGAGAATAGCTGTTCCCCCAGACCTCGTCTTAGTCTCTCATACAGCCAGATCAGAATTCCCACACACTGCACTGATGAGGGGCAATCACCCTGAAACGCGGTGTCTGCTGTTTGGGGTTCTGATCTGGCACAAATAGTAAGTCATATTAAAAGGCTTGATAAAGAGTCCAATTATGACTTTTAGGATTGCTACCTTTATTATTAGGTGGCATTAGAGTTTGTCTACTTCCTCACTTAAGAAACATCTTAAAGTGATGTCCATTTCAGGGGGTTGGCTAGTCGCTGCTGCACTGTGCATGCATCTGTTGTCAATTCTGATGTATGAACAGTTCAAACTCCCGTGTCGCTATGCAATATTCTTTTCAATGCACAGTGACAGTGCGCTCCCTTCACCGGCTCTGATAAGAAGTGATGAGAATGTCAGAAAACAGATGTTCTATATCATCTAAAATCTAACATAGTAAAATATAAAGATAATATCGTCACCTAGCATCTCTGCCCAGTCTTATATCTGTCCCTTACATTCTACGAATGCTAATGAATGGATGGATATATGGCTAATTTGTGTCATTGTAGAAGCAAAGTACCTACCTTAACACAATGCAAAATGCCCCAGTGTGACAGAAGATGTGTTAGGTTAACATCTCAATGTTTCCGCACATACAGATCTACATTATTAAGCAGGCATTACCTCTGACGAAGGAGTTTCCATTGAAGCTCATTTCCAATTATCCATGCTCGTTGTCATAAGCACATTGTCTGCACCTTCAAAAGAAAAACAGGAATTCCTTACTATTAATATTTCATTCCCTCTATGTTCTTGTAAGAATGCATGCACACACACTAATCAATGAGCACTAAAAGCTTTTGCTTCATGCCATTCCTATCCGGTCGTTTGGAGTTCTCTAAGTGATCTGTATTATGGGATGTGTCTCTAACATGTGCTCCAAACAGCCCCAAATGTCCAAAAACATCAAAGATTTATGGTTAGTAGTAGCATCAAGGAAAATGTGCACTTTTCTGCACAACACCCTCAGGGATATTGTATGCCAATAGATAGCAATTAAATTGGTTGTCTCAACATGATACATGGTTAAAATTGCAAACAGCTTGTAAAAAAAGTGACATTCCAATGTCTATTTTATTACAAATTCTCTGTTTCGTCACTATGAAACTTTATTGCTCGTTGCATTGGGTGACGGCCTACTCTGCAGTCTATCAGCAGTCAACAGTCGCTTAGGCAAAGAGCACAGAAGAGAGCAGAACGGGTCTGAATCTGTCTGAATCCAGACTTCTTCAGTATGGCTACATTTCTACCATTTTGCAAAGGCAAAGCTGGAAATTGCACAGTTCAGACAAGCAACTCAACTATGCCGCCACTGAGAACTGTCAATCTTCCAGAGTCTAACAATCCCAGCAAGCAGGAAGCTAAGCAGCAAGGGAACAGTTTGCTCCAGAAGACTGATCTCTTTAAAAGCTGATTTATCAAGACTGACTAGTCTTTAAAAAAAAAATGTTAATGTAAAACATACCAAATTCAGAAGAGGCATCATAATCTAGAATTTATTTTTGCTTAAGTTAAAAATAAGGAGATTAATAAAAGCCCCGGTCATATAGAATTTCTAGCCTTGCATTGCCTGCAATGAGCTTTTATGTTTATATACTGTAGACACAACAAACTGAGGGTCACAGCTGAAAAATCTAGATTAGCCGTATAAAATTTAACTATTTTGAGGTTCAACTGGACTGATAGAGAGGCCTCTACTCCTGGCAAACTCAGATGCTAGATACAGTACAAAGCATAACATCTAAGGCTGGCTTCACACCACGGTAAGATCAGGTATGGGGCTGTCCGGTGTGAACCTGACAGAACCGGACCCGATTTTGAAACAGAACCAGAGGGCAAATATGCCCTCTGATCCGCTTTGCAGACAGATTCGACATTTCACAGCAGCAGGAGCTGTCCCTGCTGAAATGTCAGAATCGCGGCTAGCGGGGAGCTGGCCGCGGTCCTGAAATCACAGCAGGGGACAGATTGTGATGCTGAGGTTTAGCAGCGCTCGCTGCTAAACTCCAGCACCTGGCGCCCAGATACGATTTTTTATCGGATCCGGCGCCATAGACTCCCATGTTAGAGGGCGCCACATCCGGAAGAGTCCAATTTTGCCTGATTTTTGCCCCGGACACAAAAAAATTATGCAAGCTCCGTTTTTGTTTCCAGGGCAAAAATCGAATGCAGGGTGATGCTGCCGGACAGGGACAAAACGGGATGGCAAATAGCTGCCATCCGGCCCTGTCCGACACCATAGGGCTGCATTAGTGGAAAATTGGGTCCGGGGCTGTCAGGTTCACACCGGACAGCCCTGGATCTGATCTTGCTGTGGTGTGAACACCTAAGACTAAATTCACACTGTGCGTTTTTGGTCTGTTTTTGTTCATCAGTTTTTATAGCCAAAACCAGGAGTGGAACTATTAGAGGAAAAGTATCATAGAAACATGGGCACCAGTTCTGTATTTATCACTCCTGGTTTTGGCTACATAAACGTATAAGCGAAAACAGACCAAAAACACAGTGTGAATGTAGCCATAAGGCTGAAGCTTTATCTGATCACAGGTATTACAACAGGACAACATCTAAGAGGTGCACACCTGAGGCTGCAGTATTATCTGATCATGGATATTATAGCAGGATCCCATCTAAGGGTATGTGCTCAAGGTCTGGAGGAGCTGCATGTTGGACACAGCTCCACTGGACCTGAGTGAACTCACGGGTGGCTTCAGGGAGACCGCAGCCGCCCTGTACTCACCGTGTGCCACCGCGGCTTCTCCTTGCAGTCACCCAATGGGAGCCACTTCCGATTTCGCAGCATGAAATGAACATGCGAAGGAGGAGCGGAAAGCTGGCAACCCGCACCGCAGCTAAAAGATCGCTGCAGTCGGGTTAAGCATAGTGAGGATAGGATTTCTTGAAATCCCATCCACTATGCTTATACTGTACTATGCAGCGTTTTGGACGCAGCGTTTTGCCGTTGTGACTACTCATCGTGAGTATGCAACGTAACAGGTGCAAATATCACAGCAGGACTCCATCTAAGGAGGTGAACACCTAAGGCTGGAGCTCTATCTTATTATGGGTATTATAGCAGGATCCCATCTAAGAGGTGCACACTTGAGGCCTGAGCATTATCTGATCACAAATATCCCAGCATAACCCAATCTAAGAGGTGAACACCTACAGTCCCTGACAGAAGTTATATCGCTTATCCATGTTATGAAAATAAAAGCTTGTAACCTGACGTAAAATTCATCCATTGGTTTATAAAATACTCTTTGGAAAGCTGAAATCCTACAAAATGTGGTTTAGGTTAAGACAATAAATTGGCATCAATGCTGAAATTTTGATCATTTAATGAACACAAAATGGTCAGATTTTGGCAAGACAAAAACTGGTCCTATAATGCACCCAATCCTAGTCTACATCCTCACTTGTGCTCTGTAAATGATTGGTTAATTAGTGGGTGTGTATAAAAAGAAACCCAGCACCCCAGACCTTCACTTGAACTGCAACTTGAGCTCTGACAACATGCCAAAAAGCCAACCTGCGACCAAAGTATTGATTATCAAGAGGCTGAAGACCAGATCAACTACAGAGGTGTCTGGCACCTTTAATGTATCTCAGCATCAAGTACAAAGAATTAAAAAAAGATTTGAAGAGACTGGAGATGTGTTTGACAAGCCCAGGTCAGGCAAACCCCCAAAACAACTGCTCAGCAGGAACCTTTGTTGGTTAGAAAATCCAAAGCAAGCACCTCTTTCACTGCAGCAGACCTCCAACAGGTCTGGTCACATCAAGTCCCTGTGTCACCTAGAACAGTTTGTAGGATTCTGTCTCGAAATGGCCTCTATGGTTGAATCAGTGCCCAGAAACCAGCACTAAACAAAAGGCAAATAAAAAAAAGTGCTGCAGGAGACCTACTGGAGCCCATATGGATCCCTGATGAAGGTGCCAGGCTAGGCGCCGAAACGCGTAGGAGAAGGAGAATAAAGGATGGAAATCTGACTGACTCTTTGGTGAGTTTTTTAAGCCCTGGAGCAGCGCGGACCGTGATACACCTAAACTCCCATCTTTCTAGGTGGCACTTCTGACGTTCAAGTATCACCTATCCTGTGAACCACATTGCACCTATAACTGTTTTGTGGACACAGATCAAATTACTAGTCTCACCCACAACAGAACATTATGATAGAGGCTATAAACTGTAGCAAACAAGATTAAAGCTCCACCTTACAGTACCTAATTAAACAGCAGCATGCACCAGATAATGCAGAAACAATCTTATCAGACCACATATAAAATCATCCTCTATACACACTGTGATTATCGCTATGGCGTTCACCTGCTGGTTTTATTATGAAACTCGGCAAGAAAAACAAAAATTAAGGAGCCGTTCAGTACTG
Source organism: Allobates femoralis (assembly GCA_033576535.1). NCBI lineage: Eukaryota > Metazoa > Chordata > Amphibia > Anura > Aromobatidae > Allobates > Allobates femoralis. The sequence continues at coordinate 247,935,008 of JARQOC010000001.1, forward strand.
AACACTCATCCATCTCATGAGAATTAGTCATTCACGGAGTATATACACCTATAGGTAACAGACATGCAATTATTGTTTAGTAACAATACTAGGAAGACAGTAGTAATGTGAACACACATTTAATTATTTATAAACACCAACACATATACACACATATATATATTATATATATATATATATATATATATATATATATATATATATATATATATATACACACACACACACTTATATATACATATCACATATATATATACACATACAGTGCCTACAAGTAGTCTTCAACCCCCTGCAGATTTAGCTGGTTGACACATGCGGAATTAACTTGGCATTGTGACATTTGGACTGTAGATCAGGCTGAGTGGGAAATGCACTGCAGCCAAAAAAATTTTATAAATTTTTTTTTTTTTAAAGCGTTAAAAGTTAATTCAGAGGGTCTATTATTCAACCCCTCAAACCACCAGCATTCTGTTTGGTCCCCCTAAAGTATTAAGAAGTAGTTCAGGCACAAAGAACAATGAGCTTCACATGTGTGGATTAATTATCTCTTTTGCCAGCCTTTTCTGACTATTTAAGACCCTCCCCAAACTTGTGAACAGCACTCATACATGGTCAACATGGGAAAGACAAAGGAGCATTCCAAGGCCATCAGAGACAAGATCGTGGAGGGTCACAAGGCTGGCAAGGGGTACGAAACCCTTTCCAAGGAGTTGGACCTACCTGTCTCCACTGTTGGGAGCATCATCCGGAAGTGGAAGGCTTATGGAACTACTGTTAGCCTTCCACGGCCTGGACAGCCTTTGAAAGTTTCCTCCCGTGCCGAGGCCAGGCTTGTCCGAAGAGTCAAGGCTAACCCAAGGACAACAAGGAAGGAGCTCCGGGAAGATCTCATGGCAGTGGCGACATTGGTTTCAGTCAATACCATAAGTAAAGTACTCCACCGCAATGGTATCTGTTCCAGACGAGCCCATAAGGTACCTTTACTTTCAAAGCGTCATGTCAAGGCTCGTCTACAGTTTGCTCATGATCACTTAGAGGACTCTGAGACAGACTGGTTTAAGGTTCTATGGTCTGATGAGACCAAGATCGAGATCTTTGGTGCCAACCACACACGTGAAGTTTGGAGACTGGATGGCACTGCATATGACCCCAAGAATACATCCCTACAGTCAAGCATGGTGGTGGCAGCATCATGCTGTGGGGCTGTTTCTCAGCCAAGGGGCCTGGCCATCTGGTCCGCATCCATGGGAAGATGGATAGCACGGCCTACCTGGAGATTTTGGCCAAGAACCTCCGCTCCTCCATCAAGGATCTTAAGATGGGTCGTAATTTCATCTTCCAACAAGACAACGACCCAAAGCACACAGCCAAGAAAACCAAGGCCTGGTTCAAGAGGGAAAAAATCAAGGTGATGGAGTGGCCTAGTCAGTCTCCTGACCTTAACCCAATTGAAAACTTATGGAAGGAGCTCAAGATTAAAGTCCACATGAGACACCCAAAGAACCTAGATAACTTGGAGAAGATCTGCATGGAGGAGTGGGCCAAGATAACTCCAGAGACCTGTGCCGGCCTGATCAGGTCTTATAAAAGACGATTATTAGCTGTAATTGCAAACAAGGGTTATTCCACAAAATATTAAACCTAGGGGTTGAATAATAATTGACCCACACTTTTATGTTTAAAATTTATTAAAATTCAACTGAGCAACATAACTTTCTGGTTTGTAAGATTTATGCTTCTGTTAATAAATCCTACTCTCGTTTGCAGTTTGAAGGCTCTAACTTATCAAACCACCTAAATCTGCAGTGGGTTGAAGACTACTTGTAGGCACTGTATATATACACACACACATACATACATGCATGCATACACGCACGTGCAGACACACACACACACACACACACACACACCTTGGTTGCCTTAAGCCCCCTTTCACATCACGTTTTTGTTGATCCTTGTGCATCCATTTTGAAATGGATAGCCAGGGATCCGTTTTGGCCTCCCATGTATCCCTATGGGCACACATAAAAAGCGGACACAATCGGACAGATACAGATCCATCGCGGTCCCTGTCAAATAACATAGGGGTCTATGGAGACAGATCCGTTTCTGTCCGCTTGTGTCCATTTTGCAGTACAGAGCATGCTCTGAAGCCAGGCACAGCTCTTCCTTTGTCTGGTAAGGCCAGATATCTATCTCTCTCTCTAGAATTGTCATGCATGCAAATGGACTCCCCCAATCTCTGGTAACTCACAGATCTGTCATAAAAAAGGATCCATCAGTGGCATCCATTTGCACAGATCCGTGCCTGTCCGTGTGGTCCTTCAAATTAAAGGATCCACACGGACAGGGAAAAAACGCAGTGTGAAGGGGGCCTAAGCAGTTTTATTTATTTGAAAGGTCATTGGATAGTTTGCACTGACACTAATGCACCCAGAGCCTGCAGAACAGCTTGAATCTCTAATTTGATTGGTGCTGCTCATCCTCCATTCAGACACTTCTGCGTGGCACCCTTTCATAAATTTTTCTCTGCCGTCCACAGTGCCATGGGTTGTAAATTTATTAGGTTTTGCATTGTGGACAAACAAACATCAAGGTCACTGGTTTTGGACTTATAACAATGAAGATCCAGGATCGCTGCCGCAAAACTAACTTAGGCTGCGTTCACACGCTGCGCATTTGTCACGTTTTTTTATGTGCGTCTTTTTAAGGGGAAAAACGCGCGTAAAAAAAAGCGTGAGAGAACTTCAATTGCATTTTTTTACGCGCGTTTTTTCCAGTGCCTATAATGGGGCCTATGGAAAAAACGCGCGTAAAAAACTGGAAAGAATTGACATGTTCATTCTTTTTACGAGCACGTTTTTTGCTCTAAAAACGCTGTGTAAAATTACGCGACGTCTGAATGGCACAAAGTGAATGTCAATTCACTTTGCTGGGAAATGCAGACGCACATGCATTTTTGGGGAAAATACGCGTGTAAAAAAACGCGACAAATACGCAGCGTGTGAATGCAGCCTTACTTCTCACCCCTCATATCCTCCCCATCTCACATCCATAAACAGCTTTTCGACGCTTTCAATTCTCTCCTCTGTCCCCCAGCAGCTCCTCCCTCTCCTTTCATTTTTACTGAAGACTTTGCCTCTTTCTTTAAGCAGAAGATTGATAACATCAGAGAAAGCTTTGGCCCACAGCCCCCAAATGCCCCTCCTCATAACTGCTCAACCCTGTTCTTCCAAAGCCAGCTTCTCCACCATGACAGATCAGCTCTCACCCCTTCTGTCAAGATCACATCTCACCACTTGAAAGCTCGACCCACTCCCGTCCCACCTCATCCCCAACCTCGCCACAGTATTCATCTCAGCCCTAACACATCTCTTCAACCTTTCACTTACAAATGGTGTCTTCCCCTCATCCTTTAAACATGCCTCAATCACACCCATGCTCAAAAATACCTCCCTCGACCCATCCTCTGTGTCTAACTATCGTCTAATATCACTGCTCCCTTACACCTCAAAACTGCTGGAACAGCATGTCCATCTTGAACTGTCCTCCCACCTCTCCTCCTGCTCCCTCTTTGACAGGTTACAATCTGGCTTCCAACTGCATCACTCTACTGAAACTGCCCTAACTAAAGTCACCAATGACCTACTAACCGCCAAGAGAAAGCGACACTACTCTATCCTCCTTCTCCTCAACCTTACTTCCGCTTCTATAAGAAAAGAAGAAACAGGGTCACACTGTGAAGAACCGTAGGCTTGTGTGGGAATTAGGGGGCCGGGGGGACAGTAACCTGGACAACCCCGGTGAATGGCCTATTCATGTGCTGTCCAGGCTGGAGGATAAGTGGTTCCGCCACTGCTGCAATTCACGGCTCCCACGTTTTTTCTGGGCTGCGGTAATGTGATGGGGTCGGCCGGAAACACGTCACCGAAGGTCCTCTGGCAGATACCCCATTGCCTGGCGACGCCAGGTCCTTCAGCCAGAGAGACGGAGTCCTAGAGCTGCTTCTGCCGTTGCTCCCTCATCGAGGGAAGGGGGATAATGAAAAGAAATGCATCAGTCTAGTAGAAGCGCTTAGGAAGGGGATTGATGGCACAGAACATTAATAGTTGGCAAACCTTTATTGGTCAATGGTTCCCTTTACAGCTACACTGTAAAGGGCACCATTGACCAATAAAGATTTGCCAACTATTAATGTTCTGTGCCATCAATCCCCTTCCTAAGCGCTTCTACTAGATTGATGCATTTCTTTTCATTACTTCCGCCTTTGGCACTGTAGACCATTCCCTCCTGTTACATATTCTCTCATCTCTTGGCATCACAGACTTGGCTCTGTCCTGGATATCGTCGTATCTAACACATTGGACTTTCAGCGTCTCCCTCTCCCACACCACCTCCTCACTTCACCCCCTGTCTGTTGATGTTCCCCAAGGCTCAGTTCTAGGACCCCTACTCTACTCCATCTACACCTTCGGCCTGGGTCAGCTCATAGAATCACAAGGTTTGCAGTGTCATCTCTACGCTGATGATACGCAGATCTACCTCTCTGGACCTCACATCACCTCCTTACTGACCAAAATTCCTCAATGTCTGTCTGCTATTTCATCATTCTTTTCTGCACGCTTTCTAAAACTGCCAGCTGGCGGAATACTCTCCGCAAGGAGTATAGGTACTCCCCCAGACCTTGTCTTAGCCTCTCACAAAGCCAGATCAGATTTCCCACACACTGCACTGATGAGGGGCAATCACCCCGAAATGCAGCATCTGCAGTTTGGGGTTTTGATCTGGCACAAATCCTAAGCCATATTAAAAAAGTCAATTATGACTTTTAGGATTGCTACCTTTATTGGTGGCATTAGAGTTTGTCTACTTAAGTGACAATTTGCACATGGACAGAATTCATCATCTTTCCCCCATCTCACTCTGCCCCTCCACCAAAGTCAATGGCTGCTCACTTTCACCAGTCCCGCTTGCTTGGTGTTTCGGGGTGATATTCGACTGTGACCTCTTTTTCAAGCCACATATCCAAGCCCTTGCCAACTGCTGCCGACTCCAACTCAAACATTTTTCCTGCATTCGTACATTCCTTGACCAAGAAACCGCAAAAACACTTGTGCATGCCCTCATCATCTCCTGCCTCAACTATTGCCACCTCCTACTCTCTGGCCTTCCCTCTAGCACTCTTGCACCACTCCAATCTATGCTAAACTCTGCTACCCGACTAATACACCTGTCTCCCCGCTATTCCCCAGCCTCTCCTCTCTGCAAATTACTTCACTGGCTTCGTATTGTCCAGAGGCTCCAGTTCAAAACCGTAACTATGACATACAAAGCCATCCACAACCTGTCTCCTCCATACATCTGTGACATGGTCTCCCGAAACTTACGTACACGCAACCTCCGATCCTCTCAAGATCTCCTTCTTTACTCCCTTCTATCTCTTCTTCCCACAACTGCATAAAAGATTTCTCCCGTGCTTCCCTATACTCTGGAAATCTCTGCCCAAATACATCAGACTCTTGCCCACTGTGGAAACCTTCAAAAGGAACCTGAAGACACAACTCTTCAGACAAGCCTACAACCTGCAGTGATCCTCAGTCTACTGAACCGTTGCACGACCAGCTGTACTCTCTCCTAGTGTATCCTCACCGATCCCTTGTAGACTGTGAGCCCTCGTGGGCAGGGTCCCCTCTCCTTCTGTACTTGTCTGTGCACTGTATTGCTCAGGTTTATTGTACTTGTCTATGTATACCCCTTTCACATGTAAAGTGCCATGGCATAAATTGTGCTATAATAATGAATAAAAATAATAATAAAATTGTTTTTATTTTTCAACAATTTTGGTTCTCAAGTCCTCAGACAGTTCTCTTCTTTCAGTTTTCCATGCTTAGTGTGGCACAAACATGCACACAATGCAAAGATCTAGTCAACTTCCTTTTTACCTGGTTTCAGGTGTGATTTTCTTATTGCCTACACCTGTTACTTGCCACAGCTGGGTTTGAACAAGCATCACATGCTTGAAAAAAAGTTGTCTACCCACAATTTTGGGAAGGTGCCAACAATTTTGTCCAACTTAATTTTGGAGTTTTGCATGAAATTACGTCCAATTTGTGTATTTTTTCCCCTTTTTTTTGTTGTTCCCAGAACACATAAAGGAAAAACGTGTATAATGCTGCTCTCGCATCAGCGATTTTTGTCAATCGCGGCAGATCCGGCACTTTTGCCGCATGATTGTGTAGACTACTGAATCAGACTAACGGACCATTTGAAATGCTTAGTAAGCCTGTGCAGGTGTTTTGTGTTAATTATTCACATGTTCTGAGATAACAACTTTTGGGTTTTCATTGGCTGTAAGCCATAATCAACATTTACAGAAATAAACACTTGAAATTGATCACTGTTTGTAATGACTCTATATAATATATGTGTTTCACTTTATGTATTGAATTACTGAAATAAATATTTTCAATGATATTCTAATTTATTGAGATGCACCTGTACTATATACACAGACAAACTAGGGAGGAGGGGGACAGAAAACCAGCCAGTATCTGGTGTGACCACCATTTGCCAGTATGCCATCTGTCCTGTACAGGGAAAGCCATGAAGAGAACACCTCTCCAATGTGCCAGATGCCACAGAATGTGAATACTCGCCTACTCAAGTTGGATTAGTTGAGGAACTGCAGTAAGAAGGTAACTCCAATGAGGACGATGACCATGCAGACGAGTTTTCACGAGTCTGTTTCCGACAGTTTGTGCAAACCTTCATTGGTTATGCAAACTGATTGTTGCAGCAGCGGTCCCAGTGGCTGATCTCAGATAATCTTGGGAGGTGAAGATGCTGAATGTGGAGGTCCTGGGCTGGTGTGGTTACACATGGCCTGTGGATGTGAGGTTGGTAGGAAGCACCACCAAATTCTCTGAAACGCTTTAGGAAATGGCTTATGGTAGAGAAATGAACATGTAATTTATGGGCAACAGGTAGGGTGGACATTCCTGCAGTTAGCATGACAATTGCTTATGGTGGGTTTACACGTTGCGATATCATTCCGTTATCGCATACAACGGCGCGGGAGCGCGCATTTTGTGGCCGGTTTTCCAAGAGTCGGATCGGCGGTGTACACGTTCCGATATCGTGGTACAACGTCCCTACGATGTCTATGCCCCCCGACCCAGGACCGACAATTTAACATGGTAGTGAATGGGGGACATTGTACTGCGCATCGGAGTTGGATATTTACACGGGACGATCCGGCTCCAACCGGCATCCGATATCGGGCGGTTGAATAGCACGCTCATTCGACCCCCGATATCGGTTTGCCATCGTTCCTGCATCGTATTGGATGTTCACACCGTACAACCCAGGGAACGATATCGGGTCCAACGCACGAACCACGTGACTTTTGGTCGGAGTTGGACGCCGATATCGCAACGTGTAAACCCACCATTACTGCCTCCAATCTTGCAACATCTGTGGGTTGTTCTGTTTGATTAAACACCAAATTGTGCCAAGCCAAAAGCACACCTGTGCTATAATTATACTGTCTAATCAGCATCTTGATATGCCACACCTGTGAAGTGAATGGATTATCTCGGCAAAGGGGAAGAGTTCACTCACACCGATTTAGATAAAATTGTGAGAATAAGACTTTTTGTCTAGAGCCCTGTTAAATGCAACAGAGCAATACAAAACAAAAAACAAAGGGAGGAAAAAATAGAACGACCTAAAGCTACGTTCACACATTGCGCCTTTTTGCGCGCGCTTTTCTCCTGAAGCCCACCTGCGTCTGGACTTTCACTTTTGCCGTGCAGATGCTGCATAAATATGCGTGCGCGTAAAAAGAATGATCAGGTCAATTCTTTACGCATGTACGCGCGCGCTTTCTCCCATAGGAGCAATTATACCCACTGGAATTACACATCGCCGTTCAGACAATGCGCAATTCCAGCACGTATAATGCCGGCGCTGCCCCGTGTGACATGTGTGACAGTCCTATTGGGTTACACTGCGAAAACCTAAATAAAAGTCATCCAAATGGTATTAAAGGGAACCTGACCTCTAAAAATCACCACCCAGCCTATAAATAGCTGTCCCTGCACCCTCCTAATGGTATTCTACCTATCCCTTTATGACCTAAATGAGTATTTTCAAAGTTTAAAAAAGTGGTTTTCATGCTTTCATAACTGCGGCTTCTGTTCCCCTCAGAGGTCGCAAAAGATGTTCCCCGAGACTGAGTCTCACCGCCTCTGCCGCTTGTATTCATGCCCCGATGGGCATGATAAAGCTTCTGTAGCATCCTCGACCTCCTCCATGGGCAGATTAGGCGTTATGACGCTAATCACGTCATATCGGGCTCTGATGACATCGATATGCTCAGTACACTAAAACTGCTCTGTTCCTGTTTAATTTCACTTCCGCAATTTATATACATACATTGCGCAAGTAAAATTAACTAAAGCAAATGTTAAAATTAAAAAAAATATACATCCTGACCTCTTTGTCGTGTGTCCCGCGATGTGCGCCTTCTAGTTACGAGCTTAAGCCCCTTTCACATCAGCGGTAATCGCTGATCGCAGCAGTTGTGGTGAAAAAAAAAACGCAACTACCGCAATTACGGCATAACGGCCGCACTTGCGGTTCACATGCGACAAGCCCCATGTAATGTCAATGGGGCTTGCGACAGGTGCGGTATACTTGCACTTTCGGCACTTGCGGCAGATGCGACATCTGCCGCAAGTGCCGAAACCGCACTTGCTGCACACTTACCGCAAGCCCCATAGACACTGCATGGGGCTTGCCGCAAGTGAACCGCAAGTGCAGCCGTTATGCGGTAATTACCACTGATGTGAAAGGGGCCTTACGGACCTGGCGAGGCAGGGCTACCCGAATAAATATAACCCTTGCTTCACTTCCGCAATGTATACATATAAGTGAAAGTGAAAGTGAAAGAGCCCAGCTTGCCTGCTCTTTGCAGGCTCGAGCTTTTCTGTGTCCAGATCCATGAAAATCACGTGCCCGGACACAGATATGGCATCTGAGGCAGACATCCAATCCGTTCCTTTCCGGTCTGTGGGGTCCTGCAAAAAACAGGATCCCCACAGACAGGAAAAAAATCGCGATGTAAAACCAATCTAAGACTAAACCAGGAGTGGGTGAACCGTGCAGAAGTGGGGAACACATTTCTATTCTACTTTTTCTCAGATTGTTTCACTCCTGACTTTGGCTTACAAATACTGAAATAAAATACTGACTAATTACGGATTTGTCAACGGTAGTTAAGATTTCACAACCCTTTCCTACCCACTATATTACTACTAAACTAAACCGTCCTTCCAGCTGTCATATTAAATTACATGGGATCAAAATTAAATTACCACCACTTCAAGTTTTTTTGTTTATTTCTCTGGGTTTTTGATGAAAATTTGTAATATCCAAAAACTACTATTAAAAAAAGTTGAATAATTCTAGTGAGTGTATAAAATGCAAATGTGTACAAAGAGAAGCCAATACCTCATGGTCTCAAAATTGCATAGCGCACCACTAAATGGAAGAATGGGAACAAATATTCCCCGTTGCTTTACCTGGAACATCTGGCCACTCTCCCATTTTATAAGTCAGACACAGCAGCAGTGAAACGCGTTGTGTGGTCAATGTGTTGGTGTAGAAGGTGGGGCACACAACAACTGAGCAGTCTGGACAGTACGTGTAAAGAGGAATAGTCCCGGGCGCCTGTTTATTTACAGGAGCTACGAACACATGCTCGCCTCACTGAAAATACAACTCAGGCATTTCAGCTTGGAATATGTGACAAATGGAAGAATGGAGAAGTATTTAAAGCTCCTCTGATGAAGCCAGGCGCACTCAATTTGCCAACACAATTATTATAATCTATGCAGCTGTCAAGGCAAAGCAGACTGTGAAACAAGGCAAGAAACGGTAACTGTGCCGAATAAATTATGTGTTGTATGACTGGAAATGACTCCTCTGAAAACAGAGGTAATTCCAGTGTACTGCACACAATCTGCCGCACTAATGAAAATCCCACAGAGGTGTACCACGAAACGCTCATTCAGACAGTCATTTTTCTTGTACATGCTCAATCTATGTTTTTCATGGATAAAACACTCACCCATAAACGTCTACAGTGTTATTCACATATGCACTTTTTGCGTATTGTGTGTCCCAAAAAAATATAAATAAAATAACCCAGGAAACATTTTTAGTTTTTGATAGATCAAAATTGCCTATACAAGTATATTGGTCTATGGATAGCATCAGTATGTATGGAGTCCATGGTTAACACTGTAGTGAATTAGAAGCTTTGCAGTTTATTAATTATTCATCGACCAAACACGGATGGTAAAAAGAGCCTCCGACCAATCAATGATGATAGTAATGGCCATGACCATTCACTGATGGTCAGCTGTAAAATCAAGAGTCTGTATCCATTTTGGTGGAGTCAGATTCAGGGAAATTGAGGAGTTGAGTTAGGGCCACTTTACACACACCAACTTATCTGTCCAACTTCTGACCAGCTTGCTGGTTGCAGTGAAATCATGGACACATTGCTCCATTTTGTGGCTGTGTACATATGGAGCAATGTGTCCATGATTTCACTGCAACCAGCAAGTTGGACAGATAAGTTGGTGTGTGTAAAGTGGCCCTGAAGGTACCGTCACACAGGGACATATCGCCGGCGATGTTGCCGGCAACTGAGGGGCGTGATCAGGTTGCGGCGACATCGCCGGAGAGTTGCCTCGTGTGACAGGGCGATAATCAGGCGAAAAATCGCCTGAGTCACATCGCCCGGTTTCCCAACAATGTTGGGAAATCTGGCGATGTTGCTGAGGCAATCATGCCTGATCGCACTGTGTAACGCGGCAACCTGCAATGTTGTGGGCGATTCCGCCTATCTACAACATTGCGAGTTATCGCTCGCTGGGTTGCTGGGCAACCCAGCGAGCGATAGCCGCGGCAACTAGCCGGCGACATCGCTGGTAAGTTGCTCCGTCTGACATCTCCCCGGCGATGTTGTCAGGGATGCGCGCCCCCGCGATCCCCGGCAACATCGCCGGCGATATGTCCCTGTGTGACGGTACCTTTAGAGTAAGGGTGTGTTCACACGCTGCGTATTTGCTGCATATTTTTATGTGAGTGCTCTTGCAGTTTTTGTAGCCAAAACCAGGAAAGGAACAATCAGAGGAAAAGTCTAATAGAAACAAGTGCTCCACTTCTGTATTTAATAACCCAATCCTGGTTTTAATCAGCCACTCCTGGTTTTGGCTACAAAAACTGCAAGAGCACTCACGTAAAATCACACAGTAAATACGCAGCGTGTGAACGCACCCATAGAGTCAAATGTTTGGCTTACTGACTCCACAGCCATTGCTGGTGGGTTCAGAGTCAGAGTCATGGAGTCAGTGTCCATTTTGGTGGAGTTGGCGTCATATTCAGGGAAATTGAAAAGTTGTAGTCGGATATTTGGCTTACCGACAATTCACTGATAATAAAAACGGCCACCGACCAATCACTGAAGATAAAAACAGCTACTGACCAATCACTGATAGTAAAAACATCCACCAACCAAACACTGATGGTAAAAACAGCCACCAACCAAACACTGATGGTGAAAACAGCCACCAACCAAATACTGATGGTAAAAACATCCACCAACCAAACACCGATGGTAAAAACAGCCACCAACCAAACACTGATGATAAAAACATCCACCAACCAAACACTGATGGTAAAAACATCCACCAACCAAACACTGATGGTAAAAACATCCACCAACCAAACACTGATGGTAAAAACATCCACCAACCAAACACTGATGGTAAAAACATCCACCAACCAAACACTGATGGTAAAAACATCCATCAACCAAACACCGATGGTAAAAACATCCACCAACCAAACACCGATGGTAAAAACATCCACCAACCAAACACTGATGGTAAAAACAGCCACCAACCAAACACTGATGGTAAAAACATCCACCAAACACACACTGATGGTAAAAACATCCACCAAACACTGATGGTAAAAACAGCCACCAACCAAACACTGATGGTACAAACGTCCACCAACCAAATGCTGATGGTAAAAATATCCACCATCCAAACACTGATGGTAAAAACGTCCACCAACCAAACACTGATGGTAAAAATATGCACCATCCAAACACTGATGGTAAAAACGTCCACCAACCAAACACTGATAGTAAAAACATCCACCAACCAAACACTGATGGTAAAAACAGCCACCAACCAAACACTGATGGTGAAAACAGCCACCAACCAAATACTGATGGTAAAAACATCCACCAACCAAACACTGATGGTAAAAACAGCCACCAACCAAACACTGATGATAAAAGCATCCACCAACCAAACACTGATGGTAAAAACATCCACCAACCAAACACCGATGGTAAAAACATCCACCAACCAAACACTGATGGTAAAAACAGCCACCAACCAAACACTGATGGTAAAAACATCCACCAACCAAATGCTGATGGTAAAAATATCCACCATCCAAACACTGATGGTAAAAACGTCCACCAACCAAACACTGATGGTAAAAATATGCACCATCCAAACACTGATGGTAAAAACGTCCACCAACCAAACACTGATGGTAAAAATATCCACCATCCAAACACTGATGGTAAAAACGTCCACCAACCAAACACTGATGGTAAAAACAGCCACCAACCAAATGCTGATGGTAAAAACAGCCACCAACCAAACACTGATGGTAAAAACGTCCACCAACCAAACACTGATGGTAAAAACATCCACCAACCAAACACTGATGGTAAAAACAGCCCACCAACCAAACACTGATGGTAAAAACAGCCACCAACCAAACACTGATGGTAAAACGTCCACCAACCAAACACTGATGGTGAAAACAGCCACCAACCAAACACTGATGGTAAAAACAGCCACTGACCAAACACTGACAGTAAAAATGGACACATATCAAACACTGATGACACTTGGACAGATTTTTGCAGACATGAATAGTCATGAACATCTAAATGTGTCCTATGAAAAAAATCCTATTACATAATCTTGAGATTCTAATACACTGCTGTAGCACTGGAGTCAGGCCTAAAATAACAGAAAAAATCTACAAGAGTCTAGCTTTAACCCCTAGACATCATGACAATTTTATGTTTTTTTCTTCCCCTTCCCCATAACTTTTGATTTTTCATATAATTTTGTATGCATCTAATTTTATCAGATATTATTGGATATTATCTTTATTTGCCCTTGACAAAATGATCATGTTGTCTTCTAATTGTTTTTTGTGTACTTACACTATGTATATTATGTACATATGTTCTAGGCCACCATCAAGGTCATTTGACCAAAATGTTGGCCGTAAAGGGAACCTGTCACCTTGTTTAGAGCCCCTAACCTCTCACTACCTGTTCCTGCAGCTTCCTACTACATTACTAACCATGCCTTTCTGATCAGAGCATGCGCAGTGTGCATTCTGAAGCTGGCCTGTGCACACAATACACCCACCAGGCTGTACTAGACTGTAAATGACACGCCACGGCTTCCAGCAGCGCCTCATACCCAGAAGGGCGCGGGAATTTTAAATCATGGCTTGATCCGAAATGATTCATCACGACCGGTGTGATTGATGCAGTGAGGTGGGGGGGAAGGGGCATGGGCAGAGTGGACCCGGAGAGACTCCCCACTGGACGACCAGCCATCTAGGTACGGTGGACATATAAGTTTATAAATCACTTTTTTGCACTTTTATGATGCACATTTAGATCTGAGAGGGATGGTTAGTAATGTAGTGGGAAGCTGCAGGGTTAGGTTAGGTTAGGGAAGCTAAGCTCGGTGACAGGTTCCCTTTAATTGATCCATAGATATTATGGTGCAATAAAGCGTCATACATACCTGTGCTTGTCATATATACATTTTCTATGTACAGTGTTTCTGTATGATGTTAAAAAACGACATTGACCAATCCCTGATCAAACCTGGACTGATTTCTGCATATGTGAAGGAATCACAGCTGTCTGAAGAAGCCTTCTTCAGGCAGATCCTGTATCTGCTCCACCGGATTTATGGGCAGTAAATACTGACACTGATGTCCTAAGACAAATGTCCATTTTGTACACTCTGACCTTATACTTATCAGGAATTTCTTCAGAACATGGTGTTCTGTGCCAGGCACATATACCGGTACTTATTACTAGGGTGAGTCTACAACGCCTCACAGTCAGTGATTTGGGATTACAGAGGATCTATTGGCTTTAGTAAATTCTTGTATTCTGCATCACCTTTATTTTTATCTGTGTTGTGCCTCTTCTGTTAACCCTCCAGGCAGTGTATGAATAGATTTATAGCTGGATGTTTCCAGTCATGGGTATTTCTCTATACAATCTAAGGCAGGGGTCTCAAACTCGGCTGGGTTGGTGGGCCGCACATAGAAAAACATTTATAACGGGGGCCGCATTCCTTGTAGGACTAAGTGATATTTTTAGTAATACCAGGATTTTTAGCTCAATGTAGTAAAGTACAAATCCTGATCTCCTTCTTGTAGTAATGTCCCCATCCTGTAGTAATGTCCTTTTCTACTGATGTCCCCCATCCTGATCCCTTTTTCTAGTGATGCCCCCCATCCTGATCCCTTTTTATAGTGATATTCCCCATCCTGATCCCCTTTTCTACTGATATCCCCCATCCTGATCCCCTTTAGTAGTGATGTCCCTCTTCCCGGTTCCCTTTTGTGGTGATGTTCCCCATCCTGATCCGCTTTAGTAGTGATCTCCCTCATCCTGATCTCCTTTTCTAGTGATATCCCCCATCCTGATCACCCTTAGTAGTGATGTCCCCCATCCTGGTCCCCTTTTGTAGTGATGTCCCGCATCCTGGTTCCCTTTTGTAGTGATGTCCCGCATCCTGGTTCCCTTTTGTAGTGATGTCCCAGATTCTGAACCTCTTTTCTAGGTATGTCCCCCATCATGATCTACTTCTATAGTGATGCCCCCCATCCTGTTTTACCTTTTTTTTTTTTTTTACACACTCACATGCACACTTATTCACACTCACACCCTCACACACAAACCCACACACTCACACATCCTCATACACACTCTCATACACACACTGAAACTCACACACACCCTCACACACACTTTCTTATACACACATCCTCACTCACATACACACACACTCGCCCTCACACACACACCCACTCACACTTTTCTCACTTTAATGATGCATCGCTCCAGTGCAGGGGGCCGCCGCGGTCCCCGCTGTGCTATGACTTCCACCAGCCACAGCTCAGACTAGTTCTGTTGCTCAGGAAGATCAATGCAATCTGCCATCCAGAGGCCCACAGGTGATGCCATTTTCCACCGTCAGCTGCGGGCCTCTCATTGGCTGGCAGCTTGCATTGATCTTGCTGAGTGGCAGATCTTGTTAGTGCCGCGGACAGAAGTCCTCACACAGCGGGGACTGCAGCGGCACCCTGCACTGGGGCAATGCATCATTAAGTTGCCCAAGGTGCCGCGGGCCGCATAGGGAAGCCCCGGGGGCCGCATGCGGCCCTCGGGCCGCGTGTTTGAGACCCCTGATCTAAGGCTATTCCATCAGTGTTCACAGAGCAAATCTCATTCACATATTTCCAGGAGGAATAACAGAGGAGCTGCACAAAGTCAAAGAAAAAGGTGTCCCAGGATTGTTATTTTATAAGGGTGACAAGTCCTGTCTATCTTCATTATCCATGTGAGGGCTTCGGTGCCGCTCACAGTGTAAGTTCAATTGTTTCCATTCCCCATTCATCCCATTTATTATACAGATGCGCTGCGATTCTGATTTTTTTTTTCTGTTTGTTTTTTTTAAAGTCCTGCCTAGGTCTTGATCATTATTGCCTACTGAACTGTTGAAGGGAATCTGTCAGTAGATTTTTGCCACCTATCAAGAGAGCAGCATAATATAGAGACAGAGACCCGTATTCTAGCAATGTGTCACTTACTGAGCTGCTTGCTTTATTAATGATAAAATCATAATTTTATCAGCAAAAGATTATCATTAAAGGACTAGTAAGAACTAGTAAACCTGCTATCATGTAGTCTTCTATATACAAGTTCTCTGACTGACAGCTTTCTGCCTATGCAGAGTGTAATTTATTGTAAAAGAGAAAAAAAAAAGTGGCACTCAACAATCTGTTCCTTTAAGTTCACATAAAATCAGCATCTGGGACCCGATAAGTCATGAGAGGACGACAGCTGTTTCACACAATTGCAGTGCTTTTACAGGTCCAAAGCACAGTGTACACAGAAATCTTCCAATCAGCGGTATTGATGCAGTTATACTGAGCTCAGCGTTCACAGAACTGAAGGTGGGTTTACACGTTGCGATATC
This sequence comes from Allobates femoralis, assembly GCA_033576535.1. Classification (NCBI taxonomy): domain Eukaryota; kingdom Metazoa; phylum Chordata; class Amphibia; order Anura; family Aromobatidae; genus Allobates; species Allobates femoralis. Next base: position 247,951,414 of record JARQOC010000001.1, read on the forward strand.
GGCGTCCAATTTCAATGAAAAGTCACATGGTTCGATCGCTGGAGCCGATATCGTTCCTGCGTTGTATGGTGTGAACGTCCAATACGATGCAGGAACGATGTCAGTGCGATATCAGGGATTGAATGAGCCTGCTCTCCAATGGTCCGATATTGAATGGAGATTGGAGCCGGATCGTGCTGTGTGACAGCCCAACTCCGATGTGTACTGCCACGTCACCCATTCACTCCCATGTTAAATGGTCATTCCTGGGTTGGGGGGCGTAGACATCGTCAGGACGTTGTATCCCGATATCGCGCTGTGTAAACCGGCGATGCGATGCAGGGAAAAGCGCGCTCCCGCGTCGTTGGATACGATACCGGCCCGATATTGCGACGTGTAAACCCACCATGAGAGATCTGCAGCAGATTTAGGCTATGTTCACACACGTGAGGTTTTGCTGCAGCAAAATCTTAGGGGTTTTGAGTAAATCCCGATTTCTTGGCAGAAGAAAACCTGTATTTTTTTTCTGTCGTTCAACTGCATTTTTGTTTGCTGCGTTTTTGCTCATAGAACATTTCAAAAATGCAGAGAAGAAGTGACATGCTCATTCTTTACAAAACGCTAGAGTAAGACTGCGTTCACACCAGCGGTATTGCAATTTCGCGGTAGATCCGGCAGATGTCGCCGCATCTGCTGTGCAATGGCCTACTTGCAGCACTGATCAGGCAACCCCCATTCATTCTCTATGGGGCTTGCGGTCGGGTGTTGCAAGTGCGGTATTGCCAAATCCGGCACTTGCTGTACAACGAAAAAAAAACTGAACTATTCCCTCTTGTACTAAATTTAAAAAAGCACCCACCAAAACAAAAAAATGTACAGCAATCCACTGAATCCACCGTAGTCCATAAATCTGAAGAAAATTGGTGATCAAATCAACACAGTAGACACCATCATTGACCATTTTTTTCCCTATTAAAATCCAGGATGGTCTGGCACAGACCTATGGAGGTCCCTTAAAGGGATCCTGTCACCCCCAAAACACCTTTAAAGCTATTAAAACCTGTCCCTACAGCATATTAACACTTTCCCTACACTCTTTTTAGCTCCTAAATGCAGTAAATGATATTGCATAAAAACGTTTTATAAGTACCTGATTAGTGATGATAATGAGTGACTATGCTATTCATAGTCACTCATCAAGACTGCCCCTCTGCTTCATAGCACGCCTGAATAGGCGTGATCTACATCCAGGATTCAAAATCGCGCGTCCCTTCTGTGCCCTGTGTCGTAGGAGGCTGCAGTGTGGCTTGTGACGCGATCCGCGTCATTCCCGGCGCCCTGTGACGTATTTACAGCGGCGCCGCGCTGTCAGCTTCAAAATGCACACTGCGCATGCGCATTGGGCATGCGCAGTGCACATTTTGAAGCTGACAGCGCGGCGCCGCTGTAAATACGTCACAGGGCGCCGGGAATGACGCGGATCGCGTCACAAGCCACACTGCAGCCTCCTACGACACAGGGCACAGAAGGGACGCGCGATTTTGAATCCTGGATGTAGATCACGCCTATTCAGGCGTGCTATGAAGCAGAGGGGCAGTCTTGATGAGTGACTATGAATAGCATAGTCACTCATTATCATCACTAATCAGGTACTTATAAAACGTTTTTATGCAATATCATTTACTGCATTTAGGAGCTAAAAAGAGTGTAGGGAAAGTGTTAATATGCTGTAAGGACAGGTTTTAATAGCTTTAAAGGTGTTTTGGGGGTGACAGGATCCCTTTAAAGTCTCATTCTCCCAGTATATGGGGGGCAAATTCAGTGCAGACATCCCATATATGCTGGGAGAGCAGCCACCGCCCAACTACCTGCAGTGTGACGAGCAGTGACCTCACAAAGATTAATGCTGTCATACAGCGGGTATCTCGCAGCAGGTATCCCTCGAACGTGACCTGAGGTAACCTTAGTGACGTCACTGCTCGTCATACTTGCTGTCTCGCGATACCCAAAGTATTGCACAAGACATAGCGAGTGTGATGAACAGTGACGTCACAGAGGTTACCGCAGGTCACACAGCAGGTATTCGTGCGAGTGTGATGTGCGGTGGCGTCACTGAGGTTACCTCAAGTCGCATTCGATGGATATCTGCTGCGCGATTTCTGCTGTGTGACAGTCCTAACCTTTATGAGGTCACCGCTCATCAGACTGAAGGAATCAGCAGTGGCTGCTCTCCCAGCATATGGGGGATGCCAGCACTGAACATGCCTCCCATATGCTGGGAAGATACTTTGACGGACCTTCATGGGACTGCACCAGATCTTCCTGGATTTTAATATGGAATGAAATGGTTAACGAGGATGTCTCCCTTCATGATTTGTTCACTAATCCTCTTTTTTATTACTTGCAGGCTCAATTTCATGGAACACGGTGGACTAGGTGGATTACAATAGGACCCTTGCACTAGTGCAGAATTTTTTTTTTTAAATCGGGGGAATTTTTTTCTTCTAGTGTATTTTCTCAAATTGGTGAAAGAGGGAGTGTGTTAGGTAGTGTTTTTTCCAATTAAATATTTTTTTGCTGTCTTTAATTTTGTTATTAAAGGGAACCTGTCAGTCCCTTTGGGCATTTTAAACTGTGCCCACCAGGTTACACATAATGTAAATGGAGTTCTAGTAACCCCTCTATGTGCCCAGACATGCCCCACATACCTCAGAAAATAACTTTTATTGTGTCCAGCACTGGCCTCCTATTGAGACCAGGAGGCTGCTATTTAGTCCTGATGGATGATGTCCTCACTGCCCCTTTGGGTTGCAAAACCCGCCCTGCAATTTTTAAAATTCCCGCCCCTCCTCTGGCCGGCGCTTGAGTGACAGCTGCACTAGTGAGTGCACAGTGGAGCAGGTGTCCAGCGGGTGTATGCTGGCGGGCACAGTTTAAAATACCCAAAGGGGGTGACAGGCTCCCTTTTTATGACTGGGTTAGAAATGTTTGGTATCTGATAGACGCCTCAACAATACTAACCCCTAGGCTTGATGCCAGCTAATATTAGACAGCTGGTATCAACCCCAAATACCATTACCCAGTTTGCTAAGGCTGCTTTCACACTGCAGTTTTTTCCAGATCAGGATTCATCAGATTTTGTGTGCCAAAACCCGAAGTGTCTCCAAAACTCAGAACAGGTGTCCATCTTTCAATTATAGTTTTTCTCTGCAAGTTTCACTCCTGGTTTTGGCACACAAAACCTGATGAATCCTGACCAAGAAAAAACTGCAGTGTGAAAGCAGCCTAACACACCAGGGCAGCGAGAAGTCAGGGCTAATCTCATGGAGGTGCCAGTTCTGGGGCGGCTGCGGCCTGATATTTTTAGGATGGGAAGGGCCCATTAACCATGGCCCTTCCCTCTCTGAGAATAGCAGACCCCAGCTCTCTGCTTTACCTTGGATGGTTTTCCAAAATGGTGTAAAAACCCCATGCCGATTTTGTCAAACTACGGTATTTATCTATTATATAATCACGAATGGATTTCGCGCACCAAAGTCGCATGCGACTCAGCGTGTCATGTGGATACGAAAAATGCATTGGCCGCGCAGCGGCCAATGCGACCAGTTGTAAGGCGACTCGCTATGCCGCGCAGCGGGCATGGCGAGTCGCCTTAGCACCGCGAAGCATTGGCGCGAAGCGGCCATTGCGAGCAGTTCTAAGGCGACTCGCTATGCCCGCGCAGCGGGCATGGCGAGTCGCCTTAGCAGCGCGAAGCATTGGCCGCGAAGCGGCCATTGCGAGTCAGAGACTCGCTCGGCTAGAATCCCGATGCATTGTGCATCGGGCACCCATCTAGTCTATTATATAATTGCGAATGGGTTTTTTGCCCTTCTGAGTCCACTCGCAATGCGAGTCGGCGTGGTCATGTGGATATGCCCGAAGCATTGGCCGCGGCAGCGGCCATTGCGAGCAGTTCTAAGGCGACTCGCTATGCCCGCGCAGCGGGCATGGCGAGTCGCCTTAGCAGCGCGAAGCATTGGCCGCAAAGCGGCCATTGCGAGTCAGAGACTCGCCCTTCTAGAATCCCGATGCATGTGCATCGGGCACCCAGCTAGTTTATTTATAAACAAGCAGGTGGGAAGGTGTAAAATGATTAGCCCTGCCATGATGCCTGTATGTGGCTTGCACAATCATTCTGTGCCAACAGAGTCCCTTTGAGCTGCCATAGCACTATGGATCAAACACTCAGATTTCAGAGGGCAAAGGTTCAGGTTTGCATGCAGCGACCAATAGCCTCTCCATCTTTATGGTAATACTGCCACTTATCCGCAGAATTATTCAGCCATTTGTATCTGCAGTATGCACTAGATGTATTGGTGCTCATTTTCATGTCAGGAAAAAAAAATACAATTTACTATTACTTAAGAATAAAAATTGACATTTATCAGTCTCCCCATGCAAAGTCTTTAGACTCAACAAGTCTAAGCTACGCAGTAGGGGAAGGTGGGAGTCCACTGTGGGTTTTTTGTGGGCAGATCGCTCAGGATCCCCTCTACATGGAGCAATAGATGTGAAATAGAAGCCTATTTATTATGTGGCCTGCCATCCGCGTCAACAAGTGAATGACTGATGGCAGGTCTGGCTTCTCTAATATGAGCACTAATGGATAATTCTGGCATGTGATCGCAGTCCTTACCTCAACCTCATCCACATCAAGGCAGCAAAGGAAACTGAGCATCTGTTGTTTATGTACGACTCCATCTATGAAATGATCATGTTGTCATCCATGTGATCAGCGCTCGTATAACAGCTCCATTCTCTTACGTATTCTCCTGTGTGACAATCTGCTTAACCCTACACATACCCAATACATTTACTAAGAGGAACAGCAGCAATGAATTATCCCAGGGAATATTGCATCCAGCCATACATGTGCATTGCGCACTGTATGTGCCGCTATGAAGCCCACCACATCTAGTATGGGGGATTGTTGGTGAGTCGCTCATCCGCCTGTAAATAATAGAGAAGACAAACGAATGATCGCAAGAACCAAGAGCTAAGAAAAAAAAGCATTTTATGGTACTCTCATGCACACGCTGCTTATCTTTTCTTTGCAGATTTGAACCTTTCAAACCTGCAGCAGTTTCATTCTTTCAGTGTTTTTCACCCAAATGACCGAGAGAAAAAAAAACACAACTGGAAACACAGAAAAATGCAGAAAACACTTGTTCGTAGGCGCTTGTTTTGTCCGCAAGCGCACAAAAAATGCATGGATCTCAATGGATCCGCAGTGTCCTTCACATGACAGTGCAGGAGAACGCTGCGGATCTCATTGAAATCTCTCCCGGTGACCGCCGGTAATCACCGGCGGCCACCGGGAGATCAGCTACAGCTGCCGCTGCTCTCCCCCTGGTGTCAGCGGGGAGAAACAGCTGATCTGACAGCTGTTTAAATCTCCCGCGCTGACACCGAATAGGTGATGTTGGCGCGGGAGCTTTGAAGCAGGGATCAGCTGTTTCTTATCTCCTGCACCGATATCACCCTATTCGGTGTCAGCGCGGGAAATTTAAACAGCTGTCAGATCAGCTGTATCTTCAAATCTCCCACACTGACACCGGTGGGAGATCAGCTGTGGCCGGGAGGAGGAGATCTCTGCCGCTGATCTCCTCCTCCCGGTCGCCCCCGAGACAGCTGATTGGCTGGCCGGGCACCATACCAATGTGAACGCATGCAGAGATTCTCTGCTGCGTTCACATCAGTATGGGCTGAATTGCACTGCGTTTGCATGCCATACTCATGCAGACACAAACGCAAGTGTGAAGGCAGCCTTACTGATGGATAAAACAATGTGTGTTAGGGATGGGATTTTCAGAATGTTCATTCTTGCAGTGCAGCTGAAAACCGCTTAGTCTTCAGAGCACGCTGCAGTTATTACAACCAGCAACATATTCTATATGTGGCAATCGACCATCAATGGGAAAACCACAATTTTAATTGAATGTTTGTTGAGGTATTGTAATGTGGCTTCTTCACAGAAACAGTCCTTGAATCGCTTTCTACAAATAAATTCTAATTTACTAGAAACGGCAACTAGGATTGCAGCATAACACAAAACTTTAGTATCAACAAGAAAACCGTTCGTATTAGCACAAGGAAACTGAAGGTATTAGAACGAGGAAAACTGAACGTAGAACACCTTCATTTAGGTGAAGTGCATGGATTAGCATAAAAGATTAAAAAAATTTACAATCCAGGTTTCCACTACCAATTTAAGCACATTTCTATTGAATTGCCAAATTGCTAATCCGTTGAAGATTATTTCCTGGATTTACTAACAGGCTGTGATTTTATTATTATTATTTTGGATATTTTATTTTTATCTATTTTTTTTGCTGTGATTAAAGTTAACAAATAAATGAGGATTTGTTACACTGAACACAAACTCCAGGCTGCTCGCAGATCCGGAAGTCACACATCTGGTAATGAAATATTCATGCTGAAGTCAGTAGAATACTGTGACACTGAGCACAGGATAGCGGTAATAGGAAGAGGAAGCGGGTGAACGCACTGACCGGGGGAAGGAGACACAGCTATTGCCTACAAGGGATATCACCCCTCCTCATCTTCTTCCTTAGAAGCATCAAATCTTTAAAAATAGACCCCGCTCTAGTGGTAATGTCTACATTTCTATTATCTGTCCATACGGGACTGTTTACACTAAGAAATGGCGCTCAGTAAATCATGGCGTAGCTAAACATTTAAAGGGGTATTCCATTATCCAAGATCTTATCCCAAAATGTAGTAGGTGTAATAATATTAGCAAATCCTTCTACTTAGAAATGTAGTATAATTCTCCTGATTAGCCATGTCGTTTATGTCATGTGCAGAGCATTACAACAACTTCCTTTGTTTGCCCTCTATCTCTGCCTGTTTAAAATATGAACTGTTCTGTCAATCAAAGAAGAGGGAGTGGAGATAGAGGGACAAGCAGGGTGGAAGGTGTATTATATTAATAAGCCCCACCATGATGCACCGAGCGCCTGTGCTTGGTTTGAACAGGCATTCTGTGCCGAAAGAGCTCACAAGCAGGACGGGAAAACCATCCCAAGTGGGTGGCACATTTCAGATGTGCTTTAGGAAAATCACGGCACAAAACTGCAACATGAATGTATTGTGTGAAGGTCTAAGTGCAAGAACTAGGAATATTCACATTTAGGGTATATTACCTCATAAATACTGAACGGCAGCATAAGTTGATATACCTGCAGCAGTGGTGGACCTTTACCCCAGGGGGCCCTGGTGCAGCCATGTTGAGGAGCAGGGGGGGTGCTGGTGGCCGTCGGTGCGGTCCGGGGGGGGGGTGAGATGTGGTGCTGGCGGCTGGCGGAGAGGTGTTTGCGGCGGCTCTCCTACCTGCTGAGCCACGCCGAGTGCGCTCCTGGGAGCCAGAGGGGCAGAGGAGGGGAGGGATCAGGCAAGGGAAGCAGGAAGCTTTCTGCTTCCCTTGCCTGACCCTCCTCTCCTCTGACAATGGCTTACGGGGGTAGGCTGGGGGCCCCCCTGCAAGCTTGAAGGGGTCCCCTAGCCGGTCGGGGCCCTGGTGCAGCTGCACCACAGTAGTTCCGCCCCTGACCTGCAATAACAGCATGCTTTTTTTTTACTCAGCTTAAAGAGGTATTTGTCAAGGGTGGGTGAAAGTTATGCTCTCTAAAGAACCACGTGTGAATGGAGTGGTGGTCGATCATGTGCACTCCTCTCCACTCAATCATAATGGGATCGCTAGTGAATGAATGGAACGGTGGTCGATCATGTGCACTCCTCTCCACTCAATCATAATGGGATCGCCGGAGACTGAATGGAACGGTGGTCGATCATGTGCACTCCTCTCCACTCAATCATAATGGGATCGCTAGTGAATGAATGGAACGGTGGTCGATCATGTGCACTCCTCTCCACTCAATCATAATGGGATCGCTAGTGAATGAATGGAACGGTGGTCGATCATGTGCACTGCCTCTCCACTCAATCATAATGGGATCGCTAGTGAATGAATGGAACGGTGGTCGATCATGTGCACTCCACTCAATCATAACGGGATCGCCGGAGACTGAATGGAGCAGTGCTAGATCATGTGCAATGCCTCTCCACTCAATCATAATGGGATCGCCGGAGACTGAATGGAGCGGTGGTTGATCATGTGCACTCCTTTCCTCCACTCAATTATAATGGGATCGCCGGAGAATGAATGGAGCGGTGGTCGATCGTGTGCACTGCCTCTCCACTCATTCATAATGGGTTCGCCGGAGAGTGAATGGAGCGGTGGTTGATCATGTGCACTCCTTTCCTCCACTCAATTATAATGGGATCGCCGGAGACTGAATGGAGCGTTGGTAGATCATGTGCACTGCCTATCCACTCATTCATAATGGGATCGCCGGAGACTGAATGGAGCGGTGGTCGATCATGTGCACTGCCTATCCACTCATTCATAATGGGATCGCCGGAGAATGAATGGAGCGTTGGTAGATCATGTGCACTGCCTATCCACTCATTCATAATGGGATCGCCAGGGAATGAATGGAGCGTTGGTAGATCATGTGCACTCCTTTCCACTTTTTCATAATGGGATCGCCGGAGAATGAATGGGGCGTTGGTAGATCATGTGCACTGCCTAGCCACTCATTCATAATGGGATCGCCGGAGACTGAATGGAGCGGTGGTCAATCATGTGCACTCCTTTCCACTCAATCATAATGGGATCGCCGGAGAATGAATGGAGCGTTGGTAGATCATGTGCACTGCCTAGCCACTCATTCATAATGGGATCGCCGGGGAATGAATGGAGCGTTGGTAGATCATGTGCACTGCCTAGCCACTCATTCATATTGGGACTGCCATTAAAGCGAACCTGTCACCCCCTCCAGACATCTAAAAATACCATAGCCACCTAAAGCAGCACTAAGGCTGCAGTCTCAGAAGGTGTCTATAGCATTTATGCTCCCTTGATTCACTGAAATAAAGACATATAAAATCTGTTTCAAACCTGACCCAAGACCGGGAGGCGGGTTTTCAAGTGTCTGTCTCCCTCCTCTGTGGTGTCAGTCATCCCTCTCTGCTCTCTGTGTGCCGCCTCCAGGGCCATCTCCCTGCATTAAAGAGCTTTGTCAGCTCTGCTACAACATAGAGCTGCTGTTATAGGAGACCTCACAGTAGTAAATCTTGCAGGAGGATGAGCAGGCAAAGCACTGCCTGCTACATAGCAGCCTTGAGCTGAGCTGTCAGCAGTGCAGCAGTGTTGAGTTTGTGCTTTAGATCAGGGGCTGAGGACGGAGCAATGCTGCTGGGTACAAGAAACTGAAAGTGAAAACTGCTCAGCTCAAGGGCTGCTACGTAGCAGGCAGTGCTTTGTCTGCTGTTCTGCTCACGATCCTCCTGCTAGATTTACTACTGTGGGGTCTCCTATAACAGCAGCTCTATGTTATAGCAGAGCTGACAAAGCTCTGTAATGCAGGGAGATGGCCCTGGAGGCGGTGCACAGAGAGCAGAGAGGGATGACTGACACCACAAAGGAGGGAGAGACACTTGAAAACCCGCCTCCCGGTCTTGGGTCAGGTTTGAAACAGATCTTATAAAAGTCTTTATTTCAGTGAATCAAGGGAGCATAAATGCTATAGACACCTTGTCAGAATGCAGCCTTAGTGCTGCAGAAGGTGGCTATGTTATCTTTAGATGCCTGGAGGGGGTGACAGGTTCGCTTTAAGGAAAAAAATGCACTAAAAACCTAAAACCTCAAACACTTTTAGGGGAGCCTAAACATGCTCATGTAAAGAATGCATTTTCTTTTTAAATGCAGAATCCCAGTGTTCTTACACTAAAATGCATTTAATAAAAATGCTGGATCAAAACCACATTAAAAACACAATTAGAGGATATTGGTATTTGGTGCAGACACATGTGGAGCTTTTTAAAAGATCATGGCTTCACACATGCTAGGCTCACACTTGGATTCGTTTTTTTCCTGTTAGGTTTCACAATTAGACTATCACAGACTATGTACTGGTAGGCTTGTAATGTTCACATTTTTTTCTGGATCAAACAGCCCCCAATCCAAGTCACATAACACACAAGTCAAAGGTGGACATATTATTGGTGCAGTCTTTGCAGCCACACAGGGGCCCAAGAGGTAAGGGGAGCAATTTCTACCTCCAAAGCAGGTGAAATTGTGCATTGGCTCTTGGGTGGGCAGAGGGCCCATGCATTGTCCTTGCACAGGGGCCCTATTCTGTCTGTGTGTGTGTCAGTGATACAAGTCCAGCATGTACATGTAGAGTGCTCCCCCATAGACCTCCAATTAAACATGTATTTGTCTCCCTCATGCCAGAAGAGTAAATCAGTGCCATATTGGCTATATTTAAGGCCACTATATGGTGCAGGTTGCGTACCTATCACAATACCATGCTGTCCCTGCATAGATCGGCTTTACACTTGGATCAGTCCTATCCTTCTTGAATCTTACATATGTCAGCCATGACAAAAGTGTGAACAGAAGATAAAGCAGGTTTATTATTGTAGGATTCAGTGACTGAACAGTACACAAAGACCAACATTATAGGAAGCCATGCTCTGCACAGACATATAAACCACCACGTATTCTCTAGTGTCACAGTAACTACAGGCTTGGCGGTAGAATTACCCATTTTGAGCCCCCAGACACCTATTATTTCACCAGTTTACAGAGGAAGGTGCACACACTGAGTAATAAGATATGTGTAAGCAAAATAAACAGTATTTAACCATAAAGACTGCAAGAACGAAAACGTCTGCAGTGCATCATACATAACAAAGGTACATCCAAATCTGACAAGATCTTCCCGGGATCCAGCCCATCAGTCATGTAACACAAGCTAGATTCATGGACAGCCCAAAAACACGCCAAGAAGAAGAATGCTGAACACATGACTGTGCACAGGTGACATCACACGGGAGACATGTTTATGAGATTGTCTCACGTCGAGGGATAGAAGCCACAAATCCAGTTTCACTACATACCCAGGAATGAGCGAGCTCCCAACAATAACTCTGCTGAGTGACAGCATTGTGATGGGTCTGGGGAGCAGAAGGAGCAGTGGTGTTAAGTGTGTGTGTATAAATTATTATATATATATATTATATATATATAAAACAGTGTAAAGTAAAAGGGAGCTCTGAATCTAACAGTATTTAGATTGACTGCCCTTTGCCCTCAAAACAGCATCAATTTATTCTAAGTGCACTTGTGCAGTTTTTAAAGGGAACCTGTCACCTAGATTTAAGGCCCTACACTATCACTACCTGTCCCTGCACCTTCCTAGCTGCTCCCTATCTATCCCTCTCTGAGCTAAAGGGGCCCTATAAAAGATCAGAAAAATAACTTCTAACTTACACAAGTCCCTGAGGCTGGGGACTCAAAAGGCGGCGCCAGGCTCCATGCATCACTCCTCGATCCGGCTGCGCACGCCCCGCTGGGCGGCATTATTCTCTCTTCATCGCCGTCCCTCTATTTGGAATCTCCCGCCCTCTGTACACGTAGTGTGCATTATGGGGCCGATCACGTAATCAGTCCTAGTGCATTATGGGGCCGATCACGTAATCAGTCCTAGTGCATTATGGGGCCGATCACGTGATCGGCCCGACTCCGTGCATGCACAATGCGCTTATTGAAGCCGGGCCGATCACGTGATCGGCCCCATAATGCACTAGGACTGATTACGTGATCGGCCCCGTAATGCACCGCGCCGGATGTGACGTCGCGGCCGATGCATACAGAGGGCGGGAGATTCCAAATAGAGGGGCGGCGATGAAGAAAGAATAATGCCGCCCAGCCGGATCGAGGAGTGATGAATGGAGCCTGGCGCCGCCTTTTGAGTCCCCAGCCTCAGGGACTTGTGTAAGTTAGAAGTTATTTTTCTAATCTTTTATAGGGCCCCTTTAGCTCAGATAGGGATACATAGAGAGCAGCTAGGAAGGTGTAGGGACAGGTAGTGATAGTGTAGGGCCTTAAATCTAGATGACAGGTTCTCTTTAAAGGAACTTTTGATCCCAAAAACCATGTCTCTGAAGAGTCTTGTGTGACTGGACCAGAGGATGATCATGTGTATGGCGACTCCATCCATTTCTATGCGCATTAAGAAGGAACAGAGCAGCAGTGCTCTTGATCAAATACACCTCAGCAGGAAAGTGGTTCCAAACATTTTGGAGAAGTAACCACAGATCTTCTGTTGATGTAGGCTTGATCAAAGCCTTCTTTCTCTTCACGTAATCCCAGAGAGACTCGATAAAGATGAGATTAAAGCTCTGTGGAGCCACAACATCCCTTCATATACTCTTCTGCTTTATGCTTAAGGGAATCTGTTGCCAGATTTTTCTGACCTAAAGAAGTAATGTAGGGGTAGAGAGACCATGATTCCTGGGATCTGTCAGTTACTTTAATGCTTGCTGTAGTTATGATAAAATCAGTTTTATCAGCAGGAAATTATCACTAGAGGACTAGTAAACCTGCTGCTAGCTAGTCTTCCATATAATCTTGCTCATACCACTGCTTGGTAGCTTTCTACCTGTGCACAATGTACACAGAAACATGCAAACAAGTGGTGTGGGCAAGGTAAAACCAGGGTCTCTGTCCCACATCATGCTGCTCTCAGATAGGTGGCAAAAACCTGGTGATAAATTCACTTTAATTACATTAGTTGTACACTCCCTGACAGAAGTTATGTCGCTTATCCATGTTGTGCAAATAAAAGCTTATAACCGGATGTTAAATTCATCCATTGGTTGTATAAATTATTCTTTTAAAAGCTGAAACCCTCTGAAATTTGGTTTAGGTTAAGAAGATAAATTGCCATCAATGCTTAAATATTGATCATTTAATGAACACAAAATGGTCAGATTTTGGCAAGACAAACATTTTGTCGCCTGGTCATATAATGCACCCAATCCTAGTTTACATCCTCACCTGTGCTCCATAAATGATCAGTTAATTAGTGGGTGTGTATAAAGACAACTGCCAGGAGGAACGTTTGTTGGTTAGAAAATCCAAGGCAAGCCCCTCTTCCACTGCAGCGCAGAGCTCCAACAGGCCTGGTCACCTCAAATCCCTGTGTCAACTAGAACAGTTTGTAGGATGCTGTCTCGAAATGGCCTCCATGGTCGAATCAGTGCCCAGAAGCCAGCACTAAACAAAAGGCAAATAAAAAACTGTGTGGCATTTGCAAAGTCCCACAGCCTGCTAAACAGATGGACGCTGGAAAAGTGGCAGAAGGTGGATTCTTCTGATGAATCTTCAGTAGAATTACACCACAGCCGCCGCAAATACTGCAGGAGACCCACTGGAGCCCGTATGCATCCAAAATACACCCAGAACACAGTCAAAATTTGGTGGTGGAAAGATCATGGTCTTGGGTTACATCCAGTATGGGGGTGCGCGAAACATTTGCAAGGTGGAAGGCAATATTAATAGCCTAAAATATCTAGAAGTATTAAGTACCTCTTATATTCCAAATCATAAAAGGGGTCAAATTCTGCAGCAGGATGGTGCTCCATCTCACACATCCATCTTTACAACAAAGTTCCTCCAGGCAAAAAAGATCAAGGTGCTCAAGGACTGGCCAGCCCAGTCACCAGACATGAACATCATTGAGCATGTTTGGGGTAGGATGAAAGAGGAAGCTTAGAAGACAAAACAAAAGAATCTAGATGAACTCGGGGAGGCATGTAAGACTGCATTCTTTGCTATTCCTGATGACTTCATTAATTAATTGTATGAATCATTGTTGAACCGCATGGATGCAGTCCTTCAAGCTCATGGAAGTCACACAAAATATTAAATATGACTCTAATAGCACCAAAACTTCATTCACCAATGTTATGCAACATATATTTGTATTTTAAGTTACCCGTATATACTCGTGTATAAGCCGACCCGTGTATAAGCCGACCCCCCTACTTTTGCCCCCAAAACCTGGGAAAACCTATTGACTCGTGTATAAGCCGAGGGTGGACCCCAGCACAGGTGTACAGCCCCCAGCAGTGTGGTATACAGGCCCCCCAATGGTAGTATACAGCAGCCTCCCCAGTGGTATATACAGCAGCCCCAGTGGTATATACAGCAGCCCCAGTGGTATATACAGCAGCCCCAGTGGTATATACAGCAGCCCCAGTGGTATACAGGCATCAGCAGTATATACAGCAGCCCCCAGGGGCTATACAGCGGCCCCAGGGGTTATACAGCAGCCCCCAGGGGGTACCCAGCAGCCCCCTGGGGGTACCAACAGCCCCCAGGGGGTACCCAGCAGCCCCCAGTTGGTACCCAGCAGCCCCCAGTTGGTACCCAGCAGCCCCCAGGGGGTACCCAGCAGCCCCCAAAAGCTGGCACTGTCCCCCTTTGTAAGGGGCCCCCCCGCTGCTTATACATTACCATCCCGGTGTTCTGATCGGCGCCGCTCCTCGGTGCTTCTTCTTCATCCTCCCGTCCTCGCTGGCTGCATCCGGGATCTCCGGCCGTCGCGCGATGACGTCATATGCCTGCGACGGCCGGAGATCCCGGATGCAGCCAGCGAGGACGGGAGGATGAAGAAGGAGCACCGAGGAGCGGCGCCGATCAGAACACCGGGATGGTAATGTATAAGCAGCGGGGGGGGCCCATACAAGGGGGGACAGTGCCAGCTTTTGGGGGGCATATATGAACTGCTTCCCCCTGCCGCTGATTGACAGGGGGAAGCAGTGCATATATAATGAGCGGCCCCACGTGACGGGGCCGCTCATACAGCAGCCTCTCCCTGCCTCCTCCAGCCTCCACAGCCCCCACCATTGCATTTACCGTATTGACCAGTGTATAACCCGAGGGGGAGACTTTTCAGCCCAAATTTTGGGCTGAAAAACTCGGCTTATACACGAGTATATACGGTAATTATTTGTTTGAATATCACATTCTTTATGCGGGCAACAAAACATTTGTCTTGCCAAAATCTGACCATTCTGAGTTCATTAACTGATCAATTTTTCAGCATTGATGCCAATTTATTTTCTTAACCTAAACCACATTTGGGAGGGTTTCAGCTTTCAAAAGAGTAATTTATAAACCAATGGATGAATTTAACGTCAGGTTATAAGCTTTTATTTACATAACATGGATAAGCGACATAACTTCTGTCAGGGAGTGTATGTTTAGGGTAAGTGCACACTTACCCGGCGTGTTTGTCGGCGGCAGCTGGCGGGACCCGCCAGGAAGCTCCGGCGCCGTCCACCGGCTTCCTGGCGGGTATGTGCGGGCGGTATCCGGCGGCTGCCCAGCGGGTTCTCGGCGGCGATTCTGCAGCGGCTGGAAGCAGCACATGATTCTGCTTGCAGCCGCTGCAGAACCGCCGGTTTTTAGAACATGGTCATTCTTTGCTAACCCGCTGGGAAACCTGCGGGTTAGCAACGGATGACGCTGGGTAACCGCCGGTGTGTGCACAGCCTTGGGCTGTTTACATTAGTTTTAATGTTAATCCAAACGCCGGTTTGGATTAACATAAATTAACATAAAACTAATGTAAACAAAACGGCGGTTTACACAGGTAAACCGCCCAAAACCCGGCAAGTGTGCACTTACCCTTAGGGTAGCTGTCCTCCTGCAGAATAAAGTTGGAGCCAAACGCCTTACTAATGGAATAACATGATGGATAAAGAATCTTCCTATATTTCTCAGCACCAAAGTCACTAAGAAATAGGGAACATTGAGGACCATAGATATAGAGGTCGGCTAAAGAAACCTAGTGCCAAAAATGAAAGACACGTCATTTTTACTTCCTTGTGAAATCGTGAAGCAGTGCTCTCAGCTCAGAATGGACCATAGTGCGACCCAGCTACACCCATCTATTGAAGTCTGGCCAGAAATGGTCTGCATGGAAGAACTGAAGCAAAAAAACCATAACGGCCGTGAAAGCAAGACCAAGCACCTTACCTATGCACAAAAACATAGGTACTGGGGTGCATAAAAATGGCAGCAGGTGCACTGGACTGATAAGTCTCAATGTGAAATATATGGTGGTAAGAGTAGGAAGATTGTGAAGGGCTGGAGAGCGGTGCAGTCAGTGTCTGCAGGCAGAAGTGAAGCATCATACAGGTTCCTTCAAGGTTGCAGGCTACATTACAGCAAATGGAGTTGGGTATTTGGTCAGATAATGTGGTCCGACATGCTGAGAAATACAGGCTAATACAAATCCATCAAGTACTACCATCAGGAAAACATATGATTGGCTCTTACTTTATTCTGCAGCATGATAACTACCCAAAACTACAACCAGTATCATTACAAATTATCTTCAGGGTAAAGATTGAGTTCTGGAAATAACATTATGCCCAGACAGAGGCCTCAACAGCATTGGGTTTGTCTCTAATAACATGAAGAGATAGAAGGATTTGCACAAACCTACATTCACAGATCAGCAGTTAGGGTACCGTCACACCTGGCAATGTGGGCGGCGATTTTTATGGCGACGCTGGGGCGTGGCCTACCGCCGCCGACATCGCCAATGCGTCGCCCAATGTAACATTTGACTGGTCGCCTGGTTTCAGAGCAGTGCTCTGAAACCAGCCGGCCAATCTGGGGCGATGTGTACACATCGCCCCATGTAAACGGCCGACGGCGACCTGACAGGCGATGGTACTGCATCACCGCTGGGGTTTTGAGACACCCCGGCGGCGATGCCGCTTGTCAGATCGCCGATGTGTCGCCAGAGGTGTCGTCCCATGTAAATGGGGGACGGCGACGCTGGCGGGGCACCAAAAATGTGTGCACTCCCGCCCGTCGCCGCCGCCATCTCCGGCGGCGTCGCCAGGTGTGACGTGGCCCTTAGTTCTCCAAGATGTTTAGAACAACCCAATTGCAAATTTCCTTCAACTACCATGTTAAAAGTGCTTAGAAGAATTCAAGCTCCGATGCCGTTTTGAAGGCAAAAGGGTGAACACAAGAAAAGTTGATTAGATTTTTCTTTTATTCATTCACTTTGCTAATTGATAACAATAAACTATTAATATTTCTATTACTATTTTTGAAAGCATTCTTAGTTTGCCGCATTTTTACTTCACCTGCCTAAACTTTGGCGTAGCAATAATATATTTGCATTGTGTCCTATTAGAGTATGTAGACATCGTTATAGGGGTCTGCTGCTCAGGATCTCCTTAGTGAGGAGCTATTCCTTTTCTGAGTCGGGAGGTTCTTGCAGACCAACCTTGGCATAATCGGCCACTGGTTTCTTAAGAGGCCAAAACGTGTCTTTTCAAGTGGTCTACCGTCTAATAATTGTTCAGATATTAGAAATATGTACAATGATCTACTTTTAATTGTTTCCTATTCCTCTCCGGCAGACAGTCCATCACTTTTATGGACCCATATTCGGGGTATATGTACAAAGTGCCTTAGACACTGGTGAACCCCCACATCGTTGTTGAAGCAGCAGATGCTTCAGGAAAATGCAAGTCATTTAAGTCCCCAAGTGTCTCCTTTGATGCCCACCTGCTTATCTCTTATATATCATGGTAGACAGAAGCTTTCATGCGTAACACACCTGAAGAATGGTCAGGTCACTTCTTTTTACCACTTCACAGCTTGATAGCCTGAAGCATTAGAAATAGTGACACGAGATGAACCATGTGCTCAGCAAGTTGTTTTGGCATAGCTCTGCATATTTTCATTCATTTTGGTGTTATTTTAGTGCTTTTTCAAGAAACATCTGCCTGAAAAAGACATCATGTGCACATACACTAAGGCTACTTTCACACTACGATTTGAAGGGAGCCGATGCTGTCCGATATAATTCGGACAGCATCGGCTCCCTTCTGATGCCTGGAATCGGGTGCCAAATAGGCACCCGATTCCGGCATAAAATCGGAGTGAAAAAAAAAAAAAGTTTATTCTCACCTCCCCCCGAGCCCCCGCCGTCTCCAGCCGTCTTCTTGAAGGCTCCCGGTGGCTGCAGAGGTCTTCCTCTGCAGTTCAGGACCTGCGGTGATGTCACAGTCACGTGACCGCGGGTTCACCATGGTAACCCGCGGTCACATGACTGTGACATCACCGCAGGTCCTATACAGCAGAGGAAGCCCTCTGCTAACACCGGGAGCCTGCGGGAGCCACCGGGAGCCTTCAAGAAGACGGCTGGAGACGGCGGGGCTCGGGGGGAGGTGAGAATAAACTTTTTTTTTTTTTTTTTTAACCCTTGTGCTCCCAGTTAGGAGCAGTTTTACTGTACTGAGCATGCTCAGTACAGTAAAACCGGGTCCGAGGAGACATCAGATGTTTCCTCGGACCCTTCTCCATAGGGCCCCATGTCAAATTGATCGGGTCGGATCGGATGTGCACTAAATGCCATCCGATCTGGTCCGATCCGAATCTGTCAGATTTTATTTTCAGTGCAAAAATCGGAGCAAGCTTTTTGCACCGATAAAAAAATCGGACAGATTCGGATCGGACCAGATAGGATGGCATTTAGTGCACATCCGATTCGGTCCGATGCCCATAGGGCTGCATGGGGGCCAAAATCGGTCCGATGCTGTCCGATTTTTATCGGACAGCATCGGAAATGAAAAATCCGTAGTGTGAAGGCAGCCTAAGGCGTCTTCCACGAGACATTTGGGTAATATTTGGCTTTTGATCCATTCCTGGATTTGGGGTTCAAATACTGACGTAAAAGCCGGCCCAAATACGGTCATGCGAAAGTGGCCGAAGGATGCGATGCTGAAGATGGATCACTCATATGAAGACATAAGCAGATAGGCACATAAATGAGACCGGAGGCTCGCTCACACTGCACATTGATTTTGAAGGGTAAAAATAAAATGTTCTGAGCCCTTTGGTATTTTAAAGTGAATCTGTCACCAGAATTGTGCCATCTAATCTAAGAGTAGCATAACATACGGACAGAGACCCTGATTCCAGTGATGTGTCACTTACTGGGTTGCTTTCTGTAGTTTTGATAAAATCCTTGTTTTATCAGCAAGAGATTATCACAATTGGACTACTTGACCTGCTACTAGATAGTCCAACCATGACCCCATCACTGATTGACAGCTTTCTATATACACTGTACATGGGCAGAAAGCTGTCAATCAGTGGTGTGGGCAGAGTTATACAGAGCTCAGCATTCAGAGAACTGAGAGATTTGCAGCAGAGAAAACAAGTGATTTTATCAAAATGACAGCAAGCAGCCCAGTAAGTGACCCATAACTGGAAATAGGGTCTCTCTCTATACATCATGCTGATCTCAGATGAGTTAACAAAAAGCTGGGGACAGACTCCCTTTAAGGTTATGTTCAGATGGTATGTCATGGTCTACATATGGACCACAATGACCAGATTGACCATGGCTCTTCTGACTCAAACTTAGAGCCTCCCTCATAGGAAAATATGGAGAATGAAAGTTAAGGTCAGGAGACCTATGTTGAGCCCAGGCATTAAGGTCTTTAAAAGGACCATGAAATACGGCTGTCTGTACTACACCCACTAGCTGCAGACACACAGAAGTGCTAGAGGATGAAGCCCAATCTCCCCATCAGGCTAGTGGGCAGAGGTAGAGCTCCGAAATATCCAGGACTCCACAGTGTGAGCACATTAGAGGACCCCAGCCCTGCCACTAGTAAACTGTGGGTGAGGTTCTCAATGTGGATAGGTTCTGCTCCAAATTCCACAGGAGAAATCACTCCAAATACTCTGAAAAAGCTTCATATGCGACTCACTCCCCTCAGACAAAGCAGCTAAAAGCCAGGAGACAGTCCCTTCAAATAACAGATAATCTTGTCAGCCATGACAATCACTCACACAGCCGTCCTATAGGATGTTACAGTTCACCTGCAAAATTTATGTAAAGGGATTTTCTCAAAAATATTTATCATCTGTTCACAGTATAAGTGATGAATGGACAATCACTGGATGTCCAACAAGAAAGGGGATTGACTACCTGTGTGACTGGCGCCATAGTGGCTGTGACACCAGCCCATTCTGTCCGTCCAGGGGGGCCACACGTCATGGTTAGTAGGTCACCATCTGGGCCCCAGATCACCACCGTTCTGGGAAATACCGGAGAGAAGTCTCCTGTTATCATCCAGCTGTTCTATCTCTAAAGTTATTATTACTACTACGGATACCCATCAACAGTGATCTGTTATTTCTATGGTTATCCATTATCAGTGATCTATTATTACTATCATTAACCAGTGATCTATTACAATGGTTCCCCATTATCAGTGATCTATTATTACTAGGATTACCCAATATCAGTGATCTATTATTACTAGGATTACCCAATATTATGATCTATTATTACTAGATTACCCAATATCAGTGATCTATTATTACTTAGGATTACCCAATATAATGATCTACTATTACTATGATTACCCAATATCAGTGATCTATTATTACTATGATTACCCATTATCAGTGATGTGTTATTACTATGGTTACCCATTATCAGTGATGTGTTATTACTATGGTTACCCATTATCAGTGATGTGTTATTACTATGATTACCCAATATCAGTGATGTGTTATTACTATGATTACCCATATCAGTGATGTGTTATTACTATGATTACCCAATATCAGTGATGTGTTATTACTATGATTACCCAATATCAGTGATGTTTATTACTATGGTTACCCATTATCAGTGATCTGTTATTACTATGGTTACCCATTATCAGTGATCTGTTATTACTATGGTTACCCATTATCAGTAATGTGTTATTACTAAAGTTACCCATTATCAGTGATGTGTTATTACTATGGTTACCCATTATCAGTGATGTGTTATTACTATGGTTACCCATTATCAGTGATCTACTATTACTATGGTTACCTATTATCAGTGATCTACTATTACTATGGTTACCCATTATCAGTGATGTGTTATTACTGTGGTTACCCATTATCAGTGATTGTTATTACCATGGTTACCCATTATCAGTGATGTGTTATTACTATGGTTACCCATTATCAGTGATGTGTTATTACTATGGTTACCAAATACCAGTAATCTATTATTACTATGGTTACCCATTACCAGTGAACTATTACTATGGTTACTCAATACCAGTGTTCTATTACTACAGTTACCATTATCAGTAATCTACTATTACTATGGTTACCTATTATCAGTGATCTACTACTACTATGGTTACCTATTATCAGTGATCTACTATACTATGGATACCTATTATCAGTGATCTACTATTACTATGGATGCCTATTATCAGTGATCTACTATTACTATGATTACCCATTATCAGTGATGTGTTATTACTGTGGTTACCCATTATCAGTGATCTGTTATTACTATGGTTACCCAATATCAGTGATGTGTTATTACTATGGTTACCCATTATCAGTGATGTGTTATTACTATGGTTACCCATTATCAGTGATCTACTATTACTATGGTTACCTATTATCAGTGATCTACTATTACTATGGTTACCCATTATCAGTGATGTGTTATTACTGTGGTTACCCATTATCAGTGATCTGTTATTACCATGGTTACCCATTATCAGTGATGTGTTATTACTATGGTTACCCATTATCAGTGATGTGTTATTACTATGGTTACCAAATACCAGTAATCTATTATTACTATGGTTACCCATTACCAGTGAACTATTACTATGGTTACTCAATACCAGTGTTCTATTACTACAGTTACCCATTATCAGTAATCTACTATTACTATGGTTACCTATTATCAGTGATCTACTACTACTATGGTTACCTATTATCAGTGATCTACTACTACTATGGATACCTATTATCAGTGATCTACTATTACTATGGATGCCTATTATCAGTGATCTACTATTACTATGATTACCCATTATCAGTGATGTGTTATTACTGTGGTTACCCATTATCAGTGATCTGTTATTACTATGGTTACCCAATATCAGTGATGTGTTATTACTATGGTTACCCATTATCAGTGATGTGTTATTACTATGGTTACCCATTATCAGTGATCTACTATTACTATGGTTACCTATTATCAGTGATCTACTATTACTATGGTTACCCATTATCAGTGATGTGTTATTACTGTGGTTACCCATTATCAGTGATGTGTTATTACTATGGTTACCCATTATCAGTGATGTGTTATTTCTATGGTTACCCATTATCAGTGATGTGTTATTACTATGGTTACCAAATACCAGTAATCTATTATTACTATGGTTACCCATTACCAGTGAACTATTACTATGGTTACTCAATACCAGTGTTCTATTACTACAGTTACCCATTATCAGTAATCTACTATTACTATGGTTACCTATTATCAGTGATCTACTACTACTATGGTTACCTATTATCAGTGATCTACTACTACTATGGATACCTATTATCAGTGATCTACTATTACTATGGATGCCTATTATCAGTGATCTACTATTACTATGATTACCCATTATCAGTGATGTGTTATTACTGTGGTTACCCATTATCAGTGATCTGTTATTACTATGGTTACCCAATATCAGTGATGTGTTATTACTATGGTTACCCATTATCAGTGATGTGTTATTACTATGGTTACCCATTATCAGTAATCGGTTATTACTATGGTTACCCAATATCAGTGATCTATTACTATGGTGACAGGACTCCCATTTCTCAGACCTGGACTATCTATCAGATATCTCCAGTCTTAGTCCTCACGCCGCCATTCAGGACCCGGGAAAGTTGGACATGTGATTTTTTTTTTTTTCCTCTTCTAAGAGCAGGTGTCACTGCTGGGTCTCTGCACCCTGGCACTGCCTCCTGTTTTTCAGGTGGGCACCTGCCCTGGTCTAAACCAAGCTTACACCCTGCAGTGTGCCACCCCCTGCCACAATGGCAATCTGTCCCAGGTGCCATACAGCTCACCATAGAGGAGGGTACAATGGGAGCTGGGCACCACACAGAGAGCTGATACCTAGGCATAGGCTGCTGGCATAGGGCACCACACACCCCACACTCACTGCTGACGCAGGGTACACACACATTGCTGGCACAGGGCACCACACATACTGTGTCACAGGGCACACACTCGCTGCTGACACAGGGCACACTGTCACACCCTGCACACACCGCACAGCTATGTCTGTCCTCCGGCCTGGTGAGGGCCTGCTGAGCCTCCCGCACCCCACACTCCGCTTACCGTCCGCCGCTGACGAGGAACACACCAGCCGCTGAGACCCGGCCAAAGCCCCGGCCTGGAGTAGGACAGCCATCCGGCCGGCCACAGACACACGGAGGGGAGGAGACAAGTGCAGAGCTCCGCCTCTGAATGACAGCTGGGAGGAGGGGGCGATCGCCACACCGACCTCACCGGCACCGGAGCTGTCGCCGGAACGGACGGGTATCATACGTAGGATGGGGCACGCTCCAGGGGAATTATACACAGGAGAGGCCACACAGGGCAGGGGCATTATACACAGGAGGTGGCACACAGTGTAGGAGCATTATACACAGGTATTGGCACACAGGGCAGGGGTATTATACACAGGAGAGGGCACACAGTGCAGGGGCATTATACACAGGAGGTGGCACACAGTGCAGGGGAATTATACACAGGAGAGGCCACACAGGGCAGGGTATTATACACAGGAGAGGGCACACAGCAGGGGCATTATACACAGGAGAGGGCACACAGTGCAGGGGAATTATACACAGGAGAGGCCACACAGGGCAGGGGTATTATACACAGGAGAGGGCACACAGTGTAGGAGCATTATACACAGGTATTGGCACACAGCAGGGGCATTATACACAGGAGAGGGCACACAGTGTAGGAGCATTATACACAGGTATTGGCACACAGGGCAGGGGTATTATACACAGGAGAGGGCACACAGTGTAGGAGCATTATACACAGGTATTGGCACACAGCAGGGGCATTATACACAGGAGGTGGCACACAGTGTAGGAGCATTATACACAGGTATAGGCACACAGCAGGGGCATTATACACAGGAGAGGGCACACAGTGCAGGGGAATTATACACAGGAGAGGCCACACAGGGCAGGGGTATTATACACAGGAGGTGGCACACAGCAGGGGCATTATACACAGGAGAGGGCACACAGTGCAGGGGAATTATACACAGGAGAGGCCACACAGGGCAGGGGTATTATACACAGGAGAGGGCACACAGTGTAGGAGCATTATACACAGGTATTGGCACACAGCAGGGGCATTATACACAGGAGGTGGCACACAGTGTAGGAGCATTATACACAGGTATTGGCACACAGCAGGGGCATTATACACAGGAGGTGGCACACAGTGTAGGAGCATTATACACAGGTATTGGCACACAGGGCAGGGGTATTATACACAGGAGAGGGCACACAGTGTAGGAGCATTATACACAGGTATTGGCACACAGCAGGGGCATTATACACAGGAGGTGGCACACAGTGTAGGAGCATTATACACAGGTATTGGCACACAGCAGGGGCATTATACACAGGAGGTGGCACACAGTGTAGGAGCATTATACACAGGTATTGGCACACAGCAGGGGCATTATACACAGGAGAGGGCACACAGTGCAGGGGAATTATACACAGGAGAGGCCACACAGGGCAGGGGTATTATACACAGAGAGTGGCACACAGCAGGGGCATTATACAGAG
Source organism: Allobates femoralis (assembly GCA_033576535.1). Taxonomy (NCBI): domain Eukaryota; kingdom Metazoa; phylum Chordata; class Amphibia; order Anura; family Aromobatidae; genus Allobates; species Allobates femoralis. Next base: position 247,976,057 of record JARQOC010000001.1, read on the forward strand.
GAGAGGGCACACAGTGCAGGGGAATTATACACAGGAGAGGCCACACAGGGCAGGGGTATTATACACAGGAGAGGGCACACAGTGTAGGAGCATTATACACAGGTATTGGCACACAGCAGGGGCATTATACACAGGAGGTGGCACACAGTGTAGGAGCATTATACACAGGTATTGGCACACAGCAGGGGCATTATACACAGGAGGTGGCACACAGTGTAGGAGCATTATACACAGGTATTGGCACACAGGGCAGGGGTATTATACACAGGAGAGGGCACACAGTGTAGGAGCATTATACACAGGTATTGGCACACAGCAGGGGCATTATACACAGGAGGTGGCACACAGTGTAGGAGCATTATACACAGGTATAGGCACACAGCAGGGGCATTATACACAGGAGAGGGCACACAGTGTAGGAGCATTATACACAGGTATTGGCACACAGCAGGGGCATTATACACAGGAGAGGGCACACAGTGTAGGAGCATTATACACAGGTATTGGCACACAGCAGGGGCATTATACACAGGAGGTGGCACACAGTGTAGGAGCATTATACACAGGAGGTGGCACACAGTGTAGGAGCATTATACACAGGTATTGGCACACAGCAGGGGCATTATACACAGGAGGTGGCACACAGTGTAGGAGCATTATACACAGGTATAGGCACACAGCAGGGGCATTATACACAGGAGGTGGTACACAGTGTAGGAGCATTATACACAGGTATTGGCACACAGCAGGGGCATTATACACAGGAGGTGGCACACAGTGTAGGAGCATTATACACAGGTATTGGCACACAGCAGGGGCATTATACACAGGAGGTGGCACACAGTGTAGGAGCATTATACACAGGTATTGGCACACAGCAGGGGCATTATACACAGGAGAGGGCACACAGTGCAGGGGAATTATACACAGGAGAGGCCACACAGGGCAGGGGTATTATACACAGGAGAGGGCACACAGTGTAAGAGCATTATACACAGGTATTGGCACACAGCAGGGGCATTATACACAGGAGGTGGCACACAGTGTAGGAGCATTATACACAGGTATTGGCACACAGCAGGGGCATTATACACAGGAGGTGGCACACAGTGTAGGAGCATTATACACAGGTATTGGCACACAGCAGGGGCATTATACACAGGAGGTGGCACACAGTGTAGGAGCATTATACACAGGTATTGGCACACAGCAGGGGCATTATACACAGGAGGTGGCACACAGTGTAGGAGCATTATACACAGGTATTGGCACACAGCAGGGGCATTATACACAGGAGAGGGCACACAGTGCAGGTGTATTATACACAGGAGAGGGCACACAGGGAAGGGGTATTATACACAGGAGAGGGCACACAGGGAAGGGGCATTATACACAGGAGAGGGCACACAGGATAGGGTTCTTATACACAGCAGAAAGCAGGTGCATTATACACAGGAGAGGGCTCACAGGGAAGGGGCATTATACACAGGAGAGGGCTCACAGGGCAAGTGCATTATACACAGGATGGGGCACAAAGTGCAGAGGCATTATACACAGATGGGCACACAGTGCAGGGGAATTATACACAGGAGAGGGCACACATGACAGAGGCATTACACAGGAGAGGGCACACAGGGCAGGGGCATTATACACAGGATGGAGCACAGAGTGCAGATGTATTATGGCAGGGGCATTATACATAGGGGGTGCACACTGCAGGGGGATTATACACAGGAGAGAGCAGGGCATTATCCACAGGAGAGGGTACACTGGGCAGGGGCATGATTATACACAGTATGGGCACAGAGTGCAAGGGGCATTATACACAGGAGGGTGGCACTCAGTGCACTGGCATTATGCACAGGTGTTGCAAATGCAGGGGTATTATACATAGGAGAGGGTACACAGTGCAGGGGCATTATACACAGGCGGTGATACACTGCAGGGGCATTTTACACAGGAGGTGGCACAGTGCAGAGCATTATCACAGGAGTTGCACTCAGTGCAAGGCAGCATTATACACAGGGGTTGCACACTGCAGGGGCATTATACACAGGGTTGTGCACTCAGTGCAAGCGCATTATACACAGGTGGTTGGCACACTGCAGGGCATTATACACAGGAGGTGGCACTCAGTGCAAGCAGCATTATACACAGGTGTTGGCACACTGCAGGGGCATTATACACAGGAGGTGGCATCAGTGCAAGCAGCATTATACACAGGTGTTGGCACACTGCAGGGGCATTATACACAGGAGGTGGCACTCAGTGCAGGAGCATTATGCACAGGAGAGTGCACACAAGGCAGGGGCTTTATACACAGATGTTGCCACACTGCAGGGACATTATACACGAGGTGGCACACTGCATGGGGCATTATACTGTACATAGGAAGTATACATGCAAAAAGTCTTTATAGTTCCTAGACAGTCAATATCTTTATCTGCCTTTGTTAAAAACAACACATAGATTATATATTTACAATATCATATTTACATAGCTGTTACAGAAAGGGAAAGTCTGTTCATAGACAGCTGTGTCTTCTATACTGCCATAAAGTGCCCACTTTATGTATATATACCTGGTCCGAAAAGGAATGATGTTTTTTTAACGATGGTTGAAGAATAGTAAGATTTTAAGAAAAAATGCCGAAATAAGGGTTCCTCCGCTGGACTTTAATATTTGTTTGGTTCCAATACATAGAACGTGGCACACTGCAGGAGCATTATGTACAGATGTTGGCACACTGCAAGAGGTTTATACACAGGGGGTGGCACACTGCAGCGGCCATTTACAAGAGGAGAAAGGGGGGCACATCAGGTATGAGCATATTATACATCAGGAGGTGGCACACAGTGCAGGGACATTACACACACAATGCCTGTTAACCACATTAGCATCTTTATTAGCGAAGCATACTGGCAGAAGTCTTAAATCTGTGGCTGACTATGGACTACGCCAAGGTGGCATCAGAGGCCACGTCTCACATTGTATCTATAATACTTAATAAAACTGGGACACATGGAGGAAAATATGAGCAGGTGTTATAATTAAGCAAAAAAATAATTTTATTTTTGCCAAGTGAACAAGGTAATTGGTTCCCAATGTTTCGACACTACAATTGAGTCTTCATCAAGGGAATTTATCTCTATGTACAAAAAAGAAAAAAACAACATAAGTGTATAATAATTTCACATAGACCCAGGCTCTAGGGTATTTCATTTCTTTATTTCCACTACCACTGTAATACCGTATATAGCCCCAAGCACACTCACTGGAACACTCTAATAGATTTATTTATCTATGGGCCCTTTTCACATCAGCGTTTCTATCAGGCAGATCTGGACAGAAAACCGCATCTGCTTAACCGCCACACTTACGGCAAGCCCATGCATTCTCTAAGGGGCTTGCGGCAAGTGCGGTAATGCCGCGATCTAGCAGTTGCGACTGCAAAAAAAAATGCAGCTGACCGTGTTTTTTTTCGCGGCTGCAACTCTTGCAAGTGCCGGATCGCGGCAATATCATACTTGCCGCAAGCCCCATAGAGAATGCATGGGGCTTGCCACACGTGTACCACAAGTGCGGCCATTAGGCGTCAGAAGAGGTTTTCTGTCCGGATCTGCCAGATCCGAACAGAAACGCTGATGTGAAAGGGGTCTTAGGGCCGCTTCACACTGCGGCATGATCCGGTCCGGCTCTGTCCGGGAGGACCCAGACAGCTGCGGACCGGATCAGCACACAGGACTGGGGGGCTATTAAGCCTATTATGTGCTAGGCAGGTCACCTCCCACATTCTGTTGTAGGTAGAGGTGATTTTTATCAGCCTACACCTGTGCTTGCTTCACACAGTGGGGTCTGGCTGCAGCCTGCAAGTGCAGTATTGGATTGTGATTTTGGCAATGATGGTAAGGTTTTTCTTATGCTGGCTCTTATGCGTAGTTTTTGTATATATTTTTGTTAGGACTCATGAGCATGAGGATCCGTGACGTGGATCATGAGCTTAAGTGTCTTGGCCAACACATGAACCAATACCTCATCTATTAAGTTTCTTGTTTATCATATAAAAAACTTTTTTGCACTTTTTTATCATTTTCGGGGTGCAGCTGGGCCCCATGGGGCGCCGTTCATCTGGTGGTGCAGAAGCATCATTCTGGGCGGCCCATTGGTCAGTGGCAGAGCCAGTGGGTAGCTTTCAGACACTCTGCATCATTTGTATCAGTGTGAATGGCGTCCTAAGCAAGCCTATTATGTGCTGGGCAGGTCACCTCCCACATTCTGTTGTAGGTAGAGGTGATTTTTATCAGCCTGCACCTGTGCTTGCTTCACACAGTGGGGTCTGACTGCAGCCTGCAAGTGCAGTATTGGATTGTGATTTTGGCAATGATTATATGGGTGCGAGTCAAACTCGCACCCATACACCACACAGTGTGATACTCACACTCGTTTTTTAAATTTCCAGCTGTGCTGTGACAGCAGTGGTACAAGATGTTTAGTTCAAACACTGATAAATAGTTAAATGTTAAGGGTGCGTGCCCACATAGTGGTTTAACGTTGGTTTAGCAGCGAAAACCGCCGGCGGTTTAGCATAGGTTTATTTAAATTTATGTAAATCCTAAGCAGCGTTAGGACTTACAAGTAACCCTATGTAATTTAGAAAACGCTGTGCACACATAGTGGGTTTATGTGAGCGGATCTGCCAGAGGTTGAGCGGTTTCCTAGCGTTTTAGCAGCATACAACATGTAAATTCTTCTCAGCGGTTTTTGAGCGTTTCTGAGGCACTACTCTACCCTTCCATGAACAAAATCCTCCATAGAAAAACCGCTTTTAAAACCGCCGGAAAAACCGACTGTAAAACGCTGTTCAACAGCTCTTAAAACCGCTGGAAAACCGCTGAGAAACCGCTGGAGACTTCTGAGCTCAGGAGTCTAGGCTCCTTGAATTTTCCAGCGGTTTACTGACGATTTGAACGTCACTAAACCACTATGTGGGCACGCACCCTAAGGATCCCCGGGTTTCTGTGGCTATTAACCCCATCAGCAGCCTCTGCTCGGCATGTCTGCACAGAGGCTGCCTCTGCGGCTCATGACCCGGTGTTCAAAGGGTTAATAGGATGTTGGTGTGAGCATGCGTCTACAGAGTATCCTCACTTTCTGGACACAAGGTGTCATCAGGTCAGCTGGACAGCTCCAGGTGCTGTAGTCTACACAGGTCTTCAGCACCTGGAGCTGTCCACCGCCTATGTGTTCAGCACCACAGCAGCAGGGACAGCTCCGCATTTACATTAAAGAGGACCTATCACCAAAGCAGGCATGGTGATCTAATTACAGCACTGGATGCAGCATGTCTGCAGCATCCAGGCAAGGGGTCCTCCAGCACTTGAGCAGCCCTGTACCCCGAGATAATACACTTAGAAAACTTACATGCTGCAGCCATTAAGGAGGTGGCTAGGGGCAGGAGCTGAAGGGCAGATTCACACCCCCTGCATGTTTAATCTGCCCACCGCTGCCAATCATTCTCTCCCTCTTCAGCAGCATTAAACAGAGGTTTTTTTTTTTTCAAAACTTGCCGTTTGCCCCGCCCCTGCTGAAGAGGTAGAGAATGATTGGCAGCGGTGGGCAGATTACACATGCAGGGGGTGTGAATCTGCCCTTCGGCTCCTGCCCCTAGCCACCTCCTTAATGGCTGGAGCATGTAAGTTTTCTAAGTGTATTATCTCAGGGTACAGGGCTGCTCAAGTGCTGGGGGACCCCTTGCCTGGATGCTGCAGACATGCTGCATCCAGTGCTGTAATTAGATCACCATGTCTGGTTCGGTGACAGGTCCTCTTTAACATAGTGGCTGATACTGTAATGAATGAGCTTACAGGACCTTGGACAGCTCCTGGCAAGAGATGCCGGGTCTGTATAGTACGCAAATTGCGTACTAACCCACCGCCAGCTTTAACAGTTAACTTGCAAACCCCGACAATTAGCGGCTATTATTTTACATAGGAATTAACCCCTGCAGACACATGGTGTGATGACACCATGTGTCCAGAGAGTGAGGATACTCTCTAGACACATGCTGCCACCACACCAGCATCCTATTAACCCTTTGAACACCGGCTTATGAGCCGCATCGGCAGCCTCTGTACAGACATGCCGCGCAGAGACTGCTAATGGGGTTAATAGCCACATAAACCCCTGGATTCTTTAACATGTAACTATTCATCAGTGTTTGAACTAAACATCTTGTACCCCTGCTGTCACGCCCCCATGTCACGGAGGCACGCACCAAAATGAAATAAGGCATCCCTCAACCAGGATCTAAGGTTCCCTTGGTTTGCTATAGCTGACAGGAAAACTGAAAAAAAGCAGTGTGGGTGGCGGCGCCCCCATGTGTGAAGGACAGCATAATACGGAGGCAACTACCGTGATCAAGGTCCTAGGTTTGGACCGAAACGTTGGTTCCCTGTTGCTATAAAAATAAAGAAACACTTTTTTTGCAAAAAAGAAACCGAGTGCAATTGTCATTTTCTATACTCTATGTTGTGGGTTTACTAGACCCCCCAGTTGGCACCTCTCACTACTGAAATAAGCCTCAGTGTGCACGCCTTTCTACTATACTAATATATACCAGAATGGTGACCATATATAGCAGGATGGGGGACTTATATTATCAGGATGGGGGACATATATACCAGGAAAAGGACCATATATACCAGGGTGTGGACAATATATACCAGGAGAAAGACTATATAAACCAAGATGGGGACATATACAGTGGGTATGGAAAGTATGGCTGCAGCTGATCATTTAGAGGACAAAAGGATCTACAGCCGGTAATCGGACATGCTGGATCCTTATTTCTCTCATGGTGGGTTTACACGCCGCGATATCGTTTCGATATCGCAACTCAATGGCGCGGGAGCGCGCAATTAGTGCACGTTCCTCCCGCATCGCATTGAATGTTTACACGCTGCGATATCGTATTACAACGTCCGTGCGATGTCACCGCCTCCCAACCCAGGATCGCATAGTTAACATGGGAGTGAATGGGTGACGTATGAAATCGCATCGTAATTGGGCGTTTACACAGCACGATCCGGCTTCAATCGCTATGCAATATCGGGGCATTGAATAGCACGCTCATTCGATCCCCGATATCGCATTGACATCGTTCCTGCATCGTATTGGACGTTCACACCATACAACGCAGGAACGATATCGGGTCCAACGAGCGAACCACGTGACTTTTGATTGAAATTGTACTGCGATATCGCGACGTGTAAACCCGCCATCAGGCAATCACCAGTTAGAGCCCTCATACACATTAGACTGTCCGCGCAGGTGTAGCCAACTTTAGTCTCATATGTATGGAGGTCTCATAGCTACTATCTGAAGACTACGGGCACTGACATCTGTGAACTTCCTGAGTGCTGGAATTCAGATAAAAGAAAGGACACACAGTTAAAAAGGAAAACCTCAAAAGACTGAACAAATGAACAGCAATGCGCTTTTACATTGCCGTGCATGAGGACATTCCTTTTAGCATTATTATGTTGCTATTTCAGGCGGACTACTGAGCGGATCTGCCTGAAAAATAAAATACTGTGTCTACATACGCTTAGTCTGACTGATTGGAGGGGGTGGGCGACCGCTGAAAGTGCCTATGGCGGCAGGAACTACATATAACGGCCCTGCCTCCTAGTGCTCCACTACTTCCTAACTGTTCCACGCACTCCTCTACCTAATCCCCTTCTGCAGCCAGGGATGGGGTCTGCCCATCATGGGTTCTCTTCCACCTCAGTATCCCTGGCCTAGAGTGAGCTGGTGTTGGATGTGTGTGTGGGTACCG